>CAMZMU010000055.1:51959167-52309138 GCA_947311845.1 Poa pratensis | reverse complement strand
ACCGGTACAAAAGGTCTTTTTGGGCCACTTTAAATTCGCGCGCGAAGCCAACCTTTAGTACCGGTTGGTGGCTGCAACCGGTACAAAAGGTTTTTTTTTGGAATTTCTTTTTTCTTTATTCATTTTTCTGATTTCTTTATTATATTGATTTAATTGTCCAAATTTGACAAACTTTATATCAAACTTAAGCCCTAGACATGTAGAATCTTTTGCTACTGGTTATTTTCAAATTTGACTATGTTGAATGTATTCAAATTTCAAATGGATGATTTGAGTAAATTTGACATAGATTTAAATCCATATCATCAAAAATTGAAACAAAATACATGTTTGATTGTTTTTTATATAATTTGAATTTCTAAAAATGCTTTTAATATGATTTTTTCTGCTCTAGTTTATTTTTCTTTTATACTTATATTAATTGTTTCAATATTTATGAAAATCATATCTTTTTATGATTTTTTTTTATATGCAGAGGTCTCCCGGGTCGTGGCTCGGGCCGGGATGGAGGCCTGGGTATTTATACCCAGGACCTCTGGTCCCGGGTGGAGCCACGAGCCGGTACTAGAGGGGACCTCCAGTACCGGGTGGAGCCACCACCAGACCAGAGGTGTTTTCGCAGATGGCACCCCCAGTGCGCGCAAATGCACCTCTAGTCCGGGTGGTAGCTCCACCCGGTACTAGAGGTCTGTTTTTTGCGTTCAAGGATCCAAATTTTGAATTTTAGCGCGCAAATGCCAAAAGTGTGAATTTGAAAAGTGTTTGAATATGAATTTGAATAACATGTGCATACTTTTGAATCTGACAAAAAATTCCACATGAAAAGTGTTTGAATTTGAATAACTAATCCAAAACCATTTTCTGTTTTCTAAAATAATTATACTAACTATTCAAACTATTAACCATTTTGCCATTTTCAATTAAAAAATGCATTAACTAATATTGTTTGAATTTGTAATAATCATCTCTTTATTTTAAAAACATCCTCAACAACATCCCACACAGTTACATAAAGGATACATTATTACACATCACTAACAGTTACATTACTACATAAACGGACTTGCTGGCTCGGAGGCCGTAGGATTAGGGGGAATGGCGGGAGGAGCCAGCCCCGTTCGCGGCCGCCCGGTTCTCGCGCGCACGTTTGCGGCGGAGGGCAAGATCCATGGAGGATGAGTCTTTCAGCGCCCAATCCAGCTCAGAAGCCTCCTTCGCCTTGAGCTGGCAGGCAGTTCTGGCTCGCTGTACATGGTCGTCGTGGACGGACTGAAAGGAGGCTTCAATGGCCTCCTACATCTGTGGCCCAGCGCGCTCTTCCCCATGGTCGCTCCAGTCGAAGTCATCGTCGTCGTCATCCTCGTCGGGAGGGGCGGCGGTGACTGGTGGAGGTATGGCCGCGGATCCCCACGCCACCCTTGCGGCGTACGCATCCTCGTCGGGGTCAGGGACATCAGACCACGCGCTCGTACGTCCTCCGCACCTCCTCCGGCACCGGAGCAGGAGGCCGGTAGCAGGGCATTCCTCTCCACGCCGGGCTCGTGGGCATACGGCGGGATAGGCTCCCGCGGTAGCGCCCAGCGCGCTCTGCCGAGCATGCTCGACCTCGTCCAGAAGGCGCTGCGCGGCGTGGCGGATCCATCTCGTGGAGACGATGCGTTCGTGGCTAGGAATGGTGGATTAGGGTTTACCCCGTCGGCGACAATATATAAAAACCTCCAGGGCAGCGCTGGGGGAGGACACGTGCCCAGGGCAGCGCTAGGGGAGGACATGTATCGTTACCGCAAAGCCCGCCTTTAGTCCCGATTGGTGTTACCAACCGGGACTAAAGAAGCACACAGATCGTGTGTTTCTTTCAAGCGCTTGTGAGACGTTGGATCAGGGTGTGTTTCTTTTGATGGCTTGTGAGCTGTTGGATCAGCACTATCACGACCACTTCGTGAGCCACATGACCCAATATATAGCCCCCCTCCCGGACATGTTCGGCACTCACTGTCTACTCATTGTAGTTCATTTTGGTAAACGAAGCATTTGGATTCCCGTCATACAGCCCAACGGTGCATTTGATATGCAGGCACTCACGAGCCACCGTTGGGCTGTATGACGGGGAAACCGTGTGTTTTGTTTCAACTTTTTTCGTGCGCTTGTAAGCTGTTGGATTTTTAGAACCAAATATCAGTGTTTAGAGTTCTCTTCTGAGTTTTCAGAACACATTTACATAAAAGTTTAATACATTATTACACATCACCAACAACATCCCTATCTAGTTTCACTTTTTCTTCGTGTGTGTCCCTTTCTTCTGATTGCGCCGTAACCATGGGCAATCTTCATCATTTAACGATGCTTGGGTCAGTTTCACTTTGAAGGGCGAAATTTCATCAAACTTATTGTAATCTTCTGACATGTCTGTCTTGTCCTCCACTCCCACGATGTTTCTTTTCCCTGAAAGAACTATGTGGCGCTTTGGCTCATCGTATGATGTATTCGCTTGCTTATCTTTTCTTTTTTTCGGTCTGGTAGACATGTCTTTCACATAGAAAACCTGAGCCACATCATGGTTCGGTGTCGTACCCAAGATTCTTGAGATCCACTGTTGTCATTCCGTACTGCGGGTCTACCTGTACCCCGCTTCTCAGGTTGACCCATTTGCACCGAAACAAAGGGACCTTAAAAGAAGGTCCATAGTCAAGTTCCCATATCTCCTCTATGACACCATAATATGTGTCCTTTTGCCCATAGTCGTTTGTTGCGTCAAAGCGGACACCACTGTTTTGGTTGGTGCTCTTTTTATCTTGGTCGGCCGTGTAAAATGTATTCCCATTTATCTCGTACCCTTGAAAAGTCAATATAGTCGAAGATGGTTGCTTGGCCAACAAGTATAGCTGTTCTCCAACAGTGGTGTCATTAATGAGACGTGTTTGCAACCAACCGCCGAAAGTCTTCACGTGTTCTCCATCAATCAATCTTCACGGTTCTCCGGGTATTTCGAGCGTAAATATTCTTGTGTTCCTCGATATATGGAGCCACCAAGCTGGAATTATGTAGAACTGTGTAGTGTGCTTGAGTGAAAGAATGTCCGTCCATACATATTGTTGCTTTCTTTCCTAGCGTGCCTTTTCCACGCAGTCTCCCCTCATGGCGCGATTGAGGAACACCGATCGGCTTAAGGTCAGGAATAAAGTCAACACAAAACTCAATGACCTCCTCTGTTCCATAGCCCTTGGACATGCTTCCTTCTGGCCTAGCACGGTTATGAACGTATTTCTTTAAGACTCCCATGAACCTCTCAAAGGGGAACATATTGTGTAGAAATACAGGACCGAGAATGGAAATCTCTTGGACTAGGTGAACTATGAGGTGCGTCATAATATTGAAGAAGGATGGTGGGAACACCAACTCGAAGCTGACAAGACATTGGACCACATCCTTCTGTAAACTTGGTAGAGTTGCTGGATCGATTACCTTCTGAGAAATTGCATTGAGGAATGCACATAGCTTCACAATGGGTACTCGAACGTTTTCCGGTAGAAGCCCCCTCAATGCAACCGGAAGTAATTGTGTCATAATCACGTGGCAGTCATGAGACTTTAGGTTTTGGAACTTTTTCTCTGCCATGTTTATTATTCCCTTTATATTCGACGAGTAGCCAGACGGGACCTTGATACTGCTCAGGACTTGAAAAAAGATCTCCTTCTCTTCTTTGGTAAGAGCGTAGCTGGCAGGACCTTGATACTTCTCTGGATTCAGGTCGTCTCGTTCGTGCATATGTTGCTGGTCCAGCCGTGCATCCGGTGTATCTTTCGTCTTCCCATACACGCCCAAGAAGTTTAGCAGGTTCACGCAAAGATTTTTCGTCACGTGCATCACGTCGATTGCAGAGCGAACCTCTAGGAATTTCCAATAGGGTAGATCCCAAAATATAGATTTCTTCTTCCACATGGGTACGTGTCCGCCAGCGTCATTCGGAACAGATTGTCCGCCAGGACCCTTTCCAAATATTACTTTTAAATCCTTGACCATGCCATATATAACATCACCAGTAGGGAGGGTAGGCTTCGTCGGTATCTGCCTCACCTTTGAAATGCTTGCCTTTCTTTCTTACGGGATGCTTGTTTGGAAGAAATCGACGATGCCCCGGGTACACATTCTTGTTACCTAAATATATACTTTCAGTCTCACCTAAACAGTGCGTGCATGCATTGTATCCCTTGTTTGACTGTCCTGAAATGTTACTAAGAGCAGGCCAATCATTGATGGTTACCAACAGCAACGCTCGTAGGTCAAATTCCTCCTGTTTGTGCTCATCCCACACACGTACACCTTCGTCAGACCACAACTGTAAAAGTTCTTCAACTAATGGCCTCAGGTACACATCAATGTCGTTGTCGGGTTGCTTCGGGCCTTGGATAAGCACTGGCATCATAATAAACTTTCGCTTCATGCACAACCAAGGAGGAAGGTTATAGATACATAGAGTCACGGGCCAGGTGCTATGACTGCTGCTCTGCTCCCCAAACGGATTCAAGCCATCTGTACTTAGACCAAACCTTAAGTTCCTTGCGTCACCTGCAAAATCCTTGAACTCACTGTCGATGTTTCTCCACTGCGACCCATCACGGGGTGTCTCAGCATCTCGTCTTCCTTACGGTCTTCTTTGTGCCATCGTAACAACTTGGCATGCTCTTTGTTTCGGAACAAACGTTTCAACCGTGGTATTATAGGAGCATACCACATCACCTTGGCAGGAACCCTCTTCCTGGGGCTCGGCTCGCCCTCAACATCACCTGGGTCATCTCGCGTGATCTTATACCGCAATGCACCGCATATCGGGCATGCATTCAAATTCTCGTACTCCTCACCGCGGTAGAGGATGCAGTCATTGATGCATGCATGTATCTTCTGCGCCTCTAATCCTAGAGGGCAGACAACTTCTTTGCTCGTACGTACTGGGGGCAATATGTTATCCCTTGGAAGTATCTTCTTTATTATTTTCAACAACTTTTCAAATCCCTTGTCAGATGTACCATTCTCTGCCTTCCATTGCAGCAATTCCAGGGTGGTACCCAGCTTTTTCTGGCCATCTTCACAATTTGGGTACAACACTTTGTTGTGATCCTCTAACATGCGCTCCAAGTTCGACCTCTCGTTTTCACTTCCGCAGTTTATCTGTTCATCAAGAATGATCCGACGAAGATCATCATCGGACTGATCATCAACAATGACCTCATGTTCAGCTTCGTCTTCCCCCATTGTAGTATCACCATGTTCAGAGAACACAGGATAGTTGTCATCATCCTCATCTTCATTATCTTCCATTATAACCCCTCTTTCTCCGTGCTTGGTCCAACAGTTATAGCTGGGCATGAAACCGTTCTGAATCAGGTGGACGTGAAGGGTTCTTGCGGAAGGGTAATTCCTCTTATTCCTACAGTCATCACATGGACAAAACATAAAACCATTCTGCTTGTTTGACTCAGCCACACGGAGAAAATTATGCATACCATTAATGAACTCGGGACAGCGTCGGTCATCGTACATCCATTGCCGGCTCATCTGCATTATATAAATATATCAAAAACCATTACACTATAGCTATATCATGAATAGAGATATGTAACCAAATTCATTAATACAAGTTCACCACATTAAAACAAAAGTAGAGTAGTGACCAAATCTAATACATAGTTCTCATAAACATACATTAATTGAAACTAACATACAACTATCTAAAGAATTTAAATCCAACGACAAATGCGATCAAAATCGCAACTAAGGTAATTATTGAACCAACAGCATAATGATACCAAGCCTCTTAACTAATGGCATATTTTCTAATCTTTTTAAACTTCAAACGCATTGCATTCATCTTGATCTCGTGATCCAAGCGCATTGCCTCCATCTTGATCTCGTGATCATCGACGACGTCGGCAAACTTGAACTCCAATTTCATCTTCTCTTCTAAGCATTGGAGACGAAGATCTTCACTTCTTTTCAATTTTTCTTTCAAATCATTATTTTCTTTTTCAAAAAACTCGATAATAGGGTCGATTGGAATTTCCGGTTCAACTACCTCCTAGATAAAAATATATCTATGTCAAGTTGGTCGGCATAATTGTCATAAACACGAAATTAAACTAAAAGTTATAAAAATGTACCACATCCGAATCATAGACCGGACGAGGGCCGACGGGACGGATATCAAAACCATGGCACTATACATATAAAAACAATCATACAAGTAAGAAAATCTATTATATACTAAAAGCAAAATGAGTTAGTTTTTCGAGCCACCACGTTAAGCCACATAGGTTATAAATATATACTCCGTTGATTTTTGTTGCCATGGATGAGATTAAAAGACAGAGAAGTTACCTACAACATTAATTGGTACAAACAAGTCGTCTTTAACAGTACAACCAAATCACGTCACGTTCCATAAAAAAAGTCATCTCACGTGTACACGGCACCAACGGGCTATATATCCTTTTTTTTTTTGCAAGGATCATGCATCGTACTTGGGAACGTTTGGCAGGGCACAGGTCCGCTTCCGGCCAGACGTATACTGTTTTTTTTTCGACTCAATACTTCCATTCAATTAAACATCATCGGGCTAATATGTTTGACACGACTTATGTTGTTGAGAAGGTCACGCCTCAGCAAATTGCGTAGCGCACAAAAAAGTAAGTAACCTGCGTACCATTTTTTTTACGTGCATGATAGCTGAAACGTGGTGCTAAAGGATAGGAGCTGATAGCTTACAAATAATCAAACTGATCTGTACGCACTTGCGTTAGTGAGTTTGGTTCAAATCAAATTTTGTATAAATTAACCAAAGATGTGACAATAAGTATCCGCTTTTAATACCAAAAAAATTAATATGAAAATCTTTTTACGATGTTTCCAATAAAAAATAATTATATATTTTAGATGTATATATTTATATATATTTGGTCCAACTTTATAAAGTTTGATTTGACTAAATATCAAATCAAAACGTAGGTTAACTACAAACCAAGAGAATACATTGTTTCTATGACTGAATACCGAGAATTCCGAAGTTTGGAGTCGTGAAATTATAAATTTAATGAAGTCAACACATTAGTCGCACCACATACATTAATGAAGTTATGAAAAAAATGTTTAAATGCCATCAGCATAACACTCGCAAAACGAATGCGGGAGTTCCGAGTCGTAAAATATTAAAATTAATGAAGTAACAACATTAGTCGCATTAGCAATGGGAACGTCCTTCACGCTAGAAAAAATACCAGGTTAATGATACAATGAGATACAAAGAGTCAAAGCTTCAAAATTGTTGAAGATACAACATTAGTCGACCCACTATAGACAGAAGCATCCCTCACACTATACAAAATATTTTTGGTAGGACCAAGTAACTACGTAATCACAATTCGTATGATTCATATTCAATGTGAGGACATGAAAAGCGTACACTTATTCTTTTGAATTATTTTGACTGATATGCTTGCTTTCTATGGTCAACATATTTTAAGTATTATATGTGTCTTTCTCTCATGTAACGAAATAAACATAAGAGTAATGCCATTTCAATTGGATTAAGAGTTTTGAACTATGCTATCCAAGCCATGTAGACATCATGCACATAAAATGCATTTGACCGAGGTGAATAGAACCATTGAATGAAGATCATGATAAGTTAAGAGTCCAAAAAACTTAAAGTAAAACTTCTCCAACTTTGACAATTGATGTGTAAACATGTTAACGCATATGCCTAGGAAAAGGTAATTTATCTTTATATGTCAATTCATAAAAAAGACCAACTTTTACCACGTCATGTTTCTAAAATGTTGCACATTGTGACATGGAGTGAGTAAATGAGAGGAAGAAACACGAGAGCATGATAATTCTAACTATTTAATGTGACCTACCTATCAAGTAGGGATAGAACGATTGTATTAATTCAACATTTTTTAATCAAAGATAACTAACCTCACATGTAAGAACTATATAGTTCAGTTTACAGATGCAACATCACTGGCATGGGTGTTTCAACATCTGGCATGATAATTTTTGCCAAGATATTTCAGATTACCAAATTTGTTACTCGCATATATACCTGATATTTTGCTTACCAAAAGTTTGCAACGATTTTAGAACAACTTTATTGTCACACTATGGAAAATTATATGATATCAATGTCCGTATTATTCCTATTTTTTGAACACTTTAAACCAAGTATAAATGCTGCCCTCGCATTTGCGAGGGCCACCATGCTAGTTATACAAGTAATAACTATGCATTTAAATCATACAACTAAGATTTTTTTTTAAAATAAAAGATAAAAACAAGAGCCTCACCGAGGTGGTGTCGGTGATGGACGGCGCGGGCGATCGACGGTGGTGAGAACGGGGACGGGACGACACTAAAACCTACAAATCATACTTTAATTTGAGCTCAAAATGCATATAAAACAAATGAAATCCCTAACTTAGTCATTTCATCAAACATCTAGCCAGCACTACAAAAATCAAATGAGCTAAACTAGCAATAAAATGAGCTAAACTTGAAATGCCGGAAGAGAGGATGAAGTTGCTAACCCTTGTATATGTAGGTGCCACCAATCTTGACAAATGTTGGAGAAAAATGGAGTGAACTCGAGCTCGGGAGAGAGAAGAGAGAGAAAAAAATGGAGCTGTGCTCGAGCAGGAAAAATGGAGCTGGGCTCGGGGTGGAAAAAGATATATAGGAGATCCTTTAATACCGGTTCGTAATACGAACCGGTACTAAAGGTCTTTAGTACCGGTTCGTAGCCGTGGGCCCCCCCACTGCAACCGCCTGCCCCAACTCTTTCGTCCCGGTTGGTATTTATCAATCGGGACGAAAGGCCCAGAACCAACCGGGACGGGTTCTGGCCGGCCTCCTCGCCTCTAGAACCGGCACTAATGCCTCATTTAGTACCGGTTCCTGTACAACCAGTACAAAAAGGACGCACCGAAGCCCATTTTTCTACTGGTGAGAGAAGAGGATCATGCGAGCAGGTGACTGCGAATCTCATGATCAAATTAGTGCCTGTTTTATGATCGAGTGCATGCTACGTCACCAGTGATGCACACACATAAACACACACTTAATTATCTATCAGCCGTAGCTTTGCACATGCAACACCTGGTCAGCGTTGCAAGTGCTATATAAACAACAAGAAACGAAGCTACAAATGCAAATTGAGTCGAGAGCATCATAGAAGAAGAGATCACCGAGGAAGAAGATGGGCAGTGAAAGAGATGTGTGCTGGGCACAGTGGTGAGCCCGTTCGCGCTCCGCGTGCGCATGGCGTTGTACCTCAAGGGCGTGAGCTACGACTACGTGGAGCAGGACCTGTTCCACAAGAGCGAGCTACTCGTCGCGTCCAACCCGGTGCACAAGGTCCCCGTGCTCATCCACGCCGGCAATCCCGTCTGCGAGTCGCTGGCCATCGTGCAGTACGTCGACGAGTTCTGGGCCGGCGCCGCCCCGATCCTCCCCGCCGACCCCTACCAGCGCGCCGTCGCTCGCTTCTGGGCAGCCTACGTGGACGACAAGGTGTTCCCTGCGTGGATTGGCATCCTGCGCGCGGCGACGGAGGAGGAGAGACGTGAGAAGCTCGCTGCCACGCTCGCGGTGGTCGCGCCCATGGAGGACGCCTTCGGCACGTGCTCGGAGGGGAAGGCCTTCTTCTCCGGCGGCGACTCCGTCGGGTACCTCGACCTTGCGCTCGGATGCCACCTGTTTTGGTTCGAGGCGCTGCGGGCGATGTTCGGAGTGCCCGTCATCGACGCCGGCAGGACTCCACAATTGGCCGCGTGGGCTGACAGGTTCGTGGAGACGAAGGCGGCCAAGGCTGTGGCGCCGCCCACCAACAGCATGGAGGAGTACGCCGGTAAGCTGCGAGCTATCTGGGCTGCTGCCGGCGGCTGCCAAATAAATGGCTCGGAAGATCTTGAGGATGTATGGAGTGGTCGCTGCGTCGTGGAATGTCTCAACTGAGTTTATTCTGGAGATTGTAATCGTCACCTCACTTTGCCCGAAAGGGTTTGTGATTTTCACTTGTCTGAATTTTTTCCTGAAGATTGTAATCGTTCACCTCACTTTTGTGATTTTCACCTACTCAATAAAACAATTATATGTTCTGGGAAGTAATCGTGTAGGTTTGACTTCGTCGGCGGTCTTCAATGGCAGAGGGAAAGTTGTCAATAGTGGTCGCTTTAGGGGCCAGCAGAGTCACACCACGACGGTGTTGGCTGGGACATGGTCGGGCTCGCGGTCCATAGGAAAATCACGAATTTACCAAATAGAAACATGGAAGGTTAAAACACAGGGTCTAATTTGTTAAAAATGTCAATCTTTTTTTGTTTCATTGTATTTTGTGAAATTCAAATCACCTAGTTTTTTATCTGTTTTCTTGTTACTTGTTAGTTTGTACTTGCTGCGGTTGCACTTTTTGTGCACTTAATTTTTCATTTGTGTAATTATACTAACACATTTTTGTTATTCATTTTTATTCTATTTAATTGCCTTGTTTGGTGGTGAATGACATAATTTTTTAGATATTTCAATCCATGCGTGCTAGGCACTCAAGAAAAAAAAAAAATCTGGAGTTTCAAGCATAACAGAACTGAAAGGCTCCGCACTTCTGTTTGGTGGTGAATTGCACTTTTGTTTGGTGGTGCAATTGTGATCAAATGACAAGGCGTAAAAAATGACTCAAATTTGTAGAAATTTCAATCACCTGCGTGCTAGGCACTCAAAACAATCTGGAGCTTCAAGCATAACAGAGCTCAAATGCTCCGCATTTTTGTTTGGTGGTGAATTGCACTTTTGTTTGGTGGTGCAATTGCGATTAAATGGCAAGGCGTACAAAATGACTTAAATTTTTAGAAATTTCAATCACCTGCGCACTAGGCATTCAAAAGAACCTGAAGTTTCAAGAGCTGAAATGCTCACAGATGGCACAGGCTGATAAAGTGCTCACGCATGATACTGATAATTTCTGCCACGATTGCCATTGATTGCTTTACCCTCGCGGCTCATTATCCGCATGAACTCTTTCAGCATACGACAATGCAATTTTCATTTACATTCTGTATCGTCATGCGAAACATGTCGGTATATAAGATATGCCTGGCAGGATATAAGCATACATATAGATTGCTCTCCAAACAGGCTTCAACAAAACAAAATAATTGCAAGAAACTCAAAGAGAATTGCCAAATGCGCGACTACAAGCCCACACAGTGCATGAGCTTTTGTGGAAATATAGAACATACAAAAGACATAACATACTGGTACGAGATGCTGCCTGGTTGTGCATGCAACATCTCTTCATGAACCGCCTTAGTAGTACCCGTTCCCGGCGCTGTCTGAAACCATGTCCATGGAGGTATCATTGGAGCTTGCAGAGTTGGCCTCTCGGTTTTGCCCCGCTGAGTTTGCTTCAGTGTTCCGTCCTCCATTACCAGCACCTTGGGTCAAGTGATAATTCTGGAGAGTCCTGCGGACCGGGCTTGATAGCGCATTTGAGAATAGTGTATTCTTTGACTGGTCACTGAGGGTGGGTCTAGGAGCATGCCCGGCTGTTGGTTGTGTGTACAAACTAGCTGAGGGTTGGATACTTGTAAACGGATTTGCACTCGTGGGATGCGAATGTCCTCTTGGGGATACAAGTGCATCAGTACCTCCATAGTCAATCTCATGCTACAAAAGAAAACAACAATAAACCAATAGATTGGTTAACACCATTAGAACCAATGCAACAGATAGTAGATAAAAAAGGTGCAAACAGCAATCATCTATACTCTGTCAAGTTCATACTTTATAGATAATGCATAACGGTTGGTCAACACAATTTATGTTCTTCGTATATCTAGTTCTGATCTCTGATCTCACGGGTCGCCCTCACGAGAGGTTCATTGTTTAAAGTAATCTCTAGTGGAGCATTGGCTGTGACTTAGGAAACGTGGTACTACTCAAGGAGGTCCATAACAAACAAGACTACTCAATTGCTTCAGACTCATAATCAAATGTACAGAAAAGGATATGGCTATAACATAAAATTAAGTATTTCTCCTGCGTAAAAAGGAAAAAATCATGTCCCGGGTTCGCTAAGGGTGTTGAAGAATCTAAAAGAAAGTAGATTTGGAGAAAATATTAATACGTTAGCTTGTGGCACTGCGGCAGTGGCACTAGTAAGCTACTCCCTCCGTTCCAAATTAATTGATTTTCATTTGTCCACATATGGATGTATCTAGACATGTTACACGTATAGATACATCCACATGTGGACAAATGAAAGTCAATTAATTTAGAACGGAGAGAGTAACTCATAGGGAAGTTATCAGAAAAGGAGGTAGCACCATAAACGAGGGAGCTCGAAGATCAAACCTGGATATGAGACATTATGTCAGCTACAGTAAGCCTTGACTCCTTCTCGTGCTTCCTCACCATCCATTGGTGGAGCTTTTCCTGTATGATTTTAATGAAAGCAAAAGGTAAATTTTCTCATACATAATACACAAGATGAGCACATGAAAAATTGACAATGTTTGTAAGCGATTCTAATATCACAAATGAAAATGCATATTCTTTCACCTATAGAATATACACATGTTGTAAGAGCAAAAATTACTCCCATACTTTATCTAGAGAACAATGGGTACTGAAATTTAAGTCTGTAACATATTTCTCCAAATTTACAGACGCCCGCATCGTGCAACTTCATACGCGTGTAACCTTGCTTAATGGGCAAACACTGCAACACCAGTTAGCCTCTGGGATCGACACAGTATCCAGGTTAGCTACAATGAACACAAAAGGTGTCACTGTAAACAGCCTAGAGTTGGAGACAGCACAATAAACACTGAATTACGACTACTCCAGCCTCCAGGGGCACGGATCAGTTACACCCTGATTAGTTGACATTTCTTCCACTGTGACTTTGGTAGTTTGGTTGCACATCCAATTCTTAGATGGTATCCTCCCAGGATTCCTTAATGTCTCTGTATCCACTGTCAAACCCAACATATGCCTGACCGACCAATAAACTAAACGGGAATTAAAATCTACACGCGCAACCGATCAGAATCCCAACCCGCAACCGACCGAAGAGGCAAGGGGAAAAGAGGGAGAGAGAAGGATTACTGACGAGGGCGTTCCGCTCGCCGGACTGGAAGGAGAGCTTCTGCTGCGTCATTGCCTGAGAGTAGAGCTGGGAGAGGGAGTTGGCAGCACCGCAGAAGGTGGAGTAGAGCGTGCGGTCGGCCTCGTCCAACCGTGGTGCGGCTTCCGTCTTCCTCTTCCGGGCCATCGCCGCCGCCGCCGCCGGAGATCCGCTGAACGAGCTGGAGGCGACCGATGAGGAGGATGCGGGGAGGGTTTGCTAGGAACTGTTTGGCCCTTTCTTTTCTTGTTCTACGGCTGTGATGTGCGGTGCGGTCCCCTTTCAAATCAAAATCTCGTGAGTTTCGGTTTTGGTTTTGGTTCAAGTTTGGTATTGAGGAGGTGGAGAATATGTGACCTGTTTGCTTCCCCGACCAGACAAATCAAATTTTTGGCAGGGGCATGACCAAGATTTGGCTAAATTTAACTGATTTGCAACCATGCGAATACTTAATACTCCCTCCGTCCGAAAATAACATAGATTTGTCTAAATACGATATATCTACCCATTAGAACATGTCTAAATACATCCGTATTAGGAAATCCGTGTCAAGTATTTTAGGACGGAGGGAGTATTACGATAACTATAGTTTTAGCATGTGTTGGGTACGTCTGAATAGTTACGTCCGAACATGTATTTCGAGTAAATAAAACAAACACACCTATTTTTATAGGGGAACAAAAAAACTTACTTTTGTAGATTTGTAACAAAAACATCAAACTGAGTCTGGTTGGAACCCAAATCTGCACGGATTAGGCCATTGATGTAAAAAAAATGACAAGTGGGGCATGCATGAGTTGTCTTGGTCAGAATATGCACACACAAAAACAAGTTATAAAAAATTGGGTAAGAGCAAAAATTACTCTTACAACATTCTTCTAAGGAAATGTTTGCCCATGAGTTGTCTTGGTCAGAATATGCACACAAGTCTTGTTTTGAAACTGAGAGAAAGGGTTTAGCAGGACAGGATTTCTAAGGAAATCCTGATGATCGGATTATCCGATCCAGACTTGCTCGGATTATCCGACTATCGGATTATCCGACCCAAGTCAAGATCGGATTATCCGATCTGGCGGTTTGTCGCCTAACAGAGAAGGGGTCGGAGTGAAGGGCGCATTTGAGCGTTTCTTCCATCCCCGACCTCCTCTCTCTTCCAGCGCCGCCGCCTGCTCTCCCCGGGCCGCCCCGGCATCTCCGGCCGTCCCCAATGCCTGATCTGCTCGGATTTGGTGCTCCTCCTCCCCGGGAACCCATTCCCCCAAGCTTTTTCCTCAATGGATGAGGGTAACTTCTTCTCTCTCATCTCCTAGGTGTTCTTCACCTAGATCTTTGTAAGAAGTTATTTTTGCTGAGGGTAGTGGTTCCCATTGGTACTGTGAACAATAGGCATGTATTCCTTGTGTAGATCTGCTGTTAGACCTAGGTTTCAAATCATCTTGTTGCTGCAATGTCCATATCGGATTATCCGAGTCATTTCGTATCGGATATTCCGACTGTCGGATATTCCGATACAAATTGAATCGGATTATCCGATGTGCCTTTTTTAGCAACACCTTGATTTGCCTAGGACTTAGTAGATCTACCTCAGGTATATTCTCCTAGTGTACATTGTAACAATCCTTATTCTGTAACTTGTGTGTACTTATCCCTGCTGCCCATCTATTGCTCTATCTCACAGGGGATTCGAGTTGACCTCCGAAGAAGACCTATGCTCGCAAGTGTCACTTTCTTGTAAATGAAGATGGGGTTGGAGTTGATGAAACTGAGTTACGAAGGCAAGCAAGAGAGGCAGCTAGAGAAGAACAAGTGCCAGCCAAGAAAAAGGCAGTGAAGATCACTACTGCCAGACAATCAAGGAAGGGCAAGGCAACTCGTCCCAACTACAAGACCATGCCTAGGGTTGAATATGCCTCAGTTCGTCAGTATAACTGGTATGCAAAAATGGAAAGGGACGACACTATCGAAGATCCAAACTTCTGGTGCATGGAGCAAATCTATATTCACAAGGACATCTATCTGGATTTTATGCACCCTATTCGTCCAATGCAGCCCTACAAACTTCAAGATATCAAGGGCAAGCCAAGTTTTGCTCTCGCTGCAGATGTGTTAGAACAAATGGGAATGGTTCCATTCATGGAACGGCAATGTCCATACAATGTGCCATTGATCCTGCAGTTTTTCTCCACCTTGGTGATCGAAGGTGATATTCCAAGACCATGAAGTGGATGTCTGGTAGGACTCAGTGTACCTCCTCCTTTACTCGGTTTGCTGCTCTTCTTGGCTATACTTTCCGCGGCGAACCTGCTATTGGTTGTTGCATGCATTCTGTGGAGAGACCCAATAAAAATGTGTTGAAGGACATGTATGGTAGAGGTGTAGTTATTGGCAAAAAGGAGGGCCTCCTGCCTCTCTATGATCAGCTTGTGACCATCCTTAGGTCCACTATTGCTCCCAGTGGAGGTAACAATGACAATATTGTAACTCCTCTTGCCAACCTACTCTGTCTTGCTAAAGAAATTGTTGAGAATGAAGAACCAAACAGTGACTTTAAGGTGGATGTGATGGATTTGCTCACCATCCCATATCCTCCCTACATCATGTTGCTCATCAAGGACACTTTGAAGAACCACAGCTTCCAAAAGTATTCTATGCAGCCCCATAATTACAAAAGGTTTATGAGAAGAAATCTGTGGTCAAGACATCTTCTTCTGCTGCTCCTGCTAGAGGTTCCTTCATGGGAGATGCACGCCGTGGTGCCACCAGTCAGGCTCGTCCCTTCTTTGCACCGCAAATCAAGAAGCTCAGCTGGTTCCAGCGGAACATCCTTTGTATGAACAATGACATCCGCAAAGGGCAATATGAGGCTTATTGTAGGGAGGAGAACATTCTCAAGCGGCTCCCTCGCCTTCCATAGGACCCTCCAGCGACTGCTCTTCTTTCTTATGATCAGTGGAATGTGTACTCTCAGTTTCCTTGGGCTCAGCTTGAAACACATCTCCAAGAGACAGCTCCTGCAGGCCCTCCTGTGTTCCTGCCCACAATGATGAAGACGACACTGATGCTGAGTATGAGGACACTGATGGTGATGACGATGGTGATTCTGATGCTGCTGATGAGTCGGAGTAATCTTCTTGGGACGTAGCATCGCTCTTTTTTCCCTTTTTGGCGTTTCAATGCCAAAGGAGGAGAAACTAGTTCTATTAGGTCTCTGTGTGGGATTTGCATGGGTTTGGGCACAAGCATTTGCTTTTATCACTCTTCTTGCACTTGTGTCCATTTATCATATTTGTTCTAAACTTAGTCATGGTTTACTTTTCTATGAAAACTTTGTTGTGATCTTGTGTTAAGTTATGAGACATATGGATTTCTATGTATTGTTGAGACATGTATTATTGTGCTATGGTGAATCTCTACTCTATTGTGCACAAGGTATACTCTCTTACAAAGCCCAACCTATCCTGATATGTCTTATATATTTCGTGCTTATCTAGTTTGCATTTGTATACAAATTCAATTTAATTATATGCACTCTTTTAGGGGGAGCTCCTCATGTCTTAAGCCTTGGAAACTTGGCAATGTAATTGTGCTTTCTTTGCAAATCCTAGTTTTGTCATCTAACACTAAAAAGGGGGAGATTGAAAGGACATTTCTTGATCCCTTATATTTTGTGTTAGGCAACAACACTTGTGATGATTTAATATGTTAGTTACGTGATGCAGGTTTTTAAATGTCTAAATCACCTTTGCATCAAAGCCAAAAAGGGAGTTCAAAAGAGCTAGGCCTTCTGCTCAAAAAGTATGAATCGGATTATCCGACTCAGGATGAATCGGATTATCCGATCCCCAAGACTTTCAAGAATTCGGCTAAGGACTCAAGGAAATCTGTTTTGTGGCTCTCTGGAGGTAGTCGGATTATCCGATCCATTTTGTATCGGATTATCCGACTGTCGGATTATCCGATGCTCACTTGGATCGGATTATCTGACTCCCCTGTCTTCAACGACTACATTTCTTGGAGGGGTATAAAAACCCCTCCACCAACCTCCAGCGAGCTTACCCGACCAGAATATCTTTGCTCACCATTGTTGAAAGCTTCATCTTCATAGATCTCTCTCCCTACCCACTCAAACACCTTGTCCTTCTAGGACTTGGGAGAGTTGACCTAGATCTACACTTCCAACAAAGCGATTTGATTTCCCCATCCATTCCTTTGAGGAACTTGTTACTCTTGGGTTCGTTGGAACCCTAGACGGTCGTGGTCGTTCTTGTGGCTTTGAAAGCCACGGGACTAGCCGAGAGCCTCCAATTGAGTTGTGGAGTTGTGCCCCGGCCTTGTGATTCTTGTGGCTTTGGGAGCCGTGGGAATTTGGTGAGAGCCTCCAATTCAGTTGTGGAGTGTGCCTCATCCTTATAAAGGTTTGTTGCCGACCTCGAGGGCATCATATAGTGGCTCGTGGAACTCCTCATTAGAGGATAACACGAGGGAGATACGGTGTGCCATATCACGGCTACTCGAAGTTCACTTTGTGACTTCGCACCGCTCCAACGGAGACGTAGCTTTCATTGAGAAGTGAACTCCGGTGAAACATCTCCGCGTCACCGTGTGGTTATCTCTTAACCTTCTGATACGTCTCAAACATATCTATAATTTCTGATGTTCCATGTTGATATTATACCAATTGTTACATGTTTTATATACACTTCATATCATTTTTATGCATTTTCTGGGACTAACCTATTAACAAGATGCCACAGTGCCAGTTCCTCTTTTCTGCTGTTTTTGTATTCCAGAAAAGCTAGTCTGGAAATATTCTCGGAATTGGACGAAACTTGGACAGAACCTCCTATTTTTCCAACACGTACACGGAGTCCAAAGGAGTGACGGAGGGGAGCCACGAGGCAGCCACACCATGGGGCCACACGGGCCCCCCTGCCGCGCCGTGGGGTGGTGTGGGCCCCACGGGCGTCTCCAGCCGTCGCCCTTTTGCCTATTTATTCCTCCCGACGCGAAAACCCTAAATATCCGAGCCATTATCCACGAAAGTTCTAGAGACGCCGCCGCCGTCAACCCTAACTCGGGAGGGTTCAGAAGCTCTTCCCGGCACCCTGCCGGAGAGGGGAATCGTCATCGGAGGGCTCTACATCACCATGCCTACCTCCGGAGTGATGCGTGAGTAGTTCATCCTTGGACTACGGGTCCATAGCAGTAGCTAGATGGTTGTCTCTCCACTTTATGCTATCATGTTTAGATCTTGTGAGCTGCCTATCATGATCAAGATCATCTTATTGTAATGCTACATGTTGTGTTTGTTGGGATCCGATGAATATTGAATACTATGTCAAGTTGATTATCAATCTATCTTATATGTTATTTATGATCTTGCATGCTTTCCGTTACTAGTAGATGCTTTGGTCAAGTAGATGCTTGTAACTCCAAGAGTGAGTATTTATGCTAGATAGTGGGTTCATGCCTCCGGTAATCTGGAGAGTGACAATAACTTCTAAGATTGTGGATGTGCTGTTGCCACTAGGGATAAAATAACCGATGCTTAGCTTAAGGGTGCGCCGTTAGGTCTAATGCATTTGTTTACATTACGCACATTACTTAATGCGATTATCCGTTGCTTGCAACTTAATACCAACGGGGAACTCGGATGACAACCTGGAGGTGGATTATTAGTCATAGACGCTGTTGGATAACGGTCTATGTATTTTGTCGTAATGTCCACATGAATATCATAGTAATCATCATGTCATATATATGCATTGTCATGCGCTCAATATTTTGTCAATTGCCCAGCTGTAATTTGTTCACCCAGCATGTTAGTTATCTTTTATGGAGAGACACCACTAGTGAACTGTGGACCCCAGTCCATTCTTTTACACTGATAATACAACCAACTGCAAACATTGTTCCTTTTCATTCTCTACAATTTACTACTGTTTTCCACACCATACGTTTAATCCTTTGTTTTCAGCAAGCCGGTGAGATTGACAACCTCACTGTTTCGTTGGGGCAAAGTAGTTTGATTGTGTTGTGTGCAGATTCCACGTGGTGATCGAGTAACGCGCCACCAACAACCTTCAGAAGTGATTTCTTGCTCCTACTGGTTCGATTAAACCTTGGTTTCATACTGAGGGAAACTGCTGCTACACTGCTTCATACCTTCCTCTTGGGGTCTCCCAACGAACGTGCGATCCACGTCATCAAGCAACTTTTTCTGGCGCCGTTGCCGGGAGCAAGAGGATTTCTGAAAGGGGAGTTTCACGCTTCCAATCTCTTTACTTTGTTATTGTCTTGCTTAGTTTATTTTTTATCTAGTCTTGTTTGCTTTTTTATCAAAACACAAAAAAAATAAATTCCTGCATCTAGTCTATTTCGGTTTGTTATTATGTCTAGTTGTTTACTTGCTATCAATGGATAACTTCTTTCAAACTAAATTTTATTGGCACGGTGGGTTCACAGAGGGCCATCAAAAACATTTTAAGAAACACCGTTTGTCTGAAAAAGGGTTACTATTATGGAATTTTATTGAGAAAGTTAAAACATGTGCCTGGGATTTATGTAGGCTTTATGATGTAAAATGTTCTTGTGGATTGCGTCACCTTCCTTTCCAATGTGCTCACAATGATAATGAAATCTTGTCTTCTTATGCTAATGGGGATTATGATTTTTATAATGTGGAGAGAATTGAAGAATTTATTGCTTTTAAGGGGGCTTATGAAATTGCTGCTTTATTTGACATTATTGCTAATGATGATGTTACCCCTTATAAATCTGAGAATCTTGTTGTACTTAAATATTGTTTTGAGAATTACAAGGATAATGGTTATATTACTGAATTTATTAATAGGATCTTTCCTCCAAAGGAGGAGACCATTGCCTTGCAGGAACATGTGGAAGAAGAAACTGCTGATGCTGAAATCTCATCGGATGAAAAAGAGGAGGAGAGTGATGAACAAAAGGAGGAAGAGTGGATTAACTACCCATGTCTACCTTCCAATGAGAGTAACTCTTTAACTCTTACACTATTTGATTGCCCTCCATGCTTACAAAAGGAGGAAGAATGTTATGTTCCTGTGGATTCTCTTGAAATATTCCCTATGAATGAAACTTGTGGAAATAATTATGCTACTGTTATTTATGAAAATCCATGCTATTTTGATAAGTCTTATGATAATCCTCTATTTATGCCTAATTTCAAAATGCATGGTAATGAGAAAGTTTGCTTAGAAAATGTTTATGATAAAGCTTTAGATGATGGTCCTATGTTGCTTGATAATATTATGCATTCTACTATTGAGAGTGACCAATCATCTTGTTTTAATATGTTTAAAAGTGGGTTTGAAATTTTTGATCCCACTACCTTGGAGCTTGATAAAAATTATGTGTTTGTAGATCATGAAAAGCATGCTTTATGTGATAGTTATATTGTTGAATTTGTTCATGATTCTACTGAAAGTTATTATGAGAGAGGAAAATATTGTTGTAAAAGTTTTCAAGTCACTAAAACACCTCTCTTTGTGTTGAAAGTTTTAAAGTTGCATTTGTTGCATCTTCCTATGCTAGTTGCTTTATGCTTCAATGATTTGTTTACTACAAGATTCCTTTGCATAGGAAGTGGGTTAGACTTAAAATGTGTTTGATATTTCCTCTTGATGCTTCTTCACTTGGAAACACTTGATTCTTACTTTCTGCCTAGCTGAAAGGCGTTAAAGAAAAGCGCTTATGGGAGACAACCCATTATTTTATTTCTGCAATTTTTCTTTTCTTTTTGAGTCAAGGAGTTGTTTACTTCTGTAACAATTCCTTTGTATCTTTATTTTATCGCATTGTTGTGCCAAGTATTGCCTCTAATAGGAAGATGATGCTAGATTTGGATTTCTGCGCAGGAACAGATTTCTGCTGTTCACCGTTTTACTTCTGTAAAATCACAGAAAAATTATTTAAATCTGCAAATTTTTGTGCGTGATCCTCAGATATGTACGCATCTTTCGTTAGTTTAAAGTTTTTCGATCTGAGCAACGTAAGTGCCTCGAAAAAATTCGTCTTTACGGACTGTTCTGTTTAGACAGATTCTGTCTTTTATTTTTCGCATTCTCTCTTTTACTAGTGTTGAGTGGAATTCTTTTTTAGGGTGAAGAGCTTCACATAACATCAGTGGCAGTAGTTAATGTTAAAAGTAACGGTCATGTTTGTGTCCTTATAGAACATGTGAGTTTTTGATTGTGCACTAACCCTCTAATGAGAATTACTTGAGTTTGGTGTGGCGGAAGTTTTCAAGGGTCAAGAGAGAAGGATGATATAATGTGATCAAGAAGAGTGAAGAGCTTAAGCTTGGGGATGCTCCCATGGATCACCCCAGCATATTTCAAGAAGACTCAAGCGTCTAAGCTTGGGGATGCCCAAGGCATCCCCTTCTTCATCAGCAACTTATCAGGTCATCTCTAGTGAAACTATATTTTAATTCTTTCACATCATATGTGCTTTACTTGGAGCGTCTGTGTGCTTTTATTTTCAGTATTTTATTTTTCTTATGGTCAACTTGATTGGACCCAGCATTCTTGATTGGGAGAGAGACACGCTCCGCTTTTTCATATGAATACTCCTATTCTTCACTTATACTTGTTGAGTATTCTTATCTAGCTATTGCTATGCTTTTAGCTCCTGTTTTGCATGCATCTCTTATTCAGAGCTGTTAGTTCTTTTAAAGAAAGTACTCTCTTGCTTCACTTATAATTGTTTGGAGAGTTTATGTTGAAATAAATTGATTGGTGTTTGGTTGGAACAGAAAATGTTGCATGTGGTAGATGGTATAATGGAAAAAGCTTACATATTCTTGTAGATCACTGTATTGGATAATTTGATACTTGTCAATTGTTTTGAGTTATCAAGTAGTTCATGTTTAAGCTTTTGTATCATGTAGTTAAAACCTATTAATGAAGAACTACCGTAAAGCTCGTTGAAATTTGGTTTGCATGATTGGTATCTCTAAGGTCTAGATATTTTCTAGTAAAAGGGTTTGGTTAACAAGGAAGACAGTGTAGAGTCTTATAATGCTTGCAATATGTTTTCATATAAGTCTTGCTGTGTCGGTTGATATCCTGTGTTTGCTTCAAATAACCTTGCTAGCCTAAACTCTGTACTGAGAGGGAATGCTTCTCGTGCATCCAAAACCTTGAGCCAAAATCCATGCCATCTGTGTCCACCATAACTACCTATATGTGGTATTTCCTTGCCATTCCAAGTAAATTTTTCATGTGCTACCTTTAAACTATTCAAAATTATTACTCCTATTTTGTGTCAATGTTTACCAAGCTCATGAGGACGGGGTGGATGTCTTTATGTCAACTGTCAAACAGACTTTACCACCGGACTAGCGGCATATACATCCGCTTATCCATTAATTTTGCAAAAAGAGCTGGCAAATGGGGTGCCCAGTCCCAATTAATTACAACTTTAACCGCTTAATTCTCTTCACATTTTTGCCCTGATTTATCAGTCAAGCAATGACAAACAGTGAAATATCTGCATGTGTAAACAAAAGAGAAGAGGGATGATCTGCCTTGCTGGTAGAAATAACGTCCTTCATGGGAGCCGCTCTTAAAAGTCTGGTTGGCAGGGGTCATATTGTACTTTCCATTTTCTGATTCGTTGACAATTAACAAACACCTCCAAAACTTATTTTTACTCTCTATATGATTTCAAAAACTTAAAAAGCTCTAGCACATGATTTAATCCCTGCTTCCCTCTGCGAAGGGCCTTTCTTTTACTTTTATGTTGAGTCAGTTTTCCTACTTCTTTCTATCTTAGAAGCAAACACTAGTGTCAACTTTGGTGCAACAATTTTTATATGCTTGTATATTGCACTTATTATATTGCTTTGTGTTGACAAATATCCATGAGATATATATGTTGAAAGTTGAAAGCAATTGCTGAAGCTTAAATCTTCCTTTGTGTTGGTTAAATACCTTTTACTTAGAATCTATTGCTTTATGAGTTAACTCTTATGCAAAACTCTTTGATGCTTGTCTCGAAAGTACTATTCATGAAAAGTTTTTGCTTATATGATTCAGTTGTTTGCTCATTATCTACTTGCTAGCAAACTATAGACCATTGACCTGGATCACTTCATTCATAACATGTGCTTTACAATACTATTTGATCAAGATTATGATTGTAGCATGTCACCTCAGAAATTATTTTGTTTTTATCGTTTTACCTACTCGAGGACGAGTAGAACTAAGCTTGGGGATGCTTGATACGTCTCAAACGTATCTATAATTTCTGATGTTCCATGTTGATATTATACCAATTGTTACATGTTTTATATACACTTCATAGCATTTTTATGCATTTTCTGGGACTAACCTATTAACAAGATGCCACAGTGCCAGTTCCTGTTTTCTGCTGTTTTTGTATTCCAGAAAAGCTAGTCTGGAAATATTCTCGGAATTGGACGAAACTTGGACAGAACCTCCTATTTTTCCAACACGTACACGGAGTCCAAAGGAGAGACGGAGGGGAGCCACGAGCAGCCACACCATGGGGCCGCGCGGCCCCCCTGCCGCGCCGTGGGGTGGTGTGGGCCCACGGGTCTCCAGCCGCCCTTTCGCCTATTTATTCCTCCGACGCGAAAACCCTAAAACCCGAGCCATTATCCACGAAAAGTTCCAGAGACGCCGCCGTCAACCCTAGCTCGGGAGGGTTCAGAAGCTCTTCCCGGCACCCTGCCGGAGAGGGGAATCATCACCGGAGGGCTCTACATCACCATGCCTGCCTCCGGAGTGATGCGTGAGTAGTTCATCCTTGGACTACGGGTCCATAGCAGTAGCTAGATGGTTGTCTCTCCACTTTATGCTATCATGTTTAGATCTTGTGAGCTGCCTATCATGATCAAGATCATCTTATTGTAATGCTACATGTTGTGTTTGCTGGGATCCGATGAATATTGAATACTATGTCAAGTTGATTATCAATCTATCTTATATGTTATTTATGATCTTGCATGCTTTCCGTTACTAGTAGATGCTTTGGCCAAGTAGATGCTTGTAACTCCAAGAGTGAGTATTTATGCTAGATAGTGGGTTCATGCCTCCGGTAATCTGGGAGAGTGACAATAACTTCTAAGATTGTGGATGTGCTGTTGCCACTAGGGATAAAATAACCGATGCTTAGCTTAAGGGTGCCCGTTAGGTCTAATGCATTTGTTTACATTACGCACATTACTTAATGCATTATCCGTTGCTTGCAACTTAATACCAACGGGGAACTCGGATGACAACCTGGTGGATTATTAGTCATAGACGCTGTTGGATAACGGTCTATGTATTTTGTCGTAATGCCCACATGAATATCATAGTAATCATCATGTCATATATATGCATTGTCATGCGCTCAATATTTTGTCAATTGCCCAGCTGTAATTTGTTCACCCAGCATGTTAGTTATCTTTTATGGAGAGACACCACTAGTGAACTGTGGACCCCGGTCCATTCTTTTACACTGATAATACAACCAACTGCAAACATTGTTCCTTTTCATTCTCTGCAATTTACTACTGTTTTCCACACCATACGTTTAATCCTTTGTTTTCAGCAAGCCGGTGAGATTGACAACCTCACTGTTTCGTTGGGGCAAAGTTGATTGATTGTGTTGTGTGCAGATTCCGCGTTGGTGATCGAAAATTTACTTTTACATGATTAGGGGCTGGCTTCGTCCAAAGAGCAAGATCACGATCAGAAATTTTAGAGCTATCTTAATTTTCCCCGCAGTTTCATACTCCAAATTTTACTCCATATCGGAACCTGTGTCAGTGTTGCATTTGTGTATTCACAAACATCTATCTATCTATCTATCTATCTATCTATCTATCTATCTATCTATCTATTATATAATTAAAACACAGGTTAACCAACGGTAAAGATTTGTCACCGTAAAACTACAATGCATAGATGGTTAAGATTTAAAATCTGCGGCAAGGCAAGTAAGTTTGGGAAGCACACGGCAGCTAAGCTTAGAAAGTACACAAATTGATGTCCGGCCTCTACACGTATATGAATCTGACAACCAAAAAGCTACGGCAGCTACGCTGATATATGTCCGGCTTCAACACGTACATGGATTGTAAACATAACATCTCTCCGATCCGCTCCCCCTCCAAACATAGACTCTCCAGAATCTCGACGCCGGATCGGGAGTTCGTCGAGATCAACCAAGAACTCTCGACGTGATGAATTTGCGCTGTCGACGGAGGCCGGAACACCGTGTTCCAACCATCGCGAACTTCTTCAAGGGCCTCAAGAGCGACACCACTTCCTCCCTAGGTAGCTTCTCGGCATCCACACCCTCCTCGCTGTCGTCTAGGACAGAGAACTTAGACTCCTTGGATGAGGGACATAACGGACAGCGGACAGCCAGAAAAGAAACCCTCCGAGAGCGAGCATCAGCCTGCCGAATCGCGTCCAACAAGCGCCAGGACACTCATGGGTCATCTGCTGCCGGATGCTGACGATTAGATCGATCTATGTTGCTGTTGCTGGTGTTCGATACATCGAGACAGGGGCAGGGTTCTAGCCGTCGGAGCATGCTCACGACGCAATCACCCACGCACATTGATGCGCTGATTTATTCAGGTTATCTCGATGCTCCAGTTACACTTAGATGCAGTTGCACAGTTGGACCATCTCAAGAAGCTGCAGCCTTGAAGAGACATCACATTGTCTTTCAATACAGTACGTCTCCTCTTTTTCTTTCATATGTCATATTCTAGCATTGGTCTCTACTTGGGGACAATTGCACTATGTATGGAAGTTACTCACGACCTTTGAATCTGCTCATATTCCAAGTCCTACCTTACAGCGATCCAATATGTGGAGAAGGAGGTGCACTGACGGCAGTTAATTTCACGGATGGGATCATGGGAGGCGGTCATTGTTGCCAGACTGTAGTGTGGCGGCGCTATGGCAGACTGATGGCGCCACGGTTAACCTTCCGGCCTCCACTACACTGTTGGAGTTTATCGTCCATCGTTCCTACTGTCACAATGCAGGCAACTAACACTCCAGTTCGCTCCGTCCCAATGCAGATGATCTGGGCTTCTGACGAGCTCCTCGCCACCGTTGTCTTCCTTCACAGGACACATGCAGCAAATCGGGATCA
Source organism: Poa pratensis (assembly GCA_947311845.1). Classification (NCBI taxonomy): domain Eukaryota; kingdom Viridiplantae; phylum Streptophyta; class Magnoliopsida; order Poales; family Poaceae; genus Poa; species Poa pratensis. The sequence goes on along the minus strand of CAMZMU010000055.1, from coordinate 52,282,803 downwards.
TTCTCTATGAAGAAGGGAGAGTCGAGTTCCTTGCTCCTTTTGCTACAGAGCTGATATGCAACCTCCATCAATTATTGTTTTCTATCTCTGAATAGCTGAAGTTATTGGTTTTTTACTAATGAAGCGAAGATCTGATGTGAAGCATCGGTCCAATCATCTGGTGGTACAGTAGATGTAACCGTGTAAGTGTCTACTTTACAAGTTATTCATAATACTATGCTTTATTTTTTCTGGCATTGTTTGGCTGCCTTTATCGCTACTCTATTCTTCACAGGGGAGACAAATGATTCTGTACAACAAAATTACTCTTAGGAACTAATGGATTGGACGTGTTGAGCGTGAAATTATATATGAACTGCATGGAAACTTTTGACCACAATGGCATATGTAATGTCCTGCAATTCCACCTATCACCACCTCCCATCTTATTAGTCCCTTTGTCATTAGTTTCTAAAAGCATGTGATGCCACTTCCATGTACGTTGAAGGTAAAATATTATGGAGCAGAATCATGAATAAGTTGGCTGTAGCAATCTCTGAAAAGAACAATGGGCAGATGCTATGGTGTTTGTGTACCTCAAGTCCTCAACCATGTGTGTGTGTGTGTGTGCGCGTAGATATTTTTTGACCAGGAATAAATGTGTGTGTGCGATTGCTATCCCTAAGGTGAAACTTAACAAGGAATAAATGTTATAAAATAAAATATGTTTGGTTTCTATTTTTTACCATGTCTGGTGGCCTGGAGCTGAAAAAGATCCATTTTTCAGTGTGGATACTTCTGCAGGTGATTCATGCACAAATAGGGAGGTAATCCTTGAGCTGGAGTAGTGCATGTCGTCCTGGCAGTAGGAGCCATAATCATTCGTAAATGGGGGGGCATATTATTCACAAGATCAGGAGATCCTAATTGGCTCATTCACTAGCCAAAATTGTCAGTGTACCCATAGAAACTCAAGTTTGTTTCGGATTTGATGAGTACAAATCTTAAAGGGACCTGCATAAATTACAAAAGGTACAAAGTCTTTCTGTTTTATTTCATTTTCTAAGTACTGAGAACACTCCGATGTGCTAACTTCTATACTTTTTTATATAATGATAATTCCTGTTTGTTGGTCGTTGCAGTGAACAGTGCCAAGTATTGGCTGTACCATATACTCCCAGTGTCTTTTCCGTAAAAACAAAAAATACCAAAAAGGTTTAATTGCTACTTTGGTGGGATTATTGTGTTTACTTTTCTAGAATCTTTTTAAGCCTTGCTGGATTGGCTCCCTTCTCTGAGGAGAAATTGCTTCATGTGTTCCATGATAAAATTTCTCTCTTATTCCACTGTGTAATTTGTAGAGTACATCTTACTGGCATACTTGCATTGCCTTCAGTACACAATTCTATCTTGGAATGGGACATCCAGCCAAGAAAGATTAGCGTTATATCCCCTGCCGTAAGAAATATTGTTAGTTTTATAGGGCTTTATATCAGACATTTTTTTCAACTATGCAACTCCATTGTTGATTAGTCACACACATGAGTTTTTACCAGTTAAACATTTCCTTCCACACTTTCCCTTAGGTGTTACTATCTGCATCTGGTGAGGAAAATGAAAGATATAATTTAATTTGATTGGTTCCAAGAAAATATTCAATGGTGGTATATGTCATGGATATATGCCACAAAATTGCTATCAAAGAATCTGATAAAGTGGTAATTATTATAGCAAGAATTGCAACATATATTCAGAAGGTGTAACACCACTGTGAGAATACTATATTGACTTGGACGACAGTGTTTACAATCATATTTTTTATGCATTAATAATTTGTGGAGTACACGACATGAAATTCATTATACTTTTTTGGTGGATGTGAGGTAGCTTTCACTTATTGCCTTTCTTTTCTGTTTTCTCAAAAAAGTTGGTCGGTTGTGCACCTTGGTTACTTATTACAATTAGAATTCACTTCAATGATCTCAAATATGTTGAGGTAAAACCGTGAAGATATGTTAACCGTTTGTCATTTGGTAAAAGGGTTCATGATATAAACGTGCCGACGTTTTATATACTTATTTTAGAATATTTTTCTTTCTTAGTGGTTAACATATCACTAACTTTAGATGTATTAATGCTAATATATATGATAGGAATTAAGGACCTGCGAGAACCAAATGTAAGAAAATATATGTCATGGTACATCACGTCCACCAATAAAGTGATCTAGGCTCACTGCCTATAATATGTCGTGTTGATGGACAAAAGGATAAAAACGCATCTCACAAAATTTGGAAAACCACCATCTGAAATCTGTTGATAGCAGTTTCTGAGTTAATTCATATGGAGAATCAAATTTGCATTATATGATAAGTTTACCTTAAAACTCAAATATGGAGGAAGATAGTATAATAATTTTACCATTGTCAATTGCATTCTTCTGCATTTAAGGTGTAGCAATATATAATGTCAAAGTGACATGATGCATCGAAAAGTAACTTTGGATCATGTCCTCCATGCCATCCACATAACAAGCATTTTCATTCATAAAAAGTCGGTGAAAAAAATATGACAAGACATAATAAGCTCTGATGACGATGAGTCAGATCGATTTCTCTCCGGCGGGCATACGCCTTCGTCCTCGATTTGGTGATGTCGACGACAAGTAAGGAAGTGCAAGGTGGAGAAGCTGCCGCTGCCTCCCCATGGCGTCTTACGGCATCGAATAGAGTTCACGGCTCAGCCGGCGGCAACGGACGAAATTTGCGCGGTCCAGATAAGGTTTTTGCATCTATCCGCGTACTGTTGGCCGGAAGAGATCACTCCTTCCTGTCAAAATCGATTAGCTATGGACACAGACATGCCGATAGTATCCGGCCGTCCGGCATATGTTCGTCGGCTTCTAGGTTCGTGGAGCATCTCGAATTGGAAATTCTACACATTGTGACTCGCGATCACGCCGGCGGATGCAGTCAGGGACGCCGCACCACGGACACTAGGCCGCTGTCTCGCAAGCGTCAGCCTCTCTTCCACTGCTGATCATCGATCTGGCCGCAAACAGGATCTCCTACCACGCTTCAAGAACGCCCACGGCAGAGACATGCAGGTACGCACCACGGATGGTAGGCCGCTTTCTTGCTATCTTGCGTTTAGCAGCAGCAACCAGGTGCGTTTCTTAAAAGCGTGTTATACAGGATCTAGAAATTAGCAACCAGCGTATATATATGTGATTCAGTGATTGTGAGGTATATGCGTATGCTTTAATTCTATAGATGAGATATGTGATAAGGTATGCATATTTCTTACATATAGGTCAACGTGTTGAGATTTTTCCGTACATAATCTATTTGGTTAATAATCAAAGACTGAATAGGGTTTAATTACAATTATGAACCTCTAGCGCCCATGATCAGTTTATAATAAACATTCACTAGATTGATGGCTCATATGTTTATGTACATCCATGCTGAAAAACCTTGGGAGGATGTGCCATGGTGGCAGCGGTCATGCACTAGTAGAAAAGGGGCCATCCGTTTGGGCCATCTATCTCGGCCAAATTATAACCCGGGATAGATGTACCATTGATCCCAGGTCGAGCCGTCGTGGCGCCCGTGGCATTCATCCCGGGTCGGTTGGGATCTTTGGTCCCGGTTCGTGACACGAACCGGGATCAAAGGGTCTTCACATGCGCGCACATGCGTCGCAGCGCTGGGCCCCTCTGGCAGGGGACCTTTGGTCTCGGTTCGTGTTACAAACCGGGATCAAAGGGTCTCCCTGCTATATCATCTTCTTCCACCCCGAGCTAGCTCGAGTTCATCACCATTTCTCCTCCATTTTCCTCTCTCCCACTCAAATTAATCCCCATTTTCTTTGCACCATTTGAGAGGATTGAATGCACCCCATCTATTCAATGGTTAGCAACATCGTTCTTTCCTCCGGCGTTACAACTTTAGCTAATTTCGTTGCTAGTTTAGCTCATTTCAATTTTGTAATACTAGCAAGGTGTTTGATGAAAAGCCCAAGCTAGAAAGTGCATTTGCATTTTGAGCTCAAATTAATTTATTATTTGTGGATTTTAGTGTTGTCCCTGTCTTCACTGCCGTCGATAGCCCGCGTCGTCCCGTCACCGGCACCACTTCGGTGAGCCTCTTTTTTATCTTTTATTTTTAAAACATATATACTTGTATGATTTAAATGCATATTTATTTCTTGTATAATTAATTTCTTATGTTTTTTATGTATAGTGTCATGGTTTTGATATCCGTCCCCGTCGGCCCTTGTCCGATCTATGATTCGGATGTGGTATATTTTCATAACTATTTGTTTCGTTTCGTGTTTATCACACTCATGCCCGACCAACTTGACGTAGAGATATTTTTATTTAGGAGGTAGTTGAACCGGAAATTCCAGTCGACCCTATTGTCGAGTATTTTAAAAAGGAAAACGACGATTTGAAAGCAAAATTGAAGATTAGCGAAGATCTTTGTCTCCAATACCTAGAAGAGAAGAGTGTATTGGATTTGAAGATTGCCGACATCGATGATGCTTACGGGTCGTCGTCGCTGCTCACGAGATGAAGATGGAGGCAATGCGCTTGAAGATTAAAAAGATTAGAAAATATGCCATTAGTCGAGAGGCTTGGTATCATTATGCTGTTGGTTCAATAGTTACCTTAGTTGCGATTTTGATCGCATTTGTTGTTGGATTTAAATTCTTTAGATAGTTGTATGTTAGGTTCAATTAATGTATGTTTCATTAGAACAATGTATTACATTTGGGCACTACTCTAATTTGGTTTTAATGTGATGAAATTGTATTAATTAATTTGGTCAGTACTATATATTTATGATGTAGAGTAATGGTTTTTGATATATTTATATAATGCAGATGAGCCGGCAATGGATGTACAGTGACCGACGTGGTCTCGACTTTATCAATGGCATGCATAGTTTTCTCCGTGTGGCTAATGATAACAAGCCGTCGAGTGGTTATATTCTTTGTCCATGTAGAGTCTGCAAGAATAAGCGAGATTACTCTACGTCAAGAACCATTCACGTCCACCTGTTGGAGGAGAGTTTCATGGATGGTTATTATTGTTGGACCAAGCACGGAGAAAGAGGGGTTATGATGGAAGAAAATGAAGAAGAAGAGGATAGTGACACCTATCCTACGTTCACTGCAGACGGTGATACTCCAATGGGGGAAGACGAAGCTGAAGAAGAGCCCAATGATGATGAGCCCAATGATGATTTTGGCCGGGCCATTCTTGATGCACGGATAAACAACGGAAGTGAAAACGAGAGGTTGAAGTTGGATAGCATGTTAGAGGATCACAAAAATTGTTGTACCAAAATTGCGAAGATGGCCAGAAGAAGCTTGGTACCACGCTGGAATTGCTGCAATGGAAGACAGAGAATGGTACAACTGACAGCGGATTTGAGAATTTGCTGAAAATAATAAAGAAGATGCTTCCAAGGGATAACGTACTGCCCCCCAGTACGTACGAAGCAAAGAAGATTGTGTGCCCTCTAGGATTAGAGGTGCAGAAGATACATGCATGCATCAATGATTGCATCCTCTATCGCGGTGAGAAGTACGATTATTTGAATGCGTGCCCGATATGCGGTGCGTTGCGGTACAAGATAAGGCGTGATGACCCTGGTGATGTTGACGGCGATCCGTGCCCCAGGAAGAGGGTTCCTGCCAAGGTGATGTGGTATGCTCCTATAATACCACGGTTGAAACGTTTGTTCCAAAACAAAGAGCATGCAAAGTTATTACGATGGCACAAAGAAGACCGTAAAAAAAACATGATGCTGAGACACCCCGCTGATGGGTCGCAGTGGCGAAAAATCGACAGGACCTTCAAGACGTTTGCAGATGACGCTAGGAACATAAGATTTGGTCTAAGTACAGATGGATTTAATCCTTTCGGGGAACAAAGCAGGTCATCGTCGATTTCTTCCACCTGAGCATCCAGTAAGAAAGGAAGGCAAGCATTTCAAATGTGAGGTTGATAACCGGACGAAGCCTACCTGCCCTGATGGTGATGCTATATATGAGATGGTCAAAGATTTAGAAGTAATCTTTGGAAAGGGTCCTGGCAGTCTATCTGTTCCGAAAGACGCCAACAAGCGCGTACCCTTGTGGAAAAAGAAATCCATATTTTGGGAGTTACCCTATTGGAAAATCCTAGAGGTTCGCTCTGCAATCGACGTGATGCACGTGACGAAAAATCTTTGCGTGAACCTGCTAAGCTTCTTGGGTGTGTATGGGAAGACGAAAGATACACCGGATGCACGACTGAACCATCAACATATGCACGAGAAGACGAAAGACGACCACCTTAATCCAGAGAAGTATCAAGGTCCTGCCAGCTACGCTCTTACCAGAGAAGAGAAGGAGATCGTTTTTGAAGTCCTGAACAGTATCAAGGTCCCGTCTGGCTTCTCGTCGAATGTGAAGGGAATAATTAACATGGCAGAGAAAAAGTTCCAAAACCTGAAGTCTCATGACTGCCATGTGATTATGACACAATTACTACCGGTTGCATTGAGGGGGCTTCTACCGGAAAATGTTCGACTACCCATTGTGAAGCTATGTTCATTCCTCAATGCAATTTCTCAGAAGGTGATCAATCCATTGACTCTAGGAACTTTACAGAAGGATGTTGTTCAGTGTCTTGTCAGCTTCGAGTTGGTGTTCCCACCATCCTTCTCAATATTATGACGCACCTCATAGTTCACCTAGTCGAAGAGATTCAAGTTCTCGGTCCTGTATTTCTACACAACATGTTCCCCTTCGAGAGGTTCATGGGAGTCTTAAAGAAATACGTTCATAACCGTGCTAGGCCTGAAGGAAGCATCTCCAAGGGTTATGGAACAGAGGAGGTCATTGAGTTTTGTGTTGACTTTATTCCTGACGTTAACCCGGTCGGTGTTCCTCAATCGCGCCATGAGGGGAGATTGCGTGGAAAAGGAACACTAGGAAAGAAACAAATATTTTCTGACTGGGATTCTTTCAACCGAGCACACTACACAGTTCTACATAATTCGAGCTTGGTGGCTCCGTATATCGAGGAACACAAGAATACTTTACGCTCATTAATGGCTGAAGAATGCATTGAAAAAGAACACTTGAAGACTTTCTGCGGGTGGTTGCACACACGTCTCATTAATGACAACACTGTCGAAGAACAGCTAAACTTGTTGGCCAGAGGACCATCTTCGACTATATTGGCTTTTCAAGGGTACGAGATAAATGGGAATATATTTTACACGGCCGACCAAGATAAAAAGAGCACCAACCAAAACAGTGGTGTCCGCTTTGATGCATCAAACAACAATGGGACAAAGGACACATATTATGGGTACATAGAGCAGATATGGGAACTTGACTACGGACCTTCTTTCAAGGTACCTTTGTTCCGGTGCAAATGGTACAACCTGGATGGTGGGGTAAACGTAGACCCGCAGTACGGAATGACTACAGTGGATCTCAAGAATTTTGGGTATGACAACGAACCATTCGTACTAGCCAAAGACGTGGCTCAGATTTTCTATGTGAAGGACATGTCTTCCTGACCAAAAAAAGAAAAGATAAGCAAGCGAAGACATCATATGATGAGCCAAAGCGTCACATAGTTCTTTCAGGGAAAAGAACTATCGTGGGAGTGGAGGACAAGACAGACATGTCAGAACATTACAACAATTTTGAAGAAATCCGGCCCTTCGCAGTGAAAATTGACCCAAGTCTCGCGTTAAATGGAGAAGCTTGTCCATGGCTACGGCAATCAGAAGAAAGTGACGGGTAGAAAGTAGAAGAAGATTGTGTAATGAGGAGGATGACGACGACGATGACTTCAACTGGAGCGACCATGGAGAAGAGGTCGGCGGGCCACATATGCAGGAGGCCATTGAAGCCTCCTTACAGTCCGTTTTATGAAAAGTGTGAGTGATGTGTAATAATGTAACTGTGTGAGTGAAACGATCCGTATGCTTCTTCAGTCCCGGTTGGTAACACACCCCTGTGATGGTTCCTACTCTTTGAGATCGTGTGTTTCATTGAAGCGACGTCCCCGAAAGATAAACAAAACTACGAATTAAATCAATAGATATAAAAGAAAAATAAAACACAAATAGAAACAAGAAAAAAAGGCCTTTAATGACAACACTGTTGAAGAACAGCTATACTTGTTGGCCAGAGCACCATCATACAGCCCAACGTTGGGCTCAGGTTTTCTATGTGAAGATGCTCCATGGTTAAACCTTTATGTGATGTGTAGTAATGTATTAAAGCATTAAAGTCGTCGTGATCAGCAAATCGACCTTCGATCCACAGCGGCAAGACGTCTCTGATGATCTACGACCGTCCCAAAAAGTGTTGGGAATGTCGCAGATCATCAGAGCGCCTTGCCGCTGCTTGGATCGGACCGAGGGGCATGGCTACCACTTCCACCACCACCACCACCACTCCCACCCCCTCGGCAATTCATCATTGCGTCACCCTAATCCAGTGGCTGGATTCAACCTACCTGAGGGCTTGTGTTTCCAATAGCGTCGTTGTGTTGTCATTGTTCATCGACCTACAGGAGGTGGCTCCAATGGCTGGCCGGTGAACAAGGACGAACACAATAATGCCAAGGAACATGCCAGCAGGTAGGCTAAATCCAGCCATTGGATTCGGTGGCGAAGGTAGATGCTCGTTGTGTGCCGTTCGCTGCAGGGACGCCGCTATTTATAGGCGATTAGAAAGTGTACCTGTGGATGAGCTGGGAGTGGTGGTGGTGGTGGGGAGTGCTGATCCAACAGCTCACAAGCCCTCAAAAGAAACACACCCCTGATCCAACGGCTCACAAGCGTTGAAAGAAACACACGATCCGTGTGCTTCTTTAGTCCCGGCTGGTAACACCAACCGGGACTAAAGGCGGGCTTCGCGGTCATGACTCATGTCAGTCACACGTGTCCGCCAGCGGTAACCGTCGCTTTATAAAAGGGGATTGCAGAATAATTCAAAGCAGGGAACATTATTGTCCTCACTTTACAAAAACATCATTGATCAAATATTCAAAAGTATCACGCATACATCTTTATTTAATCCATAATACATCACGAATAATATAACTAACTTTTGCCGGGTCCTAAGCGCGAGGTGCTGAGCGGCCGGCGGCTTGCACCCAAAGATAAGGAACCATCACTGGGACAATACTCACATGAGGAGGATCCCTATGAAGTGTATACCACATATTGTCATGCACCGCTTGCGTATCCAACCTAACCAGGTAACGACGGACGTGCTCGTCCTCCTCTCTGATACGGTGACGCACCTCCACCTCGGGGGCCGGCGGCCTCTGCACCGAGGCTGGCCCACGCGACGGCCACCAAACAAGATCCGGGTCGACGACGTCACCCGGATTCCTCACCAAACTACGCGTCCCGGAAGACACCTCCCAGTGCCAGCCCGGCGGAGCCCAGTCCCGGACACTGCCCGGTTCCAACAAATGGGTGGTCGTCATCGATTCCCGCCGAGATCTGAAAAAATGAGTGGGGAATTTGATCAAACAACTAAGGTGCGTGCAACCTAGGTAGGGGAGGGAGAGGGCAGCACCTTGGCATGGGGACGGAGGGGAGGTCCACGGTGGTGTGGAGGATATAGCGCGGCGCCGGCGGAGGCCACGAGCGCGGAGGAGGGCGTCGAGCGGCGCAGACAAGGGCGGCGGCGGCGCGGAGTAGGGAGAGAGCAGGGGCAGGCTCTCAGGTCTCCCGGCCCCTGGCCTTTATATAAGGAGGAAAGATAAACCTTATCCCAGCCCCCACCAACCCCACCTTATCCCGGCCCCTGGCCTTTATATAAGGAGGAAAGATAAACCTTATCTCAGTCAAAAATCAAATTTATCACGAAAGCAATTAAATCAATAGATATAAAAGAAAAAGAAAAAGAAAACACAAATAGAAACAAGAAAAAAAAGGCCTTTCATATATATTGGACCATTTAAGTTAAATTTTAAAAAGAAACTAAAATAACAATTCAAAAACATGTAAAAGAAAACAAAACTACAAAAGCAATTAAATTAATAGATGTAAAAGAAAACAGAAATAGAAATAAGAAAAGAAAACAAGAAAAAAAAAGAAAAACACCATTCATCCCGGTTGGTAACACCAACCGGGACCAAAGGCCTGCTGGGCTTCGCGCGCAATTTTTCGCGGCCCAGACAGACCTTTGGTCCCGGTTGGTGTTACCAACCGGGATGAAAGGGTCATCCATCCCGGTTCCAGCCACGAACCGGGATGAAAGGTCGATTTCCGCGGGATTTGGGTGGTTTCCACCCCGTTTTTTCACAAGTGTCCAAATTAATCGACGCCTCTTCCTCCCCGACGCCGCCGCCCCTCCTCGACGCCGCAAGGCTGCCGCTCCGCGCCCCGGCCGGCCTCTCCGACGCCGCGCCGCCCCTCCCCGTACGCCGCACGGCTGCCGCATCCGCGCCCCGGCCTCTCCGATTCCGGCGCCGACGCCGTGCTGCCCTGACGCCGCGTCCCCTCCTCAACGCCGCGCCCCGGCCCCGCCCGATTCTACGGCGCGGCCCTCCACCTCTGCCCCGCCCTCCCGTGACGCCGCCGCGCCGCCGCCCGCATTTGCCCTGCCACAGGGTGCTGCCCTGCCGCCGTCGCCGGAGGTGCTGCCCTGCCGCCGCGCCCGCGTACTACCTGCCCCGGTTCCAGCTCTGCCCGGCCCGCCCTCCCGTGTCGCCGCGGCGCCTCCCGTGCCGTCTCCAGCCGAAGCCCTGCCCAGCGCGGCCCTACCCTCCACCTCTGCCGCCGCACGCTCCGGCGTGGCCCCGCCCTCCCCACCTCTGCCGCTGTGCTCCACCACCACCACCGTACTCCGGCCGTCCAAGGTGAGAGTTTTTTTTTCATAATTTTGTAGATTGTGTGTACTGTTAGTTTGTAGATTAGCAATTTTTAGAGAATGTTAGAAATTTTAGGAAATGCTAGAAATTTGTTAGGTTAGAAATTTTTAGGTTAGGAAATGTTACAAATTTTGAGGTTAGTGGTTTAATTTGTAGACAAAATTGTTACTAGATTTTTTTGTTTAAACTTAGGGGTTTTAAATTAGTGCTATGAATTTTAAAATTGCTATTAACTATGAATTGTAGTGTTAGAAATTGTACTGTTAATAGTTAGTGGTAGAATTCGTTGAAGAAATTGTGGTGTTAATAGTTAGTGGTAGTTGATATTAGGTATTAGCTATGATTATAGTTGCTAAGAAATTGTGGTGTTAATAGTTAGTGGTATTTGGTATAAATTTGTATAGTTGCTATGAAATAATTTGTTCTTTGTCGATTTCTTCTTTTGCAAATTTTAGATGTAATTGAGCCATGGATTTGAGTGTCATTTAATTTTACATATGGATATTCATATTCTTGTTACAAAATTGATTGCAGGCACATTAATTGAGCCATGGATCCAAATTGTCCGGACGACTTCGGCATAGACGAGGAGCGTGGAGAGCCATTGGATCCACTTTTTCCGGGCCTCGGCGTTAGAGACGAGGATCGTGAAGAGCGAATGTGTATGATTATAGCAGGACGTGCAGCCGCGCCTGTCGGTGAAGAAGACGATGTGGCAAATTTAGAGGAATTCAGCTCCCAATTTCTCAATGACTCCGGTGAGGGAGCAGAAATTTGTGTAGAGAAGGAAGTGGTAGTAACAAACTCAGGCGAGGTATATATTAATTAAGCCTCTGTTGATCGATGACATAGCTTAATTATTTGATCCTGCGGTTATTAACGAATCTTTTTTTTCTTTTAGCCCTCTGGAACAAGCAAATCATCTGCATCTAGAGTGTCGAAAGGGTCGAAAGGGTCGAAAGCCATGAAGCCTCGAGGCCCGTCGAAGCCGATGAAGGAGGGTCAAAGGGTAGTGATCGACATAGTTGATGCTACTGGCCAACCAATGCAACCCTTAGAGTGCCGCCGCAAATTTATAAACCAATGCGGAGTTTTAGTTAGGGACATGGTACCGATCACATGTCAAGAATGGCATCCGCGGAAGGACGGGAGCAAGACTTGGACTTATGTCGACGACCAAACAAAAGATTTGTTTTGGGAGAAGCTCTTGACAAAGGTCACCCTGCCTCCAGAAGTGACAGAAAACGAGAAGTGGATGGAGAAAGTCAAGGAGTGGACTCTTGGCAAGGCTGCCGAACAGTTCCGAACCCACAAGAAAACTATATGGAAAGATTATTGTGAAGAGAAGGAAAAAGATCCTGAATACACTCCAGTATTCACCGGAGCACAAGTGAAGCTAAACGACCAGTGGCCCTTATTTAAAGAGCAAAGAGAATCGGAGGCCGCTGTGGCCCGATCGGAAAGAAACAAGTTAAATGCTGCGAAGAAGGAATATCACCACACTTTGGGGGCAGGTGGCTACAAGGCTGCCGTGCCTAAGTGGGAAGCATTTGAAGCAAAACTGCTTGATGAGGGGAAGATTCCACAGACAGCGGGCTGGCCCGATAGGTCCAAATTTTGGTTGTTCGCGCATGGCGCTGGGTTGGACCCTGACACAGGGAAGATTGTTGCTCAGGGAAAATGGGAGGCAAAGATTAGGTTTATAACCACAGAACTTGAGAAAGCAATAGAGCAAGTTCGAAATGGAACCTACAAGGTCGACAGAGAGAAAGACGAGCTGTCACTCGCACTCGGGAATCCTGAAAAAGTTGGACGAGTACGAGGTTATGGATACGGAGTTACTTGGGCACAAGGTTTTCCGGCAGACGCTCACACTTATAGAAGCCGTCAGAGAAAGAAAAAGGAGGAGAGCGACCGGTTATCGGCATTGGAACGCAAGGTGCATCAGCTGGAGCAAAGTCAGCAAAGGGAATCTCGTGTGCAGCTAGAAAGTCCAGAAGTCGAAGCCGCCCATCTAATCAGCAAAAAAGCAGCGTGGGTTCCACGCAGATGGAACATTCTGAACTTGAAGCGCCGCCGACTCGATACCCCGTGGATGATATCACGGAGAAGACAGAATGCGAGCTACATATGGCAATGGGCAACTTGTCCTTCAAGGTGGCGGTCGGCTATGCTTTACTGAATGAACCTGGACCAAGGTACCATCTCGGCGGGATTCCAGCTGGCTATGCTATTGTCGGGGTGGATGACATTGTGCCGTTATATGCTAATCTAAATCTTGACATTCCTGGAGGTGACGGCGAGAGGACACTAGGAGATGCCAAGAAGTCCATCATTCTGTGGCCAAAGAAATACATCTTGTTTCCAAATTGCCGCCGCCAAGGCCACCGACTCCTCCAAGTAGCAACCCCCCACCTCAAGATCCACCCTCCCCACGTCATGATCCATCCCCCCACCTCAAGATCCTCCCTCCCCACGTCATGATCCATCCCCTGCACCACCACCTCAAGATCCATCCCCCCCACCTCAAGATGCATCCTCGCCACCTCGTGACGACTGTCGGGAGCCCAGCCCGAGTCCATCCCCACCACCTCAAGAGAGAGTGCGCTCTGTTTCGCGGAAACTAAAGATCCCGTCGAAATATACAGAGAGGTGCGCTTTAAACTTCCCGCCAGAAACTCGAGAGGAACGTGAGTTGCGAAAGCCTCTTCCAAAGAGATCCTACGACTTGACTCCAGAGGAACTCGAGGAGTCGGTGCGAGCTGATGTGAAAAAACAATTGGCACCGAAACGGCACATGCGAAAGGAGGTAATAGCACCGGGAAAAGTGGCACAATTTCTGAAAAATCTATCGACTGGGCCGGCACGGCCGCCTATTCTGCGAGACGACTATGATCGTACCATTGAAAAGTTAATTAGAGAACGGAATTTGCAGGAGAATGAGGCATGTCGCCAAAAGAGGGAGCAGCAGCAGATGGCAGCTAAAAAGGCCCAGCAGGAGAAGGAGGCTGCATTTCGCCAAAAGAGGGAAGCTAATAAGAAATCCGGGAAACAAGTGGCCCAGCTCGGAGAACAGGCAAACCAGTCGGTCCCCGCGTTCAAAGTGGTGTCCGATAAGGAAATACAGCAAGACACAATTCGCATAGAAAACCCCAAAGAGTATATGTATGCATGGACATATGCCTACGGGAAGCCCTTGGTCAGACCTGAGATGGTCAAATCTCTGCCGACACAATTGCGACGTTTGCATGAGTGGTACGAGGGAGCCGTAAAGGCACCATGAGTATTTCCACGTTTCATATAAGAAAGACCATTATTTAGAGGATAACGCGATGTATGTGCCGTTTGACGAAATATTTCAGTTATTCAATCAAGACTCCCTCGACAAAGCCATCATCAGCTGCTATTGTTTGTAAGTGATTTATTTTATGCAATTTAATTAAGTCTCTATCTCAGCTCGTTCGTTGCCAATTATCTAACTTTATTCTTTTGTACGCTATTATATATGCAGAATGAAGATCGTCGAATGCAGAGACAACGGAATCTATAGTTTAGGGTTCATGGACCCATATTGGATTCATGAAGTAACCGTAAGGAACCATCCCGAGGACACCGAGCATTACATGCTCCAATATCTAGTGAAACACCATACATGTGAAGATATACTTCTTCCTTACAACTTCAGGTGAGTGTTACCGTACCTTCTACACATTCTACTTTGCTTACTCGATGTTTAGTGTAACTCATGGACATATAAATGTGTGAAGCAACCATTGGATTCTGGTAGACATTAGACCTGAACAAGCATGCGTTCAAGTCCTGGACTCGTTAAGGAAAGATATGGACGATTATATCAACTTGCAAGCAATGTTTCAGAGGTAACTTCAGTCATTATCGCTCTATATATCGATCTCTTTCGTTCGTTCAAGTCCTTTGATTTTTTCTTTTGCCGGCCAGGGTTTGGGAAAAGTTCATTACCGAGGTTCGTGGGACTTGGAAACCGCACCTGTTTTGGTATGAAACCAAGGTAAGTAGTAGTACTATATATATATGTCCGCGCAACTTTTAAATTCTAGTTTCAGCACCATTATCATGCTTGATTGTTATTTTGATTAAATTCTATTCTTTGTAAAGTGGTGTCTGAGGCAGGCACAAGGGAATAATTTATGTGGATATTATGTTTGCGAGTACATACGATCTTTTGTTCATCAGCGGGATAGAAAGCTCAGAACAACAGAGGTCTGTATACACTCTCGGCAATTACTTCATTACCATATTTGTGTTCATTTCCATTTTCACATTTTCTGATGATTTCACATTTTCTTATTGATCTAGATGGAACGAGAGAAGGACAAGCTCATACCAACGAAGCGCCTTATAGCAATTCAAGAGGAATTGGCAGGATTTTTGAACAAGGAGGTCCTGAAGAAATCCGGAGAATTTTTTCACCCTAGAAATTATTTTCTGCCTCCAATGTAATTGACGTGATCTCGACGTGAGAAACGTGATGTCGGTGTGTGACTTAATTATATATGTATCAAAACGTATGTGTGTGACTTATATGTATGCATCACGCGTGACATCGATCGATGTGTCAACTTTATATATGTGTGTGACTTTGTATGCGCAACGTGATCTTAATTAATAGGAAATAATTAAATGGAAAACAAAAAATCGAAAACCCTAAAAAATAAGCAAATAAAATACAAAAGATGCAAACCCTTTGGTCCCGGTTCGTGTCACGAACCGGGACCAAAGCTCCCCCCCCTGCGCGCCCAGCCGCGCCCACGTGGAGGCCCATCTATCCCGGGTCGTGGACACCCGGGATAAAAGCCACCCCCCTCTAGTCCCGACCATTTAATCCCGGTTGTAAACCCGGGATCAAAGGCCCTCTGGACCCGGGATAGATGGGCTTGTTTCTACTAGTGATGCAATACGTCGATGGGGAGCTCATGCGTGCATCCATATCAACTAAAGACGATGCCGGCCTGTCCCGATCTCACATCAACGCTCACATGTTGTTAATCAGGCACCTATGTACAAATGCTTTTGGTGTTTGAAAGAACTGCTTTGATCATGGTGACCACGGCCGACTGGCCGCTCGCCGGCTGCCTCAGTCTCGATTCAATAAAGGTTGGCCGCTCACACATGTTCCCCATCAGCCAAGTATATATTCTCCCTACCATGGCGTCTACACAGTGAAAGGAACATGTGGCATTAAATCATATAAGAGTAATTTTGGTGGCAAAGCAGCTGTAAGTTCCCCACATCTACTTTTCTTCCTTTTAGCTACTTCTTTCTCTTCCTGCAATTTGCGTGGGCTGCGTGGCGTGATGCTTTTGTCTGAGAATAAGCTTGATAAGGTTTGGCTTTGCTGCATGTCTCAATAAGATTTAGTACCTTCTCCACCAAATAATAGAGTACCGAGTGAATAATGGTCTTGAAAATAATTTACTGTGACAGGAATGTCAGATTAATTGAGTACTGTGCTTCTACGTGTTGAACGATCTGAATTCTGGAAGTTTTAGCTAGGCCTTCACCAAGTACAAAAGATGCACACACTGTGCCGCTTCCTCATTTTTATTACCTGCAATTATGGACCAAGTACTAGCTAGATGGAGAAATTTTGAAACCTAAGAATCTGTAACATTGAATTCTGATGTTCTGTAGGTCATGCAATATGTTCACAGAAGCTTTGGATCTCAATTCTCATGTTCTGTAACTTCGAGCATGAATGACGATGAGTATGGCTGCACCAAATAATAGTAGCTAAACGTGCACCAGTCATGTTAACAACCCACTTTTTCATAACTATTTATTTACTACCCAATGTATATTGGAAAAGAAAATCTCTTCTCAGACCATGTCAAATAGTATAGCCAACTATTGCCTATATAAAGTTGTCATGCCATGTACAACCATAATTCGTAGGTAGATATATATCAGTATCTATTTTTCACATTTCTTACATTTTCCTAGGAGAACTCATAGATGTTGGCTACTGCATAAGAGCAAAATCCCCTTATTTTTCATGTAAACAAAAGTACCACATAAGCGGGTTATAATTAAGTCTCTTATTATAATTGCTCCAAAAGTATCTTGATGAGTCTAGCAACAAGAACGGTGCAAGATGTCACTGTAAAATTTATAACCATCAAGTGCCTGTAGGTTAAGAAATCTGGTACCTTGAAGGTGAAGTTTTGGACTAGATGGCAGAGTGAAGTCCAGGTGAAACAGAGCGATTAACTGACCTCTGAAATATGGAAATTTATATAGCTTCTGAACTCCCATGTAAGTGGTACAATCTATTAGTTCCAACGCAAGTTTGGTGCTCATTAAAATATCATATTATTGTCCCCTATTTGTAAGAAGAATTGGAAAGAATGCTAAAGCTTACTTCGTAAGGTCATGTGAAACAATAAAGCCTTTTCTTTACATGTTTCATTTTATTTTTCATTTTGCAAGTGCTTGATCCTTAAGGTAACGGCTGTTGAATGCCTGACCATAAAATTTCGTTCATTCAGCTGGATGTCATGTAGCTTTTACAGTTTGCTGAAAACAGTAGATACATCATAACAGAGGCAGAAACGGGTTAGACCCCTATCAGGTTTGTTTACATTAATAAATAGGTTCGTCCATTTACCCTCCGTATGAAAGCCAAGCGCATATATCTTGGTTCATGTCCAGGCTAGCACGATAGCAATTTAAATTAGATTATTCTACCAGTGGTATAATAATTCACGTGATTTATCAAGGAGCATAATAGGTACTGGATAGCTAATGTATGAAGTACATGACCCATCTTTGTTAATGTTTCTATAGGTGAAAAAATCACTCCATGAGTGAAGAGTCACAGTGATTTTGCACTTTGAGGACAAAATACAACTTGAAGTGTAGAGTCTACTCCTGGATAATAGAAGTTTCACGGCTAAACATCGAACTTACACAAGTTTTGCATTCATAAGTGAAGTGTTTTCCATCTAGCTGCGCAATTGCGCGGGCCACCCAGCTAGTTTTATTAAAAGAAAAAGAAAATTTGTAGTTGCCTATTCACCCCCCCTCTAGTCAACCTACTCGATCCTTTCAGGGTCTACTCCTTCGATTCTCCAAGTATGAGCTTGATTGAGAGGTTGGTGAGGGAGATCTAGGAGGAGGAAGCTTGCATTAATGGAGGAGAGAGATTGCTTGAAGCTTGGTCTTCATTAGGGAAGAAGACCCCTTTAAATAGCCTCCTCATTAATTGGCCGTTGGAGCTGCGCAGATTCCCACAGCGGTACTACCACCAGGGGCGGCGGTACTATCGCTGCGGCCAGAAAGTCTTCGTCAACGGTCTTCAGATTCAGCTGGCCACGGCGGCACCACCGCACCGGTACCGCTGGAGCCACCCGAGGCCCAAAAATGGCGATACTCTGGCGGTACTATCGTGGATTAATCTCGGCAGATGTCATGGTGATGACGTCGTAGGTGTGGGGATTGCGTGAGTCAAGCATCTCCGAGCTTAAGATCACATGGCACGAGAAAGACAATGTTTACCTAGGTTCAGCCCCTCGATGCGAGGTAAAGACCTACTTCCTGCCTATCCTAGATTGGAATTGATATGAATATGGTGTTACAAGGGGTTGGCGATCGATGTGTCGAGTCGCCGTAAGATCTAGGGTTTAGGACTTGAGAGCTCTCTTTCTACGTCTTGCGAGTCCTCCTTATATACACGGAGGCTCGCTAGGTTATAAGGAAAGATTCTTCTCTTAGGAAAGCATAAGCCGGAGTCCTACTTGGAGGCTAATCATCTTCGTGTTTTCCAAGCCAAGTTACCTCCGCTCTTCTAGATTCTTCCCTTCCGCGACGTCGGGTCAGCCCACCTCAATGTAGGCCCGTCGATGGAGCGGCTGTGCAGCTTATGATGAGCCACGCCTTGTTCACACAGGCCACGAGTTAACCTCTTAGTCATCCCCCCGACATTAGCCCCCAAGATCGGCTAGGACTTCGGTCATGGTAAGCCACGAGTTATCTCTGCTGGTCGTTAAGCCGCGCGGCGAATGTCCTGGTCGAGCTTCACGATCCACCCTTTTGGTTTCGTGTCCCTCACTTGTCAGAGTCAGCGAGGGGTCTCATCTCTTGTTGATTTGTGCGACTCATTTGCTCCGCTAACTTTCCGGCTCAAAATCTCTTTCTCTTTCGGCCGTGAATTTCGGGCTTCTAAATACATCTCTTCCGCATATTGCGGATCTTTTGGTTATAAACCTTGCGTCGCTCTTAGGTCAAATTTCACTTGCCTTCCAGTCTTCCCCGTTGTGCCGCCTTTATGCGTCCCGCCCCTTACTTCTTGCAATCTGAGAAATCGGCCAGAAGAAGATGCATCAGCGCAGCTGTAACTGGGACGGTTCTTGGATCGACGAGGTATTTCTAGAATCTCTTGCATCCCGAGGGCTCTTGCCTCCAAAAGATGAATGTGAGTGGCGGGCCTCGGACGGTGAATTAGTTCCCAATCCTCAACCTAAGGAATTAGTCATGTTTACGGAGCATGTAGAACGTGGATTCAAGCCCCCAGGCTCTCTCTTTTTCCGTTCCTTAATGCAACGGCTAAATTTACGTCTTCACGATATCGGCCCTAACTCCATGCTCCAAGTGAGCAACTTCCATGTCCTCTGCGAGGACTATCTCGCCATTGATCCGTCCATAGATCTTTGGCTTTCTCTTTTCTGCTGCAACAGTCAACGTGAAGGCACTGGCCTCCCCTTCCTTCAGTGCGGCGCCATCGCCTTCCAGCGTCACAAAGATAGTGTGTTTCCCAAGCTCGCTTTAGCAAACCGAGTTAGGGACTGGCAGAGAACCTTCTTCTATTGCAAGGACACCTCTCCTGAAGGAGAAGTTCACCTCCCTCCTTGGTCTCCATTGGCATTTGTTTCTTCTCCGGCCTTGTCATCCAAGCCAGAGCCTTCCACATTGCCATTCATCAAAATCCTCAGGGATAGAATTGTGCACTGACCCTCCATGGCCTCACTGGACTTGATCTCATCTCTTGTTGGACTAAATGGCGTATCCAGCCCGTGAGTCGCCGCCAGCGACTTATGGTTGATTACTATGGCCGTAACGATGACGTGGATAGGTCCTGTTCTGAAGACTGGGACAAAGGCGAGTGGATTAATTTTATCCGTCGCGTTACTGATGTGGACATCAGTTCCTTTGATGTGGTTGGCCTTGCGCCTTTCTGGGAAGGGCACAAACCCTTCGTGGTAAGTTTCTTTTCATAGAGCAGTTTTACTCTTTTCTCTCAATATTGCTTTGACTTGTTGTCATCTTCTGACCTCAGATCGATCCTGAATTCTGGACCCTCCCTGGTGATGATCCTGCGACTCATTCGGGCCCCCAACTTCATGGTGAATCATCGAAAATGGCTATAGAAGAAGAGGAGGAAGAACAGCTCATGGCCGGGAACGCCTTAGACTCTGAAGACGGCATGTCTGAGGAAGACCGGCAAATGACCGATCTGCTCCTATCTTCGACTCCCTTCAATCCTGAGTCATCCCAGGGCTTGCGCAGGTCCTCCAAATGATTGTTAGAAGGGAATCTCGAAGATCCGACGCGGCTCAAGAAACGTCGCAAAGCCCTTGCTATAATAGTGGAGAAGAGGGCCATCAAATCTTTGGCATCTGATCATGTTGCCGGTGATGTTGCTTTCATTAGTCCTACCACGGGCAACGATACTTCCATAAGTTCAGGTACTGTTCCTTCAATCTCCCATCTTTACTATCATGCGACTTATTCTGCTCATGGCTTTCTTGCTTTAACGTTGTATTTCATAGGCTATGATCTGCAAGCTCTTTCCTCGCCTTCTTCTGACTGTCTGATGAAGAACATACGTGTAGCACCAGGGTGAGATTTTTTTCCCTCGTTCCTCATGTAACCTTACAAAAGAATGCTTTGCTTATTTGTTGTTTCCCTGTAGGTCTGTGATTGACACAGACGCAAATTTGGCGACTCTAAGCTCCTCGCCCGAGCCACCCATGGATGTGAGGCGTGTTTCGATTGAAACTACTGGAACCACCGATGATGCTCCTGACATAGCGCCTTCTCATCCTGTTTTGGAAGAGGGTATTCCTGATGCTGCCCCTATGAAGTCACAAGCTGAAGCCATGCGGCCTGAAGTTCTAGTGCCTTTGCCCCTTCATTCTGGCGACTCCAAGTCCCTTGAAGAGGCTATCATACAAGCTGGGGAGAAGCATACTGCCGTGTTGCGAGATTTGCTGCAACAACTCCATGAGCCGCATCAAGTATTTATTGTTGCCCTACCTATGCTTTAGATATTCACATAAATGCAGTCCCCAAGAGTCGAAATCTTGTTTTGGTTAAAGACAAGGTTAGAGTCTTTTTGTGGCCATAAAGAGCACTCCTTTGCCATTCGAAGAGTCTTGTGTGACATGTTAGTGCTTCTCTCTTTTTATTCCTGCCTACAGATAGAGCTTCGATATGCCCGTTCGAAGGACAAAATGCCCATGACGGCAGCAAATGAATCATCTGGTCCGCTGGAACTGTTGCAGAAGGAGAATGCTAAGCTTGAGTGGCAACTAAATTCTTGTGAAGAGCAGTATCAAGAGCTAGAAGCTGAGTCTGCATTTCGACTGATGGAAAAAGAGAATATCATCGAATCCATGAAGGATGATCTTGATCAGAAGTCGACGATGCTAAGCCAACTGAAGGAAGAACACGCGAAGGAACTAGCTGCTCGCGATGAGAAAATAAAATTCCTTGTCAAAGCCTCCGAACTTGCGGGTCTTTCGTGAAGATGATGACTCAAGAGCTGGTTGGTGCATATCTGCTTGAACCCTTTCTGTTACTTTTCTTTTTGCTTTGTTCTGGACCAATCTGAACTTTTGCAAACCTCTTGCAGGCCAAAACGCTCTCCTTTGCCTTGCCAACATTAAGGATCAACTGGAGTATATCAGAAATTTCAACCGGCGTATTCTGGATGCCACCAAGCATCTGGTAAATAAATTCTCTCCAAAGGAAAATCCACCTGCAACCTGTGAGTATTGGCTAAGCAAACTCTTGAAGGCTCCTCAATATTTCTCTGGTTGGAAGGTTCTGCTGCTCGTGCCAGTGCTGCCCATGTGCTTACATTGGCTAGAGCTTGTCATCCGGACGTTGATATTGAGCGGATTGCACGAGGTAAAGAGGTAACTCGCGCGGATGGCACCAAAGTTTCACTGGTAGAATATTCAAATATTTTGAGGGGTATGCGTGGCTATGCCACCCAATTTGCAGATGGTCTCGATATGGGCAGCTACTTCGCCAGGTATCACCTTGATGGTACCATTATTGAAAAGAAAACCAAGTCTGCGCAAGCTGGTACTTCTCAAAATTTAGGCCCTTCTACAAGCTCTGGCGGCCCATCATCCACTGTGTCTAGAGCTGTTCCACTGATACGAACACTGGCCATTACTGCTCCGGGCCAAGTAGGAAAACCTCCATTTAGCTCGCCCCTGAAGTCATCAAAGGATGAGAAAAAACAATGAAATAATATTCATTTTAGCTATGTCATCACTGTAAATGATTTTTTAGTACTATAAGCAGTACAATGTTTGCGACCTATTCGCAGGTCTTTTTATGAGATATCTCATATTTCCATTAATCAGGCCCTTGCGCGACTCAGTATTTCCCTAGCAAAATGTGTGTTCAGGGTCGAGAACGTCGATGATAGGTATTCAGACTCGATTGACGCCACACGCTGGTACTTTGGTCACATAGTGCAAGTTGCATCTGACTTAAGGTTGGGTAAGTGCCAGTTGGTTGGCTGATTCAAGGGTATAAGCTGAGCTCATAAAGCATCAAATCCCCCAAGAAGTTGATGATATATGAAATGAAAAGACTCAGCAACTCAAAGAGGTGAAACGACAAACCCTTGGATACCAAGGTGCCAGCTTTATTTCATAATCATTCAAATTGATACAAAAACTTGGTGTGACAAACGTATCTAGGTAGCATTGATGATGTAGACCCTTAACATGAGTTTTCTGTTCCCCGCAGGTCATACATACTTGATACATATCGCACTTTGAAGTACGCACTTGTTGTTGTTGCCTTGAATTAAGGCCGAACCCTTGGTGGTTCAAAAATTGAGTCGCTAGAGGCGACTCAATGCGAGCATGATAGCTCTATTGCTTGTTATAGCAGTCCTTTGAATCTTCAGAGGTTTTGGCCATGCGGGATGTTGGTTCCTGCGGCACTCTTGCTTTGGCTTTAGCTTTTGTGACTAGCTGTCCTCCCGAGCCGTTGCTGTTGACTAAGAGTGGTTCTATGCATCTGCGCCACTCCCCTTTATTATTTTGTACTAACGCGATGTTTGCTTCTGCTTCCTATTGATGTGTACTCCCATGGACAAGATGTACTCCCTTTCCTATTGGTTTCGCGGCTTGTCCGAGTTGCGGCTCAATTGCGGCTCGTTTAGGGCTTCAGAGCGTTATTGGCGGCTTAAAACTGTGTGAGGATCCTGCGATGCAGGCTGCTTCTACTAGTGCTGAGCCTCCTTCTTCGCATTCCAGAGCCTTCTGCCTGTCTCCGTGCACGGTGATTACTCCGTTTGGGCCTGGTATTTTTAACTGTAAGTATACATAGCAAGGTCTTGCCATGAATTTTGCATACACATCCCTTCCAAACAGGGCGTGGTATGAACTTTTCACATCTGCTACTTCAAAGCTTATGAATTCTGTGCGAAAGTTCCTTTCTGTCCCAAAGACAACCTCAAGAGCAGTGTTCAAGATATCTTCCGATATTCCGATAAATTGGTCAATTTATCACTTCACAGTGTCTGACCGATAAGATAAGTCGGCCGATAAATTCGCCGATATGTTGATAAATCAGCCGATATGCCGATAAATCGGCCGATTTACCCCTTATCTTGGGTCGGCCGATAAGTTTCCGATAAGCGTTATCCCCAACATTGCTCAAGAGTGATTCTTCCCACTGGGCGTGTCAACAATCCCGGTACTATCCCATGTATGGTTATTCCCGTTGGCTGGAGCCGCCAATCTGGCATGTTCATCCGTTGAAAGGTGTCGTAATATAGGATATTTATCCTGCTCCCTCCGTCCATCAACACTTTACTGAGCTTGTATCCTGCGACTTGTGGCACGACCCCTAGAGCGAGTTGTCCTGGATCCTTTACCTCCGGGGGATGGTCATCGCGACTCCATATAACTGGTTTGTTTGCCCAATGGAGCCGCTGTTGCGACACTGGTACTTGTCCATCCCTTCTTTTAATTCCCGGGTGGCTTTTGTTTTTTGTTCGCACCGTGACGGTGTGAAATTGTCCTAAGTGTCTTCTGAAGTCGCTGCGCGGTTCATGACTCTCACGCGACTTATTATCAGTTTGCATCTGTTTGTGCAATGTTTCTTCTTCCAGGCTTCCTTCTCTCCAACGGCGGTAGTAGTGGCATTCAGCCTTTGTGTGCCCTGCCGGCCTTCCATCTTTCTTGCAGTGTAGGTCGCATGGGCCATGGAAGGCTCGCTCAATGCCGTTCTGGCGAGGCGTCGCAACTTTCAGCTCTTTCATTGGTTGAGGCCTCTGGCCTTCCTCCAGTTGAGCTTTTCCTTTCCTCTCTGAGGTGCGTGGTGCATCACTTTTTATTTCCTCCTTGTTGGCGTATTTCCTTGCTACAGCTAGAATTTTTTCAAAACTGTCAATCTTGTGCTGGGCGTGACTTAGCTTGTGCACCAGCGGCTCAAATCTGTAATTTCGCTTCATCGCCTGTACCGCGGAGTTCACCGATATCTCTCGAGAGGATGCAATGATGCCTGCGACTCTTTGTATCCAGTAGCGGCTCATTTCATCAGATTTTTTGATGCATTGCTCCAAGTCTTCCATAGTGTGGAGTTGGTGATTCTCAAAATTCTTGATGAATTGATCCTTTAATTCTGCCCAGGTATGTATAGATCTTGCCGGTAGGCTCCTCTTCCAGGATCTGCCATCTTCTCCCAGCGCTATGTGCAAATACTTGGCACATATTTTCAGTTATATTTATTTGGGCCATGCTCCTCTCATAGTCGTTCAACCACGAGGCGGGATTTTTTCCTGTGCAGAAGTTGGTAATCCCTCGCGGCTCTTCAAAGTTTTGGGGAAATCTTGCAAGCCTTATCTTGTCCCCGAGACATGCATGCCCTTTTAGCAATGAATGTGTACCCACAGGTACAAAAGGGGTTGCCTGTGACTTAGAAGGAGCACGATCTGAATGAGTCGCGATAAGCGTCGGCTTAACCGCCGTCACAGGGGATTCCTTATCTGTTGTGATCTGAAGATCTGCCAACTGGTTGACTATCCTTTCCACGGGTCGTTCCTCCGAACTCCAGGTTGCTTCAGTTGGTGGCTTGTTAGGCCTGTTCCATATAGGTTTGCCTGCGGCAAGATCGCCGTGTTGAGTCTCGATGGCATATCGTGCCTCCTTGTCGACTTGCATGTCGCCTTCGGGCGTCATCTTTGATAATATTCCGATTGCTGCACGCACATTGCTCTCCGGGTTGTCTTGGTGTCCAGTCGGCGTCGCGAATCTTTCCTCCTGTGGTACTGATGTCGTGTTTTTGCCGTCAAGGGGATCCTTTGCGGGCGTACTTGCCAAAACTTGCTCATGTGCGCCACTCCGCCAAGACTGCTGCTCTTGTTGAAGTTTCAGACGTTCCTCTTGGAGCCTTCTGCGTTCTGAGGCAATTCTTCACGCCTCATCGGCGAGTTCGGCCCTGATGGCCTCTATTTCTTCTATCTGGAAGTCTGCCTTCCTGTTCGTCATCGGCGTCCAGAACGCGTCCCCTGATGCTGACCCTTGCTTCGTGATTCCTGCTGCTTCTTCTAGTCCCTGAATTCTGATGGGTCACAACTCTTCTTTGGACATGCTTTCTCGTGGCGCGTCGAAGGAACCACGGCTGATAGACCCGATGAAGATTTTCCTGGGCCCAAAGGGGATAATATATCCAAACTCCAGATTATCCGCCTCGGGCCCCACTCTGAGTCGTCGATGAAGGGAACGTCGTTGATCTCCTTAACACGGCCAACAATAAGGTCTTTGATCCCTGACATGGATCTTGCTTGGAACGTGACGCCTTCGACCACAGGCCCCACGGTGGGCGCCAACTGTCGTGGGTTAATCTCAGCAGATGTCATGGTGATGACTTCGTAGGTGTGGCGATTGCGCGAGTCAAGCGTCTCCGAGCTTAAGATCACCGGGCACGAGGAAGACAATATTTACCCAGGTTCGGCCCCTCGATGCGAGGTAAAGACCTACTTCATGCCTATCCTAGATTGGAATTGATATGAATATGGTGTTACAAGGGGTTGGCGATCGATGTGTCGAGTCGCCGTAAGATCTAGGGTTTAGGACTTGAGAGCTCTCTTTCTACGTCCTGCGAGTCCTCCTTATATACTCGGAGGCTCGCTAGGTTACAAGGAAAGATTCTTCTCTTAGGAAAGCATAAGCCGGAGTCCTACTTGGAGACTAATCATTTTCGTGTCTTCCAAGCCAAGTTACCTCCGCTCTTCTAGATTCTTCCCTTCCGCGACATCGGGTCGGCCCACCTCAATGCAGGCTCGTCGATGGTGCGGCCGCGCAGCTTATGATGAGCCCCGCCTTGTTCACACGGGCCACGAGTTAACCTCTTAGTCATCCCCCCGATTGGTAACGCGAGCGGTAGCCAGACCCTAGTCGCGGCTCCGGAGCGCTGCCGAATGCACGTGGCGGTACTACCGCCGCGGAGCGGTACTACCGCTGGGGGCCCAGTACCGCTAGAGGTTCCGGTGATGACACCCGAAGCCCGAAATCGGTGGTACCTCCGGCGGTACCGCCAGCGGTAGCGCAGCTCCCGTGCACTAAGCAGCACCAGGAACAGCACGCAGCGGTACTACCGCTGCGTCCAGTGGTACTACCGCTGCCTGGGAAATGGCACACTGCACAGCTTGTTGCGTGTAGAATTCAACGGTCGTCTTATCTATGAAATCCTGTGAAGTTCAAAGACAACATTAGATAGACTAATTGTGTTGTCAACAAGCACCAAAACCATAACCAAAGGAGATGTTGTTTCAATCTCCCCCTTTTTGGTGTTTGATGACAACACAAATAGTTACAACACAATAAGCTAGTAAATTTAGACGGAGCTCCCCCTAGACATGTGCATTACTCAAAACTAGCTGGGTGGCCCGCGCAATTGCGCAGCTAGATGGAAAACACTTCACTTATGAATGCAAAACTTGTGTAAGTTCGATGTTTAGCCGTGAAACTTCTATTATCCAGGAGTAGACTCTACACTTCAAGTTGTATTTTGTCCTCAAAGTGCAAAATCACTGTGACTCTTCACTCATGGAGTGATTTTTTCACCTATAGAAACATTAACAAAGATGGGTCATGTACTTCATACATTAGCTATCCAGTACCTATTATGCTCCTTGATAAATCACGTGAATTATTATACCACTGGTAGAATAATCTAATTTAAATTGCTATCGTGCTAGCCTGGACATGAACCAAGATATATGCGCTTGGCTTTCATACGGAGGGTAAATGGACGAACCTATTTATTAATGTAAACAAACCTGATAGGGGTCTAACCCGTTTCTGCCTCTGTTATGATGTATCTACTGTTTTCAGCAAACTGTAAAAGCTACATGACATCCAGCTGAATGAACGAAATTTTATGGTCAGGCATTCAACAGCCGTTACCTTAAGGATCAAGCACTTGCAAAATGAAAAATAAAATGAAACATGTAAAGAAAAGGCTTTATTGTTTCACATGACCTTACGAATTAAGCTTTAGCATTCTTTCCAATTCTTCTTACAAATAGGGGACAATAATATGATATTTTAATGAGCACCAAACTTGCGTTGGAACTAATAGATTGTACCACTTACATGGGAGTTCAGAAGCTATATAAATTTCCATATTTCAGAGGTCAGTTAATCGCTCTGTTTCACCTGGACTTCACTCTGCCATCTAGTCCAAAACTTCACCTTCAAGGTACCAGATTTCTTAACCTACAGGCACTTGATGGTTATAAATTTTACAGTGACATCTTGCACCGTTCTTGTTGCTAGACTCATCAAGATACTTTTGGAGCAATTATAATAAGAGACTTAATTATAACCCGCTTATGTGGTACTTTTGTTTACATGAAAAATAAGGGGATTTTGCTCTTATGCAGTAGCCAACATCTATGAGTTCTCCTAGGAAAATGTAAGAAATGTGAAAAATAGATACTGATATATATCTACCTACGAATTATGGTTGTACATGGCATGACAACTTTATATAGGCAATAGTTGGCTATACTATTTGACATGGTCTGAGAAGAGATTTTCTTTTCCAATATACATTGGGTAGTAAATAAATAGTTATGAAAAAGTGGGTTGTTAACATGACTGGTGCACGTTTAGCTACTATTATTTGGTGCAGCCATACTCATCGTCATTCATGCTCGAAGTTACAGAACATGAGAATTGAGATCCAAAGCTTCTGTGAACATATTGCATGACCTACAGAACATCAGAATTCAATGTTACAGATTCTTAGGTTTCAAAATTTCTCCATCTAGCTAGTACTTGGTCCATAATTGCAGGTAATAAAAATGAGGAAGCGGCACAGTGTGTGCATCTTTTGTACTTGGTGAAGGCCTAGCTAAAACTTCCAGAATTCAGATCGTTCAACACGTAGAAGCACAGTACTCAATTAATCTGACATTCCTGTCACAGTAAATTATTTTCAAGACCATTATTCACTCGGTACTCTATTATTTGGTGGAGAAGGTACTAAATCTTATTGAGACATGCAGCAAAGCCAAACCTTATCAAGCTTATTCTCAGACAAAAGCATCACGCCACGCAGCCCACGCAAATTGCAGGAAGAGAAAGAAGTAGCTAAAAGGAAGAAAAGTAGATGTGGGGAACTTACAGCTGCTTTGCCACCAAAATTACTCTTATATGATTTAATGCCACATGTTCCTTTCACTGTGTAGACGCCATGGTAGGGAGAATATATACTTGGCTGATGGGGAACATGTGTGAGCGGCCAACCTTTATTGAATCGAGACTGAGGCAGCCGGCGAGCGGCCAGTCGGCCGTGGTCACCATGATCAAAGCAGTTCTTTCAAACACCAAAAGCATTTGTACATAGGTGCCTGATTAACAACATGTGAGCGTTGATGTGAGATCGGACAGGCCGGCATCGTCTTTAGTTGATATGGATGCACGCATGAGCTCCCCATCGACGTATTGCATGACCGCTGCCACCATGGCACATCCTCCCGAGGTTTTTCAGCATAGATGTACATAAACATATGAGCCATCAATCTAGTGAATGTTTATTATAAACTGATCATGGGCGCTAGAGGTTCATAATTGTAATTAAACCCTATTCAGTCTTTGATTATTAACCAAATAGATTATGTACGGAAAAATCTCAACACGTTGACCTATATGTAAGAAATATGCATACCTTATCACATATCTCATCTATAGAATTAAAGCATACGCATATATCTCACAATCACTGAATCACATATATATACGCTGGTTGCTAATTTCTAGATCCTGTATAACACGCTTTTAAGAAACGCACCTGGTTGCTGCTGCTAAACGCAAGATAGCAAGAAAGCGGCCTACCATCCGTGGTGCGTACCTGCATGTCTCTGCCGTGGGCGTTCTTGAAGCGTGGTAGGAGATCCTGTTTGCGGCCAGATCGATGATCAGCAGTGGAAGAGAGGCTGACGCTTGCGAGACAGCGGCCTAGTGTCCGTGGTGCGGCGTCCCTGACTGCATGCGCCGGCGTGATCGCGAGTCACAATGTGTAGAATTTCCAATTCGAGATGCTCCACGAACCTAGAAGCCGACGAACATATGCCGGACGGCCGGATACTATCGGCATGTCTGTGTCCATAGCTAATCGATTTTGACAGGAAGGAGTGATCTCTTCCGGCCAACAGTACGCGGATAGATGCAAAAACCTTATCTGGACCGCGCAAATTTCGTCCGTTGCCGCCGGCTGAGCCGTGAACTCTATTCGATGCGGTAAGACGCCATGGGGAGGCAGCGGCAGCTTCTCCACCTTGCACTTCCTTACTTGTCGTCGACATCACCAAATCGAGGACGAAGGCGTATGCCCGCCGGAGAGAAATCGATCTGACTCATCGTCATCAGAGCTTATTATGTCTTGTCATATTTTTTTCACCGACTTTTTATGAATGAAAATGCTTGTTATGTGGATGGCATGGAGGACATGATCCAAAGTTACTTTTCGATGCATCATGTCACTTTGACATTATATATTGCTACACCTTAAATTCAGAAGAATGCAATTGACAATGGTAAAATTATTATACTATCTTCCTCCATATTTGAGTTTTAAGGTAAACTTATCATATAATGCAAATTTGATTCTCCATATGAATTAACTCAGAAACTGCTATCAACAGATTTCAGATGGTGGTTTTCCAAATTTTGTGAGATGCGTTTTTATCCTTTTGTCCATCAAGACGACATATTATAGGCAGTGAGCCTAGATCACTTTATTGGTGGACGTGATGTACCATGACATATATTTTCTTACATTTGGTTCTCGCAGGTCCTTAATTCCCATCATATATATTAGCATTAATACATCTAAAGTTAGTGATATGTTAACCACTAAGAAAGAAAAATATTCTAAAATAATTATATAAAACGTCGGCACGTTTATATCATGAACCCTTTTACCAAATCACAAACGATTAACATATCTTCACGGTTTACCTCAACATATTTGAGATCATTGAAGTGAATTCTAATTGTAATAAGTAACCAAGGTGCACAACCGACCAACTTTTTTGAGAAAACAGAAAAGAAAGGCAATAAGTGAAAGCTACCTCACATCCACCAAAAAAGTATAATGAATTTCATGTCGTGTACTCCACAAATTATTAATGCATAAAAAATATGATTGTAAACACTGTCGTCCAAGTCAATATAGTATTCTCACAGTGGTGTTACACCTTCTGAATATATGTTGCAATTCTTGCTATAATAATTACCACTTTATCAGATTCTTTGATAGCAATTTGTGGCATATATCCATGATATATACCACCATTGAATATTTTCTTGGAACCAATCAAATTAAATTATATCTTTCATTTTCCTCACCAGATGCAGATAGTAACACCTAAGGGAAAGTGTGGAAGGAAATGTTTAACTGGTAAAAACTCATGTGTGTGACTAATCAACAATGGAGTTGCATAGTTGAAAAAAATGTCTGATATAAAGCCCTATAAAACTAACAATATTTCTTACGGCAGGGGATATAACGCTAATCTTTCTTGGCTGGATGTCCCATTCCAAGATAGAATTGTGTACTGAAGGCAATGCAAGTATGCCAGTAAGATGTACTCTACAAATTACACAGTGGAATAAGAGAGAAATTTTATCATGGAACACATGAAGCAATTTCTCCTCAGAGAAGGGAGCCAATCCAGCAAGGCTTAAAAAGATTCTAGAAAAGTAAACACAATAATCCCACCAAAGTAGCAATTAAACCTTTTTGGTATTTTTTGTTTTTACGGAAAAGACACTGGGAGTATATGGTACAGTCAATACTTGGCACTGTTCACTGCAACGACCAACAAACAGGAATTATCATTATATAAAAAAGTATAGAAGTTAGCACATCGGAGTGTTCTCAGTACTTAGAAAATGAAATAAAACAGAAAGACTTTGTACCTTTTGTAATTTATGCAGGTCCCTTTAAGATTTGTACTCATCAAATCCGAAACAAACTTGAGTTTCTATGGGTACACTGACAATTTTGGCTAGTGAATGAGCCAATTAGGATCTCCTGATCTTGTGAATAATATGCCCCCCCCCCCCCCCCCCCCCCCCCCCCCCCCCCCCCATTTACGAATGATTATGGCTCCTACTGCCAGGACGACATGCACTACTCCAGCTCAAGGATTACCTCCCTATTTGTGCATGAATCACCTGCAGAAGTATCCACACTGAAAAATGGATCTTTTTCAGCTCCAGGCCACCAGACATGGTAAAAAATAGAAACCAAACATATTTTATTTTATAACATTTATTCCTTGTTAAGTTTCACCTTAGGGATAGCAATCGCACACACACACATTTATTCCTGGTCAAAAAATATCTACGCGCACACACACACACATGGTTGAGGACTTGAGGTACACAAACACCATAGCATCTGCCCATTGTTCTTTTCAGAGATTGCTACAGCCAACTTATTCATGATTCTGCTCCATAATATTTTACCTTCAACGTACATGGAAGTGGCATCACATGCTTTTAGAAACTAATGACAAAGGGACTAATAAGATGGGAGGTGGTGATAGGTGGAATTGCAGGACATTACATATGCCATTGTGGTCAAAAGTTTCCATGCAGTTCATATATAATTTCACGCTCAACACGTCCAATCCATTAGTTCCTAAGAGGAATTTTGTTGTACAGAATCATTTGTCTCCCCTGTGAAGAATAGAGTAGCGATAAAGGCAGCCAAACAATGCCAGAAAAAATAAAGCATAGTATTATGAATAACTTGTAAAGTAGACACTTACACGGTTACATCTACTGTACCACCAGATGATTGGACCGATGCTTCACATCAGATCTTCGCTTCATTAGTAAAAAACCAATAACTTCAGCTATTCAGAGATAGAAAACAATAATTGATGGAGGTTGCATATCAGCTCTGTAGCAAAAGGAGCAAGGAACTCGACTCTCCCTTCTTCATAGAGAATGATCCCGATTTGCTGCATGTGTCCTGTGAAGGAAGACAACGGTGGCGAGGAGCTCGTCAGAAGCCCAGATCATCTGCATTGGGACGGAGCGAACTGGAGTGTTACTTGCCTGCACTGTGACAGTAGGAACGATGGACGATAAACTCCAACAGTGTAGTGGAGGCCGGAAGGTTAACCGTGGCGCCATCAGTCTGCCATAGCGCCTCCCATGATCCCATCCGTGAAATTAACTGCCGTCAGTGCACCTCCTTCTCCACATATTGGATCGCTGTACGGTAGGGCTTGGAATATGAGCAGATTCAAAGGTCGTGAGTAACTTCCATACATAGTGCAATTGTCCCCAAGTAGAGACCAATGCTAGAATATGACATATGAAAGAAAAAGAGGAGACGTACTGTATTGAAAGACAATGTGATGTCTCTTCAAGGCTGCAGCTTCTTGAGATGGTCCAACTGTGCAACTGCATCTAAGTGTAACTGGAGCATCGAGATAACCTGAATCAATCAGCGCATCAATGTGCGTGGGTGATTGCGTCGTGAGCATGCTCCGACGGCTAGAACCCTGCCCCTGTCTCGATGTATCGAACACCAGCAACAGCAACATAGATCGATCTAATCGTCAGCATCCGGCAGCAGATGACCCATGAGTGTCCTGGCGCTTGTTGGACGCGATTCGGCAGGCTGACGCTCGCTCTCGGAGGGTTTCTTTTCTGGCTGTCCGCTGTCCGTTATGTCCCTCATCCAAGGGGTCTAAGTTCTCTGTCCTAGACGACAGCGAGGAGGGTGTGGATGCCGAGAAGCTACCTAGGGAGGAAGTGGTGTCGCTCTTGAGGCCCTTGAAGAAGTTCGCGATGGTTGGAACACGGTGTTCCGGCCTCCGTCGACAGCGCAAATTCGTCACGTCGAGAGTTCTTGGTTGATCTCGACGAACTCCCGATCCGGCATCGAGATTCTGGAGAGTCTATGTTTGGAGGGGGAGAGGATCGGAGAGATGTTATGTTTACAATCCATGTACTCTACGTGTTGAAGCCGGACATATATCAGCGTAGCTGCCGTAGCTTTTTGGTTGTCAGATTCATATACGTGTAGAGGCCGGACATCAATTTGTGTACTTTCTAAGCTTAGCTGCCGTGTGCTTCCTAAACTTACCTGCCTTGCCGCAGATTTTAAATCTTAACCGTCTATGCATTGTAGTTTTACGGTGACAAATCTTTACCGTTGGTTAAAAGTTTCACCTTAGGGATAGCAATCGCACACACACACATTTATTCCTGGTCAAAAAATATCTACGCGCACACACACACACATGGTTGAGGACTTGAGGTACACAAACACCATAGCATCTGCCCATTGTTCTTTTCAGAGATTGCTACAGCCAACTTATTCATGATTCTGCTCCATAATATTTTACCTTCAACGTACATGGAAGTGGCATCACATGCTTTTAGAAACTAATGACAAAGGGACTAATAAGATGGGAGGTGGTGATAGGTGGAATTGCAGGACATTACATATGCCATTGTGGTCAAAAGTTTCCATGCAGTTCATATATAATTTCACGCTCAACACGTCCAATCCATTAGTTCCTAAGAGGAATTTTGTTGTACAGAATCATTTGTCTCCCCTGTGAAGAATAGAGTAGCGATAAAGGCAGCCAAACAATGCCAGAAAAAATAAAGCATAGTATTATGAATAACTTGTAAAGTAGACACTTACACGGTTACATCTACTGTACCACCAGATGATTGGACCGATGCTTCACATCAGATCTTCGCTTCATTAGTAAAAAACCAATAACTTCAGCTATTCAGAGATAGAAAACAATAATTGATGGAGGTTGCATATCAGCTCTGTAGCAAAAGGAGCAAGGAACTCGACTCTCCCTTCTTCATAGAGAATGATCCCGATTTGCTGCATGTGTCCTGTGAAGGAAGACAACGGTGGCGAGGAGCTCGTCAGAAGCCCAGATCATCTGCATTGGGACGGAGCGAACTGGAGTGTTACTTGCCTGCACTGTGACAGTAGGAACGATGGACGATAAACTCCAACAGTGTAGTGGAGGCCGGAAGGTTAACCGTGGCGCCATCAGTCTGCCATAGCGCCTCCCATGATCCCATCCGTGAAATTAACTGCCGTCAGTGCACCTCCTTCTCCACATATTGGATCGCTGTACGGTAGGGCTTGGAATATGAGCAGATTCAAAGGTCGTGAGTAACTTCCATACATAGTGCAATTGTCCCCAAGTAGAGACCAATGCTAGAATATGACATATGAAAGAAAAAGAGGAGACGTACTGTATTGAAAGACAATGTGATGTCTCTTCAAGGCTGCAGCTTCTTGAGATGGTCCAACTGTGCAACTGCATCTAAGTGTAACTGGAGCATCGAGATAACCTGAATCAATCAGCGCATCAATGTGCGTGGGTGATTGCGTCGTGAGCATGCTCCGACGGCTAGAACCCTGCCCCTGTCTCGATGTATCGAACACCAGCAACAGCAACATAGATCGATCTAATCGTCAGCATCCGGCAGCAGATGACCCATGAGTGTCCTGGCGCTTGTTGGACGCGATTCGGCAGGCTGACGCTCGCTCTCGGAGGGTTTCTTTTCTGGCTGTCCGCTGTCCGTTATGTCCCTCATCCAAGGGGTCTAAGTTCTCTGTCCTAGACGACAGCGAGGAGGGTGTGGATGCCGAGAAGCTACCTAGGGAGGAAGTGGTGTCGCTCTTGAGGCCCTTGAAGAAGTTCGCGATGGTTGGAACACGGTGTTCCGGCCTCCGTCGACAGCGCAAATTCGTCACGTCGAGAGTTCTTGGTTGATCTCGACGAACTCCCGATCCGGCATCGAGATTCTGGAGAGTCTATGTTTGGAGGGGGAGAGGATCGGAGAGATGTTATGTTTACAATCCATGTACTCTACGTGTTGAAGCCGGACATATATCAGCGTAGCTGCCGTAGCTTTTTGGTTGTCAGATTCATATACGTGTAGAGGCCGGACATCAATTTGTGTACTTTCTAAGCTTAGCTGCCGTGTGCTTCCTAAACTTACCTGCCTTGCCGCAGATTTTAAATCTTAACCGTCTATGCATTGTAGTTTTACGGTGACAAATCTTTACCGTTGGTTAACCTATGTTTTAATTATATAATAGATAGATAGATAGATGTTTGTGAATACACAGATGCAACAGTGACACAGGTTCCGATATGGAGTAAAATTTGGAGTATGAAACTGCCGGGGAAAATTAAGATTTTCAGTTGGAGGTTAAGTCACAACAGCTTGCCTACTAGGATGAATATTAAAAGGAAGAAAGTGGATTTGGACACCAGATGCCCCATGTGTAATAGGGTGGATGAAGATGGTGGCCATTTGTTTCTGAAATGCAAGAAGGTGAAGGAAGTGTGGAGAAACATGGTGTTGGAGGATGTCCGTTTGCTGCTTCTGAATGCACCAAATGCGTTAACCATGTTTGAATTGATCTGGACACTCCCAGAGGAGAAACGATCCCTTACTATTATTTTACTTTGGGATTGGTGGACAACTCGAAATAAAGTTAATGCTGGGGAGGAGGAAAGATCAAGTCAGAAGGTGTGCCATCTTATTCAGAGACATGCGCTTGACTTCTGTCAGTTGGGTGCGAAAACACCGGTGCCAGATAGCTCTGAAATTTCTGATCGTGATCTTGCTCTTTGGACGAAGCTAGCCCCTAATCATGTAAAAGTAAATTTTGATGCAGCCTTCCGTATGGAGACTGGAACTGGGGCTTGGGGCTTTGTCGCCCATTCGGATGCAGGCGAAGTCATCGCTGCTGCTGGTAAATTGAAGCACTTGCGTGA
Organism: Poa pratensis; assembly: GCA_947311845.1. NCBI lineage: Eukaryota > Viridiplantae > Streptophyta > Magnoliopsida > Poales > Poaceae > Poa > Poa pratensis. The sequence goes on along the minus strand of CAMZMU010000055.1, from coordinate 52,246,327 downwards.
TGCTTTCCAAGCGGAGGCGGAAGCCTATGTTGCTGCGACAGAAGGTGCTACTGCTGCTGGTCTCAATCGGGTGGTTTTTGAGTCTGATTCCCAGACTTTGGTCTCTGCTCTGAAGACAAACAGCTATGACCTTTCTCCAATTGGTGTTTTGCTGCAAGAGGTCCGAAGCATCTGCCGTAGCTCCTTTGAGTATTTTGATTTTTTTCTTCACTCCTCGTACCGGTAACAAGGTGGCACATAATCTTGCCCAACACGGCCTGCGTGCCTATGTCGAGTGTTCGGGCTGGGAGGGCTTTGCCCCTGAGTTCTTGTCTGATGTGGTTGCCAGTGATTTAGCTGTGCACCGTGGTTAAGGGATGACCCGTTGAAAATGTAAAAAAAATTCACAATATCAAGGATCAACACTCCCCCTAGATTTCACAAACCATGCAAGCATAAAGGATATATATAAAATAGGATAAGCTTGCACAAACATAAGACATGAATTTAAGCGGTTACAAATGAAACAAATAGAGAGTTCACATGTCTTACACCACATGACGAGATAGTTCCACAACTGAAATTAAAACAAGTGTTCACAAGCAAACGAGAGATGGCGAATGAAAAATGAGCTTGTGACACAACCCTTGCAAATCCCCGCATAACCTACTAGATATCTCTCCATCTTTGGCATCGAGACACCAAAAAGGGAAGATACCGATGCTAGCGTCCCAACGGTCACTCGAAAGGCTGCTGGGAGGTGACTTCATCTTCTTCATAATCAGCCCAAGTGATCAAGTTCCCTGCGCTGTCATGAGCCTGCCAGTCCTCCCATGAGGTGATGTTCTTCTCGGAGCCGGATTGCACTTGTTCTCCTTGAGCACGGCGGCGAGCAACTTCAGCTTGACGGGCCTGCACCTTCTTCTCATAGTCCTCATATTGGTGCCTCTCCACCTTCTTGGAAACTTGGAAGATCTTCTTCATAGCACATGCCATCCATTTCATGGGTCCAATCTTAGGGGCAGACGAGGGACCGGCTTCATCAACCACCTCCTTGCTTTTCTTCTTAGGGTGGGGTTTGACAAGGAGCCTCTTACCCTTGTGAGAGATCCACATTTCCGGATCGCCAAGTTCTTCAATGGGGTTCTCCTCAAGCCACTTCCAAATAATGATCCTCATTATGAGAGGAGCAAAGGCGATGTTCTTCTTCTTGCAAATCATAAACCACATCTCATTCCAAATGAAATCCATAACATCCAACTTTCTTCCTTTTCCTTGCATTTCTTTGGTGAGAAGCATCAAGTTCTTGAGATATCCATGGATTTCATCGAAGTTGCCCACCTTGGGGTTGATGGCCTCACGGTAGATCCGGTGCATGATGTCCCAAGTGGGAAAGAGTCCTCTAGATTGCCCAACCTTCCATTTTTCAGCGCTCTCTGGGTCATAGAAAGGCAAGAGCTGCTCCACCTCCTTAGCTTCCACCCCCGGATAGTGCACACGAAAATGAGTGTCTTCAAAATATTCAGGCTCAAACGGACCAAACTCTTCATAGTCAAACATAGCTACGACTTCCACCCACTTGACTTCAAATTTCTTGTCCTTAGTCATCCATACCAACCGACGCTCCGTCTCATTGCCCATGTGAACAGTGGCAAGGAATTTAGCCACAAGCTTCTCATCAAAATCTTGCTCCAACTCCATCATAGGCAGCAGACCAAACTCCTCACAAATGGCTAGAGCTTCTCCAAAATAGTCGCTCTTGGCTCTCATGTGCTCCATATTGATGAAGTGATGAACCACATGGTTATCCACCGGCTTCTTCGACAGAATTTCATTGTAGCATTGCTCTTGGAACTTGTTGTGGAAGTAGGGATTGTTACCCCGAATGGAAGGAATTTGATCCATCCTATCAATCACATAGCAGTCAACACCTCTTTACCACAAACTCCTTGTCCTCAAGTTGACTAGCAGATTTGCTCCGTACCGGCAAGGTCTTCTCCGGTGCCGGATACTTCCGGCGAGTCACGGGAACTCCATCAATCTCATTTTGAATCTCATCACCGGGTTCAGTGCGTTGCTTCTTCCTCCCAACGGACTTGGTTCAAAAACCACGAGGCTGACTTCCTGTGAATAGCATAGGGGGACAAGCACATAGGTAAGAATGCACAAATTCCATTATTTGTGGGAAAAAGAACACATAATGTACAAAATTGTAGGAAATTAAAACTAGAGAGAGTACCAAATCTAGTGTTGGAGATGTAACAAGAGGTAATAGCATGGCTTTGAACAAGCACTAATACTACCTAGGGTTGCTTCTCAAAATCTAGAGAGGGAACTTTAAATCTAGCCACGAATTTCCACACAAAGTTCTACACATGGTTCTAGATCCACAAAACAACACTTCTACCTAATCAATCTACCACGAATCCACAAGGGCAACCACTAATTTCATCTCCATCCATCAACTAGATGAGAGAGAGGGTTAGGGCATACCGGAGCTCATGGCGGAGGATCGAGGAGTAGGAGGAGTGGAGGAGTCTTCCGGGGTCGTGGAGCACGGGCACCCGTGGCCGGAGGAACCCTTTTCCCGGCGGTGGACATGGTCGGCCGTGTCGGAACTTGGAGAAGAGGGGTTGGGGAGAGAAAACGAATGAGGAAGTTAACTTCCAAACCGTCTCCCCCGAGCCCTTATCCACCTGAAGTTCTGCGGCGGTACTACCGCTCGATCTAGCGGTAGTACCGGCCCTGGTACTTAACGGGCACCGGGGCGGTACCGCGCTGCGCAGTGTTTGCGAAAACACACGCAGCGGTAGTACCGCCAGGGTGGTCGGTAGTACCGGCGCCTGGGCCAAAACTGCTAGGGCTCAAAAGAGAGCCCCGAAGCCATTTTTGCCACCAGTTCTGACCATCCACACCACTAGGAATATGAAAAAGGTGCATTTTTAGAAAGAGATGGCTTTTGGGATAAGAGTTGTGGCTTAGGATAGAACAAGTAACTGGTGAAGAAGAGTATGCCCAAATTTGCAAGAATCAAATATGAAAGGCCAAAAATGAGTACTCTTCCCAAAACTCAAATGTCTAGAAACCCAAATAAAACCAAATAAGATCAACTCCTCATAAGGAGGAGGGCGGTGTGGCCTAGACCACCATGTATGAGTTTATGTGGTGTGACTCCGCGAAGATATATCTTGGGTTCACCGCCACTACCCGTCATTTAAGCTCACAATTCATAGAAACGAATATAGAGAAGCAAATGAGTTCTTGATGTCGGCATAATGGGGGGAGGGATGGTCCAATGGATTAATACCGCACTCCCCCTATGTCCACGCCTACACCTAAACCAAATAAATAGTCAAAATATATGTGTGTGCAAGATAATCAAGTCAAGCTCCTTGAATCCACGATATTTAGCTCATTCCTCAAGAAAGTGAACCTTGCTTCATCAAGTGGCTTCGTGAATATATCGACAAGTTGATCTCTTGTGGGAATATATCCTAGCTCAATATCACCACGGGAAACATGATCTTGAATAAAATGATGACAAATCTCAATATGCTTGGTTCTTGAATGTTGCACCGGGTTGTGGGCGATCTTGATAACACTTTCATTGTCACACAAAAGAGGCACTTTGTCACAATTGACACCGTATTCCTTTAAAGTTTGCCTCATCCATAACAATTGAGTGCATGCACTAGCGGCTGCCACATACTCGGCTTCGGCGGTGGAGAGAGATATACAATTTTGCTTCTTAGAAGACCAACTCACCAAGGACCTACCAAGAAATTGGCATGCCCCGGAAGTTGATTTCCTATCATCATGATCACCGGCCCAATCCGAGTCCGTGCACCCACAAAGAGAGAAAGTTGAGCCCTTTGGATACCACAAACCAAACCTTGGGGTGTGAACCAAATATCGAAGGATTCTTTTGACCGCCATCATGTGGCTTTCTTTAGGAGCAGCTTGATACCTTGCACATACCCCTACACTCAAAACAATATCGGATCTAGATGCACAAAGATAGAGCAAAGAACCAATCATGGAACGGTATACTGATGCATGTAAAATGCATACATGAACTTTGCATGTTATTACTAGATATTCCTACATATTTGCAACCTATATGATGTTATATTCATGTTTTATAAAGATTTCGGGGATTTTCTAAACAATCCCCCCTCTTTTGGTTCTAACTCTGTTTTCCAGAAAACGTCTTTTTTAGTGTTTCGGACTTTCCGGGAGCTTCGGGACTCCAAAAAGGGCAAGGCCAAAGAGCACGGTTCCGAATTTTCGAGATGAATGCAATGGGCTGAAAATGAAGACCAGAAGCCCAACCAGCTGGGAAATAGGTGGTCCCACACGGCCAGATTCCCTGGCCACGTGGGGCACCTCCTTTTCCCCCTCGTGGCTCCGATGCCATCCGTTTTTGTCTCCGTGGCTTCGTCTTGACCTAAAACCGACTATAAAAATAGCTCCCCGAGGAGTTTCGCGAGGAGGCGGCGCAGAAACACAAAACCACGAAACAGAGAGTCAGAAGGCTGTCGCCGGAGAAGATTGGAGGGGGGAAACGCCGCCGGATCACCTCCGGAAGGCTCCTCCATCCCCCTCCGGAGTCTCCATCAACACCACCGTCAAGACCAGCACCATCTCCATCACCATCTTCGTGATCCACTTCACCCCCTCATAGTTTGAGATTGTTCGAACCCTAGCTATTGTCTAAGTACTATTCTACATGTTTGTGAATTGCTACTTGTCATTGTTTTGTGGGGAGATTATATTTTTAGATTGTGTTGTATCACTTATACCATTGAATCATATCATGTCTTGCATTGTGAGTTGTTCTCTCATGTTCCTGGGGGCATAGGATGGATTGGCAATGATTTCCACTTAACATGTATTGAGTATTTGGTCAAGTTTTTATCTTTTATGGTTATCTTATTGTACAACGTATGGGTGCACACATATGTTGAGTAATGCATGAAGGTGATCACACTAATGTGATGGAATGGGTAGGACCTGGGAGGACACGTAAACCTGTGGTCTAATACATGAAGTACCATTAGGAGGGGATTTATATCGGGGACCTTAGAGTTTAAGGCTATGGTGGGACTCTATGTCTTAATAACTCTTGTGCAGTCATTTACTTGGCCATAAGAACCATCATAAGGGGTTTAGTTTATTTATTTAGCTACACCTAATTATGGCTCCGTCCAAAGAAGATTAAAACTTGACAAAATGTTTACCTTGTTGTTCTAGAAATATCTATGCCATGAAATCCATGTAGCCCTTGGGAACGTTTTCCACGCATAAGAAACACCCACTTAAGCTTGTCCTCTTGCTGCATAGAGGATTGGGCTTTCTCTCTTTGAGAGCTTTCACTCATCATATTTTATTTTCAGCTTTTTACTTTATTGCAAACTCTACACCAAAAACCCAAAAACACTTGCATCATTTAATCATTTTAGTTTGTCTAGTGCATAGATAATAAGAGAAGTGACACTCTTATTTGAGAGGATAAATACTTATACCTTCTACTCCTCGTGGGATCGATACTAATACTTACACATTGAAGATTTCAACGATCCCCTATACTTGTGGGTATCAAGACATTTTCTGGCGCCGTTGCCGGGAGTGTAGCGCTTAAGTTTTTATTCTTGTTTGCACTAGATATTTATTTTCAGTTTTGCATATACTCTAGTTTACTTTCAGTTTTGCATTTAGTTTAGTTTTCTTTCAGTTTTAAATATCAAAACACAAAAAAATTAGAAAATGGAAAACTATTATGAAAACGCCATGATAGCTGCTGAATTTAGAAAATCAAATGAAGGGAAAAGATTAGGAGGCTACATAGAGCTTCTAAATAAAATTGCTAGTGGGCTGCTTAATTATCATGAGGAAGAAATTTGTTGCTCTAAATACTTTAGACACTTTGAATTCCAATGCCCTTCCAATAAAGAACATGTTATTGCAACTTATCATACATGGAATTATGCTCACTTAGGGATGGAAGAAGTAGAGCAATTTGTTATTTTTATGGCAGCCTATGAATTATACACCTTCATTGATGAACATGAAACCTGCCCTATAGCTTCTCAATTTAAAGTTTTGATTGCCACTATCCTTGATCTCTGCATAGTTGAATTTAATGAAAATATCTATGTTGTTGACACAAGGAAGAGAGCTGCCCAAGAAAGTACTGATGTTTTGCAGGAAGAAGATGATGAAAACATAAGCTTGGAAGAGGAAGTATGTGAAGAGGAGGATAAAAACCTAAGCTTGGGGATGCCCGTGCAACCCCAAGAAGATGATGAAAATGATGAACAACTAGAGAATGAAGAGAGGGAACTTCCACCTTCACCACCTATGGATGAGGGTAACACTAATTTTTTGTTGATGATAAACTTTGTTCTTATGATTCTGATAATGAGGAGGAATATCAACCTATGCCTAATGATAACATTATTGATAATAATTTTGATGATGATGAGGAGTATGGTTTAGACATGTTTTATGATAGTACTCTAGATGATGGACCTATGCTTATTGATAATCCTCCATGTTTAGCTGTTATTACTTTATGTGAGGATAAAAATGATATACTTGCTGCTTGTGACAACACTCTCACTTATGAGAGTCCTACTTTATTTTTGAATTCTCCTATTCACACCATGGAGGAGAAGCTTTTATATGTTGAAAAGTACTTATGTGGGCTGAAATTATCTTGCACTAATAACCATTCCACCCACAACCATCATGTTTATGATGTTTCTTGCAATTATTTTGAGAGAGGAAAACATGCTAATATCTTACATGATAGTTTTAATAATCCTTTATATGTTCCTAAGTTTGCAAAGTTGCACCAATCTAATAGTTGTTTTATCAAATTTGGTTCCACTACTTGTAACTATTATGAGAGAGGAAGAAAGACTTATATTTATGTTTCTATGTTATTTAAAATGCAACCTACTGATCATTACATGCATTGGTTACCACAAAATTGCTGCTATTTATTCATATATAAAATGCCAATGCATAGAAAAGGAGTTAGACTTAAAAGTTAATGGTTTAATGTTTTGTGTTGTGCTCTTTATGCTTTTATTTCCTATTCGTTTGAGCACACCTTTATATCTTGAGAACATGCAAAATAACTTTACCTACTGTTTTCTAATTGCTAGTTTAAGATTTTCACTTTATATAAAATTTGGGAAAGTAAATGAGAAGGATGAGTAATGGAGAAGTTGGGGTCGACCTTGAACATGTGTTGTTCATGCCAATGGAACCATTGCAAAGTCTCTATCATTAAAACTTTTCCCAAAGCTAAAACCAAATAAAAAGAGTGTTTATGTTGTATATATTTGCTTCTTCTTTTGCCCTTTTGCTAAATCAAAAACAACAAAAATATTTTCTTTCTTCTTTATTTGTTTCTCTTGATTCTTTCTTAGTTCTTTTTGTTTCTTTTTTATTTCTTTTATCTTCAGTTTAAGTTTTGGTTTTTGAGTCAAGGTGCTTGTTTACTACTGTAACAACACCTTTGTATCTTATTTTTCATCTTTATGGCAAGAATAACCTCTTTTGAGAGGTAGGATCAAACAATAGTGATTTGCTGTCCAGAAAACAGATTCCTAAGCTTCACTGCGAAAAATGTTAGAAATCACAGAAGAAATTTTGACCTGATATTTTACGACAGCAATATTCAGTTATTATTACACATTTCATTAGTTCAAAGTTTTCTGATTTGAGCAACGTAAGTGCCTCTGAAAATTCACTCTTTACGGGCTGTCCAGTTTTTGACAGATTCTGTCTTTATTTTGCATTACTCTCATTACTTGTGTTTTGTGTGGTTCTATTGATCAAAGAGCAATACACAACCATAGTAACATAGCTAATGTTTAGAATCAACTCATGATATGTCTTTGCTGTACCTATGTGGATTTAATTTATGGAGACACTAACCCCTCTAATCAAGTTTTATGATGAGTTTTGTGTAAAGAGAATTTTCAAGTGGAAGAGTTGAGGGTGATGAACAATGATCAAGAGGGACAAACACTCAAGCTTGGGGATGTTACCCCTAGGCTCACTCTACATATATCATGTAAGTACAAGAATTCAAGCTTGGGGATGCCAAGCCACCTCACTCCAACCATCTTGATACCAAGTAAGTAAGCCTAGCTATATGGCTATAAAGAAAGCGCTTTACGGGAGGCAACCCGGTTGTTTTTACTTTTGATTTTCTTTGTGTCCTCTTGCTGTAACAAGAGACTTAGTTTTTAGTTTAGTTTCTGGAATTTTAATAAAGTGCCAAGTTTTACCTATTTTGGATTGAAAAAGTTGCTTTTATTCGGAGATTTTATTCCAGCACGAATCTGTGCACGGTATGATTTTTAATTCCTATTCTGTAACTCCGAATGAGCTGAAATTTGAACTGTAGTTGCAACTTTTCATCCTCTGTAGCATGAATTTTTCAGATTTTTTCGACATATTTAAGTAGGGTAGAAAAATACGTTTTGCTGCTGCTGTTTTTCTGGACAGATTCTGTCCCATTTTGTTTGATGCATTCTTTGAACTTTTAACTTGAATCTTTTTATCCAATTGAGTTTATAAGTAGGCATACAACATTATACACTTTCTGGACATTCATATGAATTTTTGTTTAAGGATTTTATGCAGCAAGCAATTCATTTGTCTATCACTACTAATGTCACCCCACAGAAAAGAATGGGAGAAACGGTGTTTTGAAGTTTTTTCACAGGGATTAGAGGAGATGCACCAAGAGCTATCCAAGGATGGTGAAGACCATAAGCTTGGGGATGTGAAGACAACCCCACTGGACCAACACACTCTCGGTTTGCACACGTCTAACTTCTGTTTTTCGATCAATGCACTATCGCATAAACTTGGAGCGTCTTTTATTTGCTTTTTATTTTGATTTTTGTTTTCTTGAGACCACCACTATCATTTATATATGAGAAGCTACTGGAAATTTGGGTTGAATTAAGTTGGATGCTATTAAAAAGATTGGGAAAGGGATGTTTGAGTTGATTCAAAAAGATACATATAGTTGCATGATTCATGTGCTTTTTAATGAGTATTAATTTGCAAGTGTTTTATCAAGAGCTATCTTTTATTCATGTTTTGATGCTGAATGTTACTTTACTTTGTTTAACATGGATTGGTTAGTTCTATGGACACTTATGCATGCATTTAGACGGTCAACTTTCTCCCTCTTGCTAGCCCAAAAATTCCAACAAGTAAAAACTTGTTTTCCAACACCTTCAACCAAAGTTTTTCCAGTGAGTCCACCATATCTACCTATTAGCTTTATGCTATTCCGAGTATGTTTATCATGTTATTTTGTATTATCTATACTTCTGAATTAAAATGCTTATGTTATTGATTGTTATGGGAAAAGTTGGTTAAAGAGCTCTCACGAACTTGATGCACACTTACTTTTATTGCACTTAATAAACATGACCCATTGTGATTAAAATTATGAAGTTGTGAGCTTGACAAGAGTCTTGGTTGGGAGTTAGCTCATATGTGCTGTCACATGGCAAGCTTTCAACGTGCTCTTAATATTTAGTTGATATCATGTACTTTTGTTTATGGATGCTTATCATGGTGCCAAATAAATGTGGAAACTTAGTAAGTTTAATGAGTTTGTATAAATGGCTAGAGAGACGCCTGGGCCGCTAATCTAAGCCATGCATCATTCATGGTGGAAATTTACTTACATGCTATGGTGAACCTTCAGTGATGCACCCACAATAAAAAGCTATACCAATAGTAAATAAAAAGGGTGTGGATTGTTCATTTTGTTTGTTTGTCTTGTCATTTTGACATGGGCTTGTTCCATGTCCTGGGACAAGAGGTACCCCAGGACTCTTGATGATGCTATTATTACTTACAATGACCTTAACTTGAACTTGCTTTGTGACCCAAGTTGAGTAACAGTGGTGTAGGTACTGTATTCAGGGGCATGAGACATTCAACCCATACTTTGTCAAGCACATACTCATATTTGCTTTCACTTTAAACTTTAACCATTCAAGATGCTATGATAGGGGTAATGAGAGCTCCACACCAATGATACCACATTGCAAACATTAACTTAAGTAGAAGCATTTGGAAGCTAGATGAAACTTATTCATGTTTTACCTCTACTTATTTATCTATCTTTCCAAAGTGTCCACCTTTTATATTCAGATTTACAAGAGTACTCTATGACCATTATAGGATGTTTTTACTTTTCATTATGCATACATTTGGTCCATAGTACTTTCTTCTATGTTACACTTTGTGAATTATCATTGAACATCCTTTCATTGAATATTTGATATCACTTCATAATCTATCTTGTATATTGCTACTCCTTTGAGAATGAATCATTTGACTTTATGTAGCAATAGTAATCATCTTTGATATCCATTGATAGTATTAAAATGCAAAGTCCATGTTAGTTTTATCACCTTCATACTCGAGGACGAGTATAGGTTAAGCTTGGGGATGTTGATGCATGTAAAATGCATACATGAACTTTGCATGTTATTACTAGATATTCCTACATATTTGCAACTTATATGATGTTATATTCATGTTTTATAATGATTTCGGGGATTTTCTAAACAATCCCCCTCTTTTGGTTCTAACTCTGTTTTCCAGAAAACGTCTTTTTTAGTGTTTCGGACTTTCCGGGAGCTTCGGGACTCCAAAAAGGGCAAGGCCAAAGAGCACGGTTCAGAATTTTGAGACGAACGCAATGGGCTGAAAATGAAGACCAGAAGCCCAACCAGCTGGAAATAGGTGGCCCACACGGCCAGATTCCCTGGCCGCGTGAGGCACCTCCTTTTCCCCCTCGTGGCTCCGATGCCGTCCGTTTTCATCTCCGTGGCTTCGTCTTGACCTAAAACCGACTATAAAAATAGTCCCCCGAGGAGTTTCGCGAGGAGGCGGCGGAGAAACACAAAACCACAAAACAGAGAGTCAGAAGGCTGTCGCCGGAGAAGATTGGAGGGGGGAAACGCCGCCGGATCACCTCCGGAAGGCTCCTCCATCCCCCCTCCGGAGTCTCCATCAACACCACCGTCAAGACCAGCACCATCTCCATCACCATCTTCGTGATCCACTTCACCCCCTCATAGTTTGAGATTGTTCGAACCCTAGCTATTGTCTAAGTACTATTCTACATGTTTGTGAATTGCTACTTGTCATTGTTTTGTGGGGAGATTATATTTTCAGATTGTGTTGTATCACTTATACCATTGAATCATATCATGTCTTCGCGTTGTGAGTAGTTCTCTCATGTTCCTGGGGGCATAGGATGGATTGGCAATGATTTCCACTTAACATGTATTGAGTATTTGGTCAAGTTTTTATCTTTTATGGTTATCTTATTGTACAACGTATGGGTGCACACATATGTTGAGTAATGCATGAAGGTGATCACACTAATGTGATGGAATGGGTAGGACCTGGGAGGACACGTAAACCTGTGGTCTAATACATGAAGTACCATTAGGAGGGGATTTATATCGGGGACCTTAGAGTTTAAGGCTATGGTGGGACTCTATGTCTTAATAACTCTTGTGCAGTCATTTACTTGGCCATAAGAACCATCATAAGGGTTTAGTTTATTTATTTAGCTACACCTAATTATGGCTCCGTCCAAAGAAGATTAAAACTTGACAAAATGTTTACCTTGTTGTTCTAGAAATATCTATGCCATGAAATCCATGTAGCCCTTGGGAACGTTTTCCACGCATAAGAAACACCACTTAAGCTTGTCCTCTTGCTGCATAGAGGATTGGGCTTTCTCTCTTTGAGAGCTTTCACTCATCATATTTTATTTTCAGCTTTTTACTTTATTGCAAACTCTACACCAAAAACCCAAAAACACTTGCATCATTTAATCATTTTAGTTTGTCTAGTGCATAGATAATAAGAGAAGTGACACTCTTATTTGAGAGGATAAATACTTATACCTTCTACTCCTCGTGGGATCGATACTAATACGTACACATTGAAGATTTCAACGATCCCCTATACTTGTGGGTATCATATACCTTTTGATCAACATCTATACCCTTTGGGTTAAGTTGTAGATGACATTTGTTGTCCATAAGATAATGCTTCCCTTTAGCATCTTGCATATCAAATGTCTTGAGCATGTCCTGGGTATATTTGTCTTGAGAGATGAAAGTCCCTTCATTCAATTGCTTGATCTCAAAACCAAGAAAGAACTTCAACTCCCCCAGCATAGACATCTCAAACCTATCGGTTATAAGCTTTGAAAATTCATCATTAAAAGCTTTGTTAGATGAGCCAAAGATAATATCATCAACATAAAGTTGGCATATGAAAAGCTCCCCTTTAACCCTCTTTGTAAAGAGGGTGGGATCAATTTTCCCAACCTCAAATCCACGGTCTACTAGAAGCTCTCTAAGGTGCTCATACCACGCACGTGGAGCTTGCTTAAGTCCATGGAGCACCTTATCGAGCTTGTAGACATGGTTAGGGAACTTGGGATCCTCGAAACCCGGTGGTTGCTTAACATATACCAACTCCTTTAAAGAACCATTAAGAAAGGCACTTTTCACATCCATTTGTTGCAATTTAAAGTTATGATGTGATGCATATGCAAGAAGGATACAGATGGACTCAAGGCAAGCCACGGGTGCATAAGTCTCTCCAAAATCAATGCCTTCAACTTGAGAGTACCCTTGTGCAACCAATCTTGCCTTGTTCCTTACAACCATTCCATGCTCATCTTGCTTGTTCTTGAATATCCACTTAGTGCCTATAACATTGCGGCACTCCTTTGGCTTCTCAACTAACTTCCACACCTTGTTGCGCTCGAAGTTGTTGACCTCTTCATGCATGGCATTCAACCAATTTGGATCTTCAAGAGCTTCAAATACTTTCTTTGGTTCCACCATGGAGATATGTGCTTGATGCTCACTAAAGCTTGCCAATTGACCCTTGTGGTAACCTTGCTATTTGGTCACCAAGAATTGCTTCTAGCTTATGACTCTTTATTTCCAAATCTCTTGCAACTCTTGCTTTAACGGGCTTCGATATCTCTATTGGATCTTGGAGGTATCACTTGATCATCTTGATCATTTGAGTCCCCGTCTTGACCGGAATGTTGACCTTGATCATCATTAGCACATCTTCAACAATAGAAGGAGAGGGTTGATCTTGGTCTTGACCTTGGCTAGCATCAACAATTGGAGAACTTGGTTCTTGCATAGCAACTTGGTCAACATGAGGAGGGTCTTGAACTTGTTCTTGGGTTGGTGCATCATTTGCTTCCATGGTAGGCGCCGGTTCAACTTGTGATGATGAGGTCTCCACTTGAGTGGAGCTTGGACTTGCTTGAGGAGGCTCGTGATGGATCTCAATGGGGCGATAGAAACCAATGCCCATCCTTCTTATTGCATCTTGAGGTTCCTCATTATCTACATCACAAACATGAAATTGCGCCACTTGGGAGCCATTATTCTCATCGAACTCCACACTACAAGATTCCACAACTCTCCCGGAGGATTTGTCGTAGATTCTATAAGTGTGGGATTGGCACCGTAACCAACAAAAATACCCTCTAAAGCTTTAGACTCAAATTTAGATAAACGAACACCTTTGATCTTATAGAAACACTTACAACCAAATACTCGGTAGTAGGAGACATTGGGCTTGTTGCCGGTGAGCATCTCATAAGGTGTTAGCTTCTTGCCTTTGCGAAAGAATAGCCGGTTTGATGAATGACACACCGTGGAGATGGCCTCGGCCCACAAGAAGAGTGGAGATTTAAACTCCGCCAACATGGACCTTGCCATATCCATGAGAGTCCGGTTCTTCCTCTCGGCTACACCATTTTGTTGAGGTATATGCAGCGGAATATTGATGACGAATTCCCTCTTCACTAAGAAACTCATTTAAGGTGTAGTTCTTGAACTCGGAGCCATTGTCACTCCTAATGGCCAATATAGGAACATTGTGTTGACGTTGAACTTCATTGGAGAAGTCGATGACGGCTTGTTGAGTCTCATCCTTCGACTTGAAGAAATAAACCCAAGTAAATCTTGAATAGTCATCAACAATCACCAAACAATACTTCTTCCCACCAAGACTTGGTTGAGGGCGGCACCAAAGAGATCAACATGAAGAAGTTCCAATATCCTCTTTGATGAAATGATGGTCTTGCTTGGGTGGGGAGAATCATGCATCTTTCCTTCAACACAAGCCCTACAAAGACGATCTCTAGAAAAAGAAACATTCTCTTTTAGTCCAAGAATGTGGCCACCCTTGTGAAGACTTTGCAAAGTTCTCATGTTGACATGGGACAAGCGGCGATGCCACAACCACCCACGTCGGCCTTTCCGAATAGGCACATTGCTTGAGTGTTGGTTGACCCCGAAAAGTCCACCACAAACAACTCATTTTCAACATACCCAACGAACATGACCTTTAGAGTCTTGCTCCTCAAGAGTACCACCATATCAATAGTAAAATGGACATCAAAGTTCATCTTATTAAGTGCACGAACGACATTAAATTGTAACCGAGGGACTCGACAAGCATGACATTTACAAGGGTGATATCCTTTGCAACTACCACCTTGCCGAGACCCTTTACCTCAGCTTTTGATTTATCACCATAAGAGACGGTTGAGTGATTTATATTTGGTCCCAACTCCGTCATGATCTCCTTGCTTCGGTCATATGACTAGTGCATCCACTATCAACCACCCATTTCGACCCACCGGAAGCATAGTCCTACAAGAAATCATTGCTTGATTTTAGGTACCCATTTGCACCTCTTTGGTTAGCAACAAGGGTCTTAGGAACCCAAATAGCACGAGCAACATATCCATCATAAGGACCAACATATTTTGCATAAACATCACCATAATAATCAACATATAAAATGTAGTGAGGGTTAGCATTTCCCGCAAAGTCACTACGAGTGGTCTTGCCCCTAGTGGCATTCCCACTCGCAATGGGAGTCTTGGTTTGTGCGGCTTGGCCTTGTTGTTGCTCTTCTTCTTCTTTGCCTTGGCTACATAACCAAGACCCCCTTCCCTTTGTGTTGCTTTTGCTCAACCACATGAGCAACAACCTTTTCTTTACCTTTGGGAATTGAGGTCTTGGCACTAGTGGCCTTGGCAAGCTCAACCTTCAACCTAGCATTTTCCTCAATAACATTTACATGATCACAAGAGGGAGTAGAGGTGCTAGGTGTGTCAAGTTTAGAAAGTTGAGTTTGTAGTTGCTCATGAGACTTGACTAGAAGAGAGTGAGTACTTTCCAAGGCCTTGTGAGCCTCATTAAGTTTCTCAATATCTCCATAAGTCTAGCATTAGCAACCACAAATTCGGCTTTCTCTTTTTAATCACTTTATATTTAGCAATGGCATGATCTCTTTCCTTAATGATTTTAGCAATTATTTCATCATTAGTCTCATCAAGAGACTCAAGTCTCTCCTCAAGAGAAACTCTATACTCATGCTCTTCTTCAAGAGAAGCATTTAAGGATGCTATGGTGAGAGAGTCCTCCCTCTCAATTTTACCCTTGACCTCAAGGAGGTCTTCGGCCGCACCAAGTTGTCTCATGAGAGACTCAACATGTTTCTTAGCTTCACCTTGCAAGTTAGCCACAAAATATCGAAAGAACAAGTTCTTTCTTAATCTCAAGACTAGAGATATCATCCATTTCATGCATAGTCTTAGGAGTGGAGATGATACCTCGGTGGCCTTAGCCATGAGACAACGAGCGGTGGTGTTGGAGATCTTCTCATTGGGGGATTCGAAGAGAGAAGTGGTGAAGTTGAGGAAATGGCCAATGCGGCCACCTCACGAGTGGTTTCTTCTTCTTCTTCGGAATCATCGGAAGGATACTCCTCTTGAGTCATCAACACAATTCTTGGTGCTTTCTTGAAGAATGGCTTCTTCTTGACAAATGGCTTCCTTTGAACGGTCTTTGATTGATCCTTGGGAGAAGCCTTCCACCATGTTCTTCTGTATTCTCATAGGACACTCTTTGATGAAGTGATACTTGTCATGACAATTGAAGCATGTCCTTGTTCTGGTTGCAAACTCCTTCTTTCCACTTGGGTTGTTCCTTAGATCAACTTGAGCCTTTGCCTTGGCCGGGTCACGCCAAAATGCTCTTGAAGCAAGGGCCAAGTGATCATGATAGGCTTGTTGGAGATCATCGGGAAGGATGTTGCTTGGGCATTCTTCAACTTCCACACTTTCGACTAGGCACACCACTTTGGCCTTCAAAGCAAGTGAAGAACCTTGTTTCATTCCCATGGCCCTAGCACGATTGTCTTGAGCATTCTTGGTGGCAACCTTGAAGGCTTGCATTTCTTGCATAACTTCATTAGATGTCATTTAAAGGTAGTTGTGTCTTCCTTGTAGAGCCTTCAAGTCAACGGGCTCGAAGGGCATGAGTGCATTCACATACTTCCTCTTGATCCAAGCATCATCCACATAGGTTGCCCCAACATTATAAAAGGCTTGGGCAAGGCTCTTGAGTCTTCCATACATCTCTTCATGAGTTTCACTATCAAGCATGTAGAAGCCTTCGGCATCATTGTTCAAAGCATCAAATCTATTCTCTTCATACTCTCATTCCCAAGGAACACCTCGGATAGGCAATCCCAAACTTCTTTGGCGGTGGTGAGATATTGGATGTGATAAAGATCCTTTTCTCCAACGGCAAGTTCAAGCATGTGAAGAGCGGAGGCATTGAGTTGGGCATCCGCCACTTCTCTTCTTGTCAAGTTGTTAGGATCCACGGCCATGTATCCCACTTGAATGATCCTCCAAAGCTCGATAGAGGCACTGTTGATCTGAGATCTCATTGAGTGTTACCAACTAGTAAAAGCCAATGCATTAAGCTTAGGTGGGGACCTAAAGGGTATATGCGAGCATGAGGGATAGGTGGGTCATGAGAGTACACATAAGGAACCTCATGGTACTCGGTCTTCCCACCTACGGGCTTGGTTATGGATGAAGAAGATTTCTTAGGGTCGGTTTCTTTATCTTCATCCCCTTTCTTTTCCCCCTTTTCTTTATCGGAATCACCTGTGTCGGAAGAAAGGGGGTCCTCTATAGGGAGAGTCTCCGACGGAGGCTTGGTACAAGTGAGTTTCGTGAGCATGTCACGTATCTCTCTAAATTGGGTATCCATGAACGATCTCAATGAAGTTTCCATCTCTTTGAGATCGGCCATGGATGCCGGAGTACCTTGGCCTTCCGGAGGATCCTCTCCCAAAGTCATAATTCTCTTAGGCGGTTAAGCTTAACAAGAGAGCCGAGGCTATGATACCAATTGAAAGGATCGTATGACACCTAGAGGGGGGGGGGGGGGGTGAATAGGTGCTACTTCAAATTAGGCTTGACACAAAAGGTAAATTCTCTAGATATGCAACTATGGTGAATTTACCTATATGACAAGCTAGCAACTAAACACGATACACAAGGTAAAGACGGTAAACAAGGATAGAGGTAACCGAAGTGAAAGCACGTGGAGACACGGATGTATTTTCGAGTTCCTCCTTTTTAGGGGAGTACATCTCGTTGGAGGGGTGTGAGCTCGCCACCACAGGCTTTCTCAATGCCACAACAGGCTCACCCTATTCTCCGATGAATCACACCACAAAGGATTGGTTCACATTCCACTATCGGTTCCCTTCGAGGCAGAAACCGGAGCCTTTACAACAACAATTCGGGGCACACACCCACAACTGAATTGGGGGCTCCCGAACAGCTATAATCTATCACAAGAACAACAAGTGAGTACAATAAGGAGCTAGGTTTTCCAAAGGGAAACCCTAGCAAATGGTCCCTCAAGTGAATGAGGGGGAAATGTAAATCGGCTCAGTGAAGATGTAGATCGGGGTCTCCTCCTTCGATTCTCCAAGTATGAGCTTGATTGAGTGGTTGGTGAGGGAGATCTAGGAGGAGGAACCTTGCATTTAATGGAGGAGAGAGATTGCTTGAAGCTTGGTCTTCATTGGGGAAGAAGACCCCTTTAAATAGCCTCCTCATTAAGTGGCCGTTGGAGCTGCGCAGATTCCGCGGCGGTACTACCGCAAGAGGCGGCGGTACTACCACTGCGGCCAGAAAGTATTCGTCAACGGTCTTCAGATTCAGCTCTGAAAGCTGACTGCGCGTTGGTACTACCGCTGGCCACGGTGGTACCACCACACCGGTACCGCTGGAGCCACCCGAGGCCCAAAAACGGCGGTACCTCTGGCGGTACCGCGAGCGATAGCCAGACCCCAGTCCCGGCTCTGGAGCGCTGCCGAATGCACGTGGCGGTACTACCGACAGGAGGGCCAGTACTACCCCCACGGAGCGGTACTACCGCTGGGGGGGCCGGTACCACCGCTGGCTGGCGGTAGTACCGGTCTGGTACCGCTGGAGGTACTGGTGATGACACCTGAAGCCCGAAATCGGTGGTACCGCCAGCGGTAGCGCAGCTCCCGTTCACTAAACAACACCAGGAACATTACGCAGCGGTTCTACCGCTACGTCCAGCGGTACTACCGCTGCTTGGGAAATGGCACACTGCACAGCTTGTTGCGTGTAGAATTCGACGGTCGTCTTATCTATGAAATCCTGCGAAGTTCAAAGACAACATTAGATAGACTAATTGTGTTGTCAACAAGCACCAAAACCATAACCAAAGGAGATGCTTTTTCACTTTTTTTACGGAATAGGATGTTTTTTTGTTCATAAAAGGCCAAAACAGTTGAAGTATTTCTTAAGATGAATGTAATGTGATGAGTAAACCGGAAATATTGAGCACAATTTGAGCAACCAATTATTGGGAAAAAAGGATGGTCAAAATAGACGATAATCTTGTATATTTGGGGTAAAGCTCAATAGATGGTGTTTTTACTGTCAAAATTTGAATTTTTTGTGTCATTTCAGCCATCAACAACTCTGTGTTTGTCCAGTTTACTCTTCTTTATTTCCAGGTGTAATGGGTTGGTCCGTCGGATTGGGTTGGATTAAATAAAACATTATAACTATTTTATGATTGTAAATTACACTGATATCCAACACCAGGCTTCCAAATGGGATCTTAGTATTATTTCTATCTTGACATGCATCTAAAGTAACACAGTGGTAAAAAAATTTAATTAGAAATTTTGTTTTAAGATATGATACTCCATTTGTTCACTATTATAAGGCATTGGACCGATCATTTTAATTTTCTTATTTCAAATGTATCTAGACTTATTTTGTATATAGATTCACCCATTTTAGTATGTATGTAGTCAAAATTGAAAGGGAGTCCAGTGTCTTATATTACTGAACGGAGGAAGTATTTAATACAGTGAAAAAACTGTCTCATACAATCTTAAGTTTTAAAGGAACATCTATTAGTTCAGAGATGAGGCATTTTTTTCTTCCGTTTATTCCCAAGTTAATAATTATTCTCCATGGCATGGTTAACAAACGGCTGAAATAACCATACGAAAAATGGTCACATCATCATATTGCTCGTACCTAAGAAACATGCTTTCATTGTTAATGGGAATGTGGCATAGGTCCAAAAGTGGTCTGAAATTATATATAACCCAATAAGTTTATAGTCTTCTTTTTAGATTTTATTATTAGTGTGATTAGTGTAGAGCATTTGTGAAATATGTTTTCAGGATGGTGTGGAGTAAATAGCTATAAAATATTTTAAATAGTAGAAAAGTGTGGTTAGCTCACTTGGTAATGTTGAGTGGATGTACAATCCAGCTACATAGGTTCAAGTATTTGAAGAAAAAGTCGTGGAGATCTCCCTACGGCTTTCCTTTAAAAATATATATTATAAATAGTATGGTTGGATAGTTATGATATAACAAAACATGTCGTAGAGATTTCAAATAAAACAAAAACACATATTCAGAAATAAAATAAAACAAACAAAATCAAGAAATAGTACTGCTTGGAGATCGAAGTGACTTGATGGAACTCCACTACACTAGTCCTTACACACCCGATGAGCAGTCCTTTGGCGTATGACTAATTTCAGCTTCACCTGGTCAATATGAACAGTCAGATTTAAACCGAACCGCCCAGATAAATTTACTGCACACACATCGTAGCGGGCTATTTTGTCCTGCGCCAATGGAGAAAATTGCACATAACACCAACCTTTGATGCAAAAGTTGCACAAAACACAGAAATCAAACACCTTTTGCAGCTAGCCCCACTTTTTCATCTAATAAGTTGCATCTAGCCCAAAACACTTGATTTTAACAAGTATCTGACATGTGGACCCATGATCATTGTACCGTATTTTTATACCATGTATTATAATTCTATGACAATCCTCATCATCAATATTATTTGCATGGTTGGATGTAAAAATTATGGCTAAGATTTAACAAGATAATTATAATTACGACACGATTAATTTGGAATACTCCCAACAAATAAGACGGTACGTATACATAGTAATCATGTACACGGATGCATTCATTCTTTTACCAGCGATCCGTTTTATTTGTCTTAGACTCCCATGTATTTTCCTGAAAAAACTCCCATGTTTGATCGGATGTGAAAAGAGTGTAAAGATATTCAACTCGCGTGTCAAGATATTATCTCTATTATATATAGCTAGGTCCATTAGTAAAAAATAACTGAAATAGGGAGGGATGTATGTGTGCGAAGCTGTCCAACCCGTGTGGGTGCGTGTCATGAGTCATGACACGGTAGTACATGTAAAAAAAATCATGGCCAGAAAACATATACATAGATATTGGGCAACTTTTTTCATTTTGTGTCGTACCATAATCGACTGTCCTTTTTAAAACTGTCGTATAATTATGATATACAATATAAATATGGTATAATGGTCATGGGCCCACATGTCAGACATTGTTTAGCCCATAAATCAATGTTTTGGGCTAGATGCAACTTATAAGACGAAGAGCTGGGGCTACCTGCATAAGGTATTTCTAGGGTTTTGGAGACAGCCGCCGACGGAGATTTATAGTCCCCTCGCCTCCGGCTGCCATCTTGGCGCTGCGAGGTGGGGGGGCCTCAAGATCTTTCAGTTTTGTGTTCGCCGTCATAGGTTTAGTGCTGGTTTTAGTGATTTCCAAACAAAGTTGCTCTAGTTTCTTGGCGGTGTCATGGGGCTAGAGAAATTTGTGTCCTCGCGGATCTGTTTATTCAGAGCACGTTCATCGCTCATTGCTTTCCATCTTCTTTGATGGACGACTCAAGGGGCTTTCAGAAACCTTTATCGTAATCAAGTTCGTGCAAGTGAATGAGCGGTTGTATTGTTTCTCCAGTCTGATTGCAGCCTCTTTACTGAAGCGGGGATTTTTTTTTTTTTGAAATTGAAGCGGGGAATTATTTCGTCTTGGAAAGATTGATATGGTGAAGATGTCTCCAAGAGATTTCATTGTAATTCTTAGTTATAGGAGTTACTTTGTAAACTTTTGGATAATTGATCCAAAACAGTGACCTGTAATTGTGTCGAGTACGAATAAAGTTAAAGTTACAGGTGTTTCTCAAAAAAAAACTGCATATGATATTTGAATTCTGTGTTATGTGCAACTTTTGCATCAAAGGTTGGTGCTGTGTGCAATTTGCTCTGCGCCATCCGATGGCTCACAAAGAGCAAAGGTAGCGTAACTGCAGCTTTGCTGCCTTCGGTACTTGAAGTCAGCCAATCCGGATTTCGTGCACCCCTCTTGTCCGAGTCGGATTGCGGATCTGAAATCCGGATACAAAACCACAGATCGACGTTCAACCTCAAACGGATTACTGGTCCGAGTGGCAGTCCTCCTCCTTGCTATTTATACGCAGGAGTAATCTGCAGTAGCGCCACCAAGAATCAATCGATCAACCAGCAGCACAAACACAAGCGAGGAAATCGTCCTACATAGTGTCTCTCTCTCCCGATCGATCGATCGATCGATCGTACCACAGAGCCCAGAGGACATGGCCGCGCTAACCTGCTTCTTTTCGCTGGCGTTTTCCATGGCATCCTCGAGCACGAGGCCGCTCGTCCCCACCGGCCCGTCCATCGTCTCGGTGGTTGGCCGTCGTGAGCACCGCCTCCCGGTCATGAAGACGACTACCGGTCCCCGCCCGCGCCTCGCGGTCGTCCGTGCTCAGAACCGCGACGCACCGTCACAGGCCGACCAACCACCGGCTGCCGGCGACCACTTCCACCAGCAGATGGAGCGGATCACGCAGCACTATAACGACATAATCTCCACCGACAGCGGCTTCCTCTACGCCGAGGCGACGGCGATGTCGGCGCGCGTCTGCCTCTCTGCCAACGAGGCCCTCGCCATGGCCTGCCTCGTTCTGGACAGCGCAGAGCTCAACCTCGGCGATCCCAGCGAGATCTCCGCGGAGACCACCCACGGAACCGTTCGGCTGTACGCCGCCGTGTTCTGCGCCGCCGCCGAGGACTCGTACAGGAGGAAGGTAAACAGGAAGACGGTAGTCTCGTTCCTCGGCGCCTTGCGGGGCCTGGCCGCCGTGAGCCACATCATGCTGGAGGGCGCCCTGGAGGCCCTCTGCCACAGGTGCCCGAGGGAGGCCGTGTCGGAGTATGCTTTCAACTCCGACGTGGAGGACATGTACCGCGAGTTCGAGCAGGGGTTGCGCGAGGTGGAAGACGAGATTCGGAAAGCTAGCACTGTGGCGACGTGCAGGCTGGTGGTGTTAGCAATAAGCCATGTCGCCATTGCCGTGCGATCGAGGTGTCAGTGCACCGGGTCGAGGTCCGTGGCGGGCATGGCGTGTGCGTGAGTGTGTTGCGCGTCTGTGCGCGTGTGCGTGCGTGTGTGCGTGCGTTCCGTTAGAGGCTAGCGAGGATAGGGGAGAGAGACCAGGTCAGGCACGCCAGGGAGGCCGCGTTGTCCGCGTCAGAGCGTGGCGAGTGCGCGAGCCGGGGCGTGCGGATCGTGGCGAGGTGGGCGCATGGACTGCGTCAGTGCGCGTCTAGTGCGCGGCCGTGGCTTCGTTAGGGCGAGCTAGAGCGGCTACAAAAGCTCACCACCCCTGTACTCCATTGCCATCGAGTTGGTGCTCGAGAGAAATTGAAAGCCGTCAGTGCGGCCACGTTAGTGCGCGAAAAATTCAGTTTCGTCAGACTTCCGTTTCTCTGTTCCTCTTCTTCCACCTCCGTTCGATCACCACTGTGAGCTGAGTGGTAGCTAGGTTGCCCGTTGGCAACAACATTTGGTATCAGAGCGAGGAGATGGCGTTGGTCCCGCACGGTGGCGCTGGGGGAGCTCGGTGTCGCTGTCCATGCCGATGCTGACGACGGAGAACTACACCGTCTGGGCGATCAAGGCGGAGGCGATCCTTGATGCCCAGGGCGTGTGGGAGGCGGTGGTGCCGGAGAAGGACGCGACGGTGGACGAGAAGAAGAACAAGACAGCGCGTGTGCAGCTTCTCGGCGCGCTGTCTAAGGACATCCTCCTGCAGGTCTCGTCGAAGAAGAAGGCGGCGGAGGTGTGGGACGCCCTGAAGACGCGATTCGTTGGTGCTGATCGTGTCAAGGCGGCGCGTCTCTCCACCCTCCGCGGCGAGTTCGATCGGCTGGACATGGCGGATGGGGAGAAGCTGGACATCTTCGCCGGGAAAATCAGTGGCATGGCGGCGAGGTACGCCGGACTCGGCGCAACCCTCGGAGACGCTGCGATGGTGAAGAAACTCCTGGACTCGGTGCCCGATCACCTGTACACGGCGGTGGCCGGGATCGAGCAATTCTGCGACGTGAACTCCATCACGTTCGACGAGGCGCTCGGGCGGCTCAAGGCGTTCGAGGAACGCACGGAGCGGCGCAAGCAGCGCAGCGGCGGCGAGAGTGGTGATGGTCAGCTGCTGCTCACGGCAGCGCAGTGGGAGGCACGGCGTCGAGCACGCGGCGGCGGCGGCTACGACGACGACGCGGCAAGCAGTGCGGACCGTGGCAGGCGCGGCATTGAGAGGTGCAACAACTGCGGCACCCGTGGGCACTTCGCTCGGGACTGCTGGAAGCCGAAGAAGGAGAAGGCGATGATCGCCGACGTCAACGTCGAGGACCTGCCAGGCCTCGACTAGGTCATGGCTTAGGAGGAAAATGTTAGCAATAAGCCATGTCGCCATTGCCGTGCGATCGAGGTGTCAGTGCACCGGGTCGAGGTCCGTGGCGGGCATGGCGTGTGCGTGAGTGTGTTGCGCGTCTGTGCGCGTGTGCGTGCGTGTGTGCGTGCGTTCCGTTAGAGGCTAGCGAGGATAGGGGAGAGAGACCAGGTCAGGCACGCCAGGGAGGCCGCGTTGTCCGCGTCAGAGCGCGGCGAGTGCGCGAGGCGGGGCGTGTGGATCGTGGCGAGGTGGGCGCGTGGTCTAGTGCGCGGCCGTGGCTTCGTTAGGGCGAGCTAGAGCGGCTACAAAAGCTCACCACCCCTGTACTCCATTGCCATCGAGTTGGTGCTCGAGAGAAATTGAAAGCCGTCAGTGCGGCCGCGTTAGTGCGCGAAAAATTCAGTTTCGTCAGACTTCCGTTTCTCTGTTCCTCTTCTTCCACCTCCGTTCGATCACCACTGTGAGCTGAGTGGTAGCTAGGTTGCCCGTTGGCAACAACAGGTGGTGCCGGTGATCCTTGCAGCCACGAAGGTTGCCGGATCCTTCGTGGGACTCATGGTGGACCGACGTAGGAGAGCGCTGGAGAAGGCGCGTAGCAAATCGCCAGTAGTATGATTTTGTAGCAGTAGCGGTTTCATGAACAAAAGAGTATTGTTTTTGTTAAGCACATTCCCCTTATATATAAACGTACAACGGATTCTCTCCCCCTCCCGCGGCCACGTCACTCTTTTTTTTCTAGCCGTTGGATGGCTGCAAACGACGGTTCAGATCACTTCAATAATCGTGCGTCTACAGTGGTACTGTAACAAGGGCATTTCTTCCAATCGCGCGATGACACGTCGCGGCGCACGATTTCTGGCGCAGACCATTTTACAAAAAAGAACCCACAAATTCCACAAACAAACCCGCGGTCCAGTTTTAAACGTTGCGAGGGACCTGTATGCAATTAGAGAAAAACTCACGGACTTTTTTGTAAAGTACAATGGATTCTCTCCCCCTCCCGTGGCCACGTCACTCTTTTTTTTCTAGCCGTTCGATGGCTGCAAACGACGGTTCAGATCACTTCAATAATCGTGCGTCTACAGTGGTACTGTAGCAAGGGCATTTCTTCCAATCGCGCGATGACACGTCGCGGCGCACGATTTCTGGCGCAGACCATTTTACAAAAAAAGAACCCACAAATTCCACAAACAAACCCGCGGTCCAGTTTTAAACGTTGCGAGGGACCTGTATGCAATTAGAGAAAAACTCACGGACTTTTTTGTAACAGCATCGGCGGAACCCCCTTCTCCTTCCTCTCCCGCGAGGCCGAGGAACGCCGGCGGGCGCCGCCGCGCGCCGCCTCCGCATCGCTGCTCCCCGGACAAATCCACGCCCATGGGGAGCTCCGCCACCGCGTCCCCTCCCTCCTCGCCGGAAATAGGCCGCCGGGCCGCCGCGCGGGCGCCGAAATCTCCGCCGCTGCGCTCGCCGTCCTCCGCCGCGGAAATGGTCATCGGCGGCGTCTCTGGCGACCATATGGCCTGCCGCGCCGCCCTTTCGCTACCCCGTGACGCCGGCCAGCAGATCCGCGCGGCGCCGGCCCCCCGCGCGTGCTCTGCAGCGCGGACGCGAGCTCCGCGTCGCCGGCGTCTCCGCCGCCGGCTGACGTCAGCTGCCGGCGTCAGCGCGGCCCACCTGTCAGCCGCTGTACAGACGTTTTTAAAACAAAAAAAATAACAAAAAAATTGGAAATTCATTACTTTCAAACCGTAATTCAAAAAAATCAAAAAAAAAAAACCAAAATTTGTAAAAAAATAGGATCTTTACACCTAACACATCTCCTTACATGCTTACACAACTTTAACAAAAAATAATTGCAAGAACTAATACACTTCCAAATACTAATTGTGCATCTTATGGGAAAAAAAGAACTAATAAACTTTCAAATTATTAATTACAATAATGCAGAAACATACATACAAAATGCACACAAAAAAAAAATTCTGTCAGTTTGCAAACATAATTCAACAATTCACAAAATTAAAACCTTCAATTTTACGAATTACAACAATGCAAACAACATATAAAAAAACGAACAGAAAATATATTCCCCGAAAAAATAAAATTCTCTCCAAAATATTCAATTTCTTTCTAAGTTCTAACATAAACACTTCAAAATTCTACAAGAACTAAAACCTTTTAACTTACTAATTAAAATATTGCAAATCATACATACACAAAAAAAACTCCCAAATAATTCTTCCTCCGCAAAAAAAATATTCACAAATTTCAATTACTTTCAAAATAGATTCCAAACAAGATTTATCGGATTTTCTAACAACAGATATTCTTTCCCCCTCCCCCCCCCCCCCCCCCCCCCCCCATAAAATATTGTTGCAGGTTTTTAGCAGAAAAATAATAATTACAGAAACTAATATAACTTTCTATATAAATTATGGAGCTTCCTAATTTTTCTTTTAACTTACTAATTAAAATATTGCAAATCATACATACACAAAAAAAAAACTCCCAAATAATTCTTCCTCCCCAAAAAAAAATATTCACAAATTTCAATTACTTTCAAAATAGATTCCAAACAAGATTTATTGGATTTTCTAACAACAGATATTCCCCCCCCCCCCCCCCCCACCCATAAAATATTGCTGCAGGTTTTTAGCAAAAAAAAATACAGAAACTAATATAACTTTCTATATAAATTACGAAGCTTCCTAATTTTTATATAAATTATGAAGCTTATAGAAAAACATTTCAAACTGCTTAATATTCGTGTATACTCAAAACCACAAATTCTAATTCAGTACAAATATATTCTATCAGCTTTTCCCGAATATATTATTTGAGTCCTTTCCAAATATATTTTACGTCCAACCTGTAAAATAAAATTTCGTTTTCAAGCTTAATCAAAACAACTATTTCTCACAATGACACGACAATAATTTATAACAACAAACTCATCTGTCTAAAAAAAACAAATTATGAGTATTATTTAAGCACTTGCTCCATTTATGTGGACAATTATGTGAAGTTGAATTTTCAAGAAAAAATAAAAATAATGCAATCCAGTTGAATAAATGTGCTTCTGCACTTATTATGTCCTTAAATTACAAATTAACAAAAAACTAAAACTTTTTTTAACATCCCAACTCGCTTAAAAATTGGAGATACTCTAAAATATGTCAACATGCCCCCACAAAAATAAAATGCCAGGTACTTACAGCAAAAAAAACAAACATATTTAAACATTTCGAAATGGTCAAACTTTGAAAAAAAAACACAAATGCACTGTAAAGTTGACTTTACAAAATGCATTTCCTCTAATAATGGGCTTAAATTTAACATTTCAATTTGACAAATAATTCAAGCTAATTTAGATTAACTTCCTCTAAATATGAAATTCATATGCAAATTACCTAATTAAATATTAACTTCAATAAATCCCCATATAATATATATCCTCTAACTACAGAGCTACGTTAGATATTTGTGCCAAAATACAAACATAATCCAACATTCAAATTTGCTAAAAAATTAAAGTTACCCTAAACGACAATTTCAAGATACTCCACACGACAAATTTTAGCGAATTTCACCACTTCAAACCCCGACAGCTGATATGTTTGAATATTTCAAATTGATGAATATTTAAAGAAAATCCCAATGCACTTCCTCCTTAAAATAATTTCAGGACATGAAAATATTTCTACAAATACCCTCACAAAAATAAATGCTCACTGTTTCTGCCATATACCTAAATTTCAAATTTACAAATTTCAAATTTTCACATATCTCACGATGCTTAAACAATTTCTAGCAACACTAAATGTTGCAAAATCAGTGACTTTAACTATTTCCATCAAAACAATATGCAAAACACATCAAAATAATCACACAATAAACGATAAGTACATACAACATACGATCAAATTTGAAATTGGGTTAAACTTATTTGCTAACTAAAAATAATTGAATAAAAAAACACAATCTATAATTAAATATGCTTTAATTATACCATGCATTCGCAACATACAAATTTGCAAATTTTACAAATTTAAATGCCTTTCAAACCTAGCCATTTCATACATGTTAAAAAGATTCAAATCCAAATAACTTACCAATTCAACCAATTCCAAAAAAGCTAGACAACCTCTTAGACATAAACTTTTTTGCAACTTTGTTAGTTTCCAAATCCTAAAAAAAATAAACCCAAATTTCCAAATTCAAATTTTGCCCACACACGCGCGGCATTGCCGCGCTCGGTTGCCTAGTTGTGGGAATAGGGCGAATAGGTCTATTAAAATCGTTTCATTATTCAGTTTTAGCTAGCTAGTAACTGAGTGACACTTGTGGTGTAAAGTCTTTGAGGGGAAGCAATCTTATTCAAATTGCAAAAGGTAATGTCTGACTATTATTTTCAAAGTTGTTGGAGAAGAGCGACTAAGTTCGGATGGAATATAATTCGGCAAATTATGTTATTAATTCTCGCCGAAATTTGGACTGTACCACTAGTTTTTCTTGAAGTGGAAAAACGCCACTTACTCGAGCGACTTCGCTACTTCTAGCGCAAACGAGATAGTGAGCGTTATTCACACAGGTGGAAAAACGCCACTTACTCGAACGACTAAATTCGGATGGAATATAATTCGGCAAATTAGTTTTTCTTGACGCCGGCTGTCGTTAGGCATGGCACTCTTTTCGTCTGTTTGACTCGTTTTATGAGATATTCGACCCAGAGCGCAAACGAGATAGTGAGCGTTATTCACACAGGTGCGCGGACCCCACCATATGATTCAATGTCGTATTTTTGTGTTTTCTAGCCACCGCTCTAGCCTTCGCTGTTGATTGATGTCGTGACCTCCCAACTGGAAGCCGTACCTTAGCCTTGCCGCTCCCGTTCCCTTTCTCCGAAAAGTTTCCGTTGCCCTTCCGCCACCTAGATGCCGATTCCGTGCTCTGCTCTGCCGGTTGGATGCATAGCTCGTGAGGCACAGTCATTGTCAGCATGCTTTACACGAGATCTGGGCATGGAGATGGACCCTGCATGGTTGGATATCGTGGGCGTGGGTGACATAGGGACAAAGGAGGCAGGCAGCAAAACTTTGCACCTCTGAAGCCCGACGAATCAGCTGTTAACAAAGAGACATATGTCAATGATTTCGGACAATCATATACGCAAAGAACTCAACCGATCATTACAGAGCAGCTTCTTCTTGAATATGATGCAGAGGCAAGCGAGCAGAAAGACATAATATTGGGGACATCTGTTGATTTTGTTTTAGGAGATGATGATGCTGACGAAAGGCATATCCAAATATGACTATCGATCCTAATAGGATGGCAAATAGAGAATATTTGGTTATCTCAACTTTGAGCCCGACTATGAGACTGATGAGAATGAGGAGGCTGAAGATGAAGAAACGGGTTGCAAATATGATGATGCATATTAGGACAGGCCAATCATACATTTTGATAATAACAACCCTACAATTGATGAGGGACTATTTATTAGAGTTTGGGAGGGCTACGGATAGCAGTTGCTACTTTTGTAATAAAAGTTTAGTTAGAATATATCACTAAAAAAGTGACAAAAAAGAGTAAGACTATATTCTAGGGAAACTTAAATGTGTAGATGGATATTACATGCATCCCCAATGAGTGGTTGATATCCATTCCAAGTTGTAACTTTTTAGTTAGATAATATTCATATTTTTATATCTTTTAAAATTGATATACTTTATTAATATATATCACAACATATATCAAGGCGAACACCTAAAAACACAACTGCCCTAATACTGCTTTAAATGAGAAAATTAGATGTCGCGGTGGGAATCACGCAGATGCCATGGGGATGGCTTAGTCTGGGGCCGAACGGATGCTTGAGGATTCGGGGAGGGATTGCGCGATGAAGTCGCACACGAAGAACACTGCAAACACAAAGATTTACCCTGCTTCGGGGCCCTCGTGAGGAGGTAAAACCCCTACTGCAGCATCTATCCTACTTTGGTATATTCTCATCTCATATGCGGTGAGTACAGATGCTCCTCGAGCTGTATGGAGCTGACTATGAAGAACAGCTCAAGGAAGAAGAAGAAGAAGAAGAAGAAGCTAAGCCAAAGGGGGGAAATGAGCCCGCGCGGGAGCTCTCTCCACCTCTTCCCCCTGGTGCCCTTTATATAGGTGCCCAGGGGATAAGTGAGGGGACAAGCAGACAAGAAACATTGTTCACCGATGTGACTACTGGGGTCTTGTTACACTGTAGCAGAGTTGACTACTTGGGTCTTGTCCGCACTGTAGCTACGTCATGGGGATGGGCCTGGCACGTCCCGTCCGTTCTTCCGGTTGTCTTCTAGTGCTTGTCTCCAGGATCCACGGCGGGTTACCGGGGGAATCTTGTACTTGACGATGAAGATATTTGCGATGACTCGGATGGGATGCCCGGTTGAAGTAGCGTTGGTGGAGATGATCCGGTCGAAGACGAGGTGCTGGAGGCGTGGATACGTCGGTCGATGTAATATCTGGTGGCCTCGGTCCGATCCGGAACAGGAGGAGCCGTCGGGTTGCTCCCGAATGAGAAGACAGTGGCTCGATCCGGGGCTGGAGTGAGGTCCCGGCCTGCTCCGAGCTGAGCATGCGCTGGCCTCCGGGGCTGGGATGCCCATCGATCCGGAGCTGGGATACGGCATGAGGCCGAGGCCCGACCGAGGCAAAGCTCAGCCGAAGCGGAGGCGAGGCCAGGTCCGGGGTGCGGTGATTCGGCCCGCACAGGGCGAGGCAGCCATGGCCTGCCCGAGGCGTGGCGATTCGGCCCGCCCGAGGCGAGGCAACCTCGGCCTGCCCTGGGAACTCGGTCCATCCGAGCTAGACAGAACTCGGTCTGTCCGAGTTGACGAGATGTCGGCCCAGCTACGGCCCAATCCGAGCTTCCACTGCTTTGTTCCAGCCGAAGCTAGGCTACCTCGGCCCAGTAATGGATATTCCGGCCTGAGTTGTTCCAGTCTCGGCCCAGACTGCTTTTTTATGCCTCTTCCTCTATTTCCTTTTATCTTTTACTCATTAAATCATACTTTTATCTCTTTTATTACCTCAGCCACCACATAACTTTAGGGTACCGGGGATTACATCCCCGACATTAGTCCCCGAGGCTGTGGGGGACTCGCAGAGTCGCGCGCAGTCTTACAAAAATAAATAATCATACCAAAAAACCTCCATGCACTCAACCATCTGCCTGCATGGGCACCATTGTAAGCTGGTCGTCTAGCCATGCCCTCCAGGCCAAATGCGACATCCGGTTGACCGAGCTCACCCGAATCAACAACGAGATGGACAGTTTGCACTGGAAATGTGTTGAATGCATGGGCATGGCCACACATAGATGTCTCTGCCGGTATTGGGCAATTCGGAACACTGCCTGCATGAGCATGTTTCATATGTCATTCTTCAGCCACTCTGGGCATATGTTTCGGAGCACATGTCTGCACGGACATAACTCAAATACCTCGGCCTCTCTGGGCATATTTCATACATCTCGGTACCTCGGCCACTTTAGGCATATCACACATGTCTCGATACCTCGGCCACTCTGGGCATATATCACACATGTCTCGGTACCTCGGCCACTCTGGGCATATATCACACATGTCTCGGTACCTCGGCCACTCTGGGCATATATCACACATGTCTCGATACCTCGGCCACTCTGGGCATATATCACACATGTCTCGATACCTCGGCCACTCTGGGCATATATCATATGTCGGTTTTTAGCCACTTTGGGCGTCACCGTAAAGATATGTTGGCAGCCTTAGCTGATCCAACACATATAGCCGTCATTGGTTGATCTGGCATTTTGCCACCATAGGCATTTGCCTTATGCCGGTTCGAGGTATATCTCAACTTAGAATGCCTAATGAGTCGGAAAACTCTTCGACTCATTGAACCGGGATAGTAATGCTATGATACTCTAGCAAGTTGGATAACTGAAGAATCATGTTAGTCGAATAAGCTGGTGCAACAGCACTCATGAGACATTTGAAGATATAAGAGTGATGCCATGATATGCTGGTGAACCGAGATAAACGGCGATCTGAGATATGTAATGATGTCGTGATACTGTGGCAAACCGAAATAAACGGCGATCTGGAGAATACCGATATTGCCATGATATCTTAGGTGATTTGAGACAACCAACATAATCATGATCTTGATGATGAATATTGTCTCGATAAAACTGATGCCACCTTTCAACGTTAGTAGAGGCATATACATATTGAATATTTAATTTAAACAACGAATTTACTAACAGGCGGAAATACTTATAGCATGTGACAGAGATTACTTCTAGTAGCAAAACTATGCATGCAGACACAGACTCGGTCACAACCGAGTCCCCGAGTTATTTTACAGATCTACAAGAAAAAGCAAACTGACTGGCCGGCCAGTCCCCGGGTTAAGACATCTTGCTCCGGTGAAACAACAACTAAGCAAGACAGAAAAGAGGGGGCAGTCCCCGAGTAATGTTTGAGACTATCTAGAAGCATAATGCAGACATATAACTGATACTTACAAGGCAGTGTTGTTGGAGCAGTCGAGGAAAACGCTAATGACGGCCTGGATATCAATATGTCGGCCTGGGCCACCAATATCTCGGTTTGAGCCACTTACATGCCGGATATGATCAATATATGTCGGATCCCAACCTTAACTCGGATTTCCAATTTTAACTCGGATTTCCTGAACTTAACTCGGATTTCCAAGACTTAACCCGGATTTTCAGGGTGACTCGGATTTCCAGGTAACCCGGGTTTTCAGGGTGATTCGGATTTTCAGGTAACCCGGATTTTTAGGGTATCTCGGTAACGAACGTTCTTCCGCAAAACCGATACCACCTTTCAATGTTAGTCCAGCACATATATACACAAAGAATATTTGACGGGAACAACAAATCTACTAACAGAGGTAAACTAGCTCCAGCATATATATCGTGAGTATTCAAAGAGAACAGCAAGTCTATTGACCAGAGGCAACGAACTATAACATATGTCGGAAAGTAAATCTAGCAGTCAGGCTACGCACGAGGATGCAAACTCGGACTCAACCGAGTCCCCGAGCTACTTTTCTTATCTAGGAGACACTGGGTTGTCCAGTCCCCGGGTCAAGACATCTTGCTCCCGGGGAAAACGACTACGCATGGCACGAAGGGGCAGTCCCCGCATAATTTTCAGGATTAACTAACCGGGATCTGTTGATGATGCTTGTTGATGTAGGCTGCGCCTGCCACTGCTTACAGCAGCAAGCTCGAGCTCGGGGAATAATGGTGATGCTGAGTCCCCGAGTTGCTGAAGAAGGTCCCGTCCGAATTGATCCAGCAAGCGCCACTACAGCCCCACGGTGGGCGCCAACTGTCGTGGTGGGAATCACACAGATGCCATGGGTATGGCTAAGTGTGGGGCCGAAAGGACGCTGGAGGTATCCGGGGAGGGCTTGCGCGCTGAGGAGCGTGCACGGACGAACATCAAACCAAGAACACACAAGCATATACACACGATTTACCCAGGTTCGGGGCCCTCGTGAGGAGGTAACACCCCTACTCCTGCCTCTCTCTCGATGTAAAAGGGTGAAGCACAAGCACAAGTACAAGATCTGCTCCTTGAGCTGTATTCTAGACTATGGAGTTGTGGTACGAGGTAGAAGAGGAAGCTAAACACAAAGGGGGCAAATGAGTTCTTTCTTCTTTCGTCCCTCACGCAGGAGGATGTACAGGGGTACTTATAGCAGTCCAGAGGACAACGGCTCTCTCCTCCACGTTGGCATCACGGGCTCCTGCAGAGATCTCCGGGATTCCTGCAGGAGATCCGCGCCTCCGGGTTCTCGGGTCAGCTCTGTCATGACAGGACCCCTCCTATCTTGTCCCAGCTTATCCGGGCTGTCCCATCCCGGGATGTCGGTCTGTCAGGCTCCGGGTTCCCCGGCCAGGCGTGCTCCTCTGCCAGGCCAGAAGACAAAAGCCCTTGACTTCTTATCCGAGGTAAGCTTTCTTCTCTTCCTTAACCCGGCATGGGTATGCCTGATTCTCCTCGTCCCTTTCCTGCACATAAGAATGAACAAGAGCAGACCGACATTGGTATGTCGGTTAAGATGACCCGGCTAACATGACCCGGCCTAAGTGACCCGGTTGTCATGAGCCGGTTTGCAACTGCATCATGTCTCGGTCCCTCCGGGACTTGGTTGACCCGGTTTGACCTTGACCCGGTCCACTCTTTAGAGCTCTTTATACCACAACTTACCCTACCCGGGGGTAGCCCCCCGACATTAGATATGGTTCAACCAAGTGGATTGTTGCTACAATATTGGAATGGGTGAGAGATCAAACAATTGGAACATCTGCATTTAAAAAGAAGCTGAATGTGGCAATTCCTTAGCACATAGTGTTTGATGGGAAGGAGATGGTTTTGGCCCTGATTCAAGTTAGGTGGAATGATAATTTCGACATATTGTACAGTTCAAATCAGAGGTTGAGAAGACATCACCTTCGAAGTGTAGTTGACATAAATTATAAGTTTGTGAGAGGGAGAGTAAAAAAATTCGAAGAGGGAAGAATAAGATGTTAGATAAGAGATGTTTCAGGAAATATTTTGTGTGTTAGAAGACATGCAGTGAGGGTTTTTTAGAGGGTTGTAGGCCATACTTGGCAAGATTCAACTTCTTTGGCAGGGAAGAAAATGAGGTTGCTCGAACGCTGTCGGACACGTGCGCCGCATCGGATCTGGCACCCTGGAATTTTAACCCGGGAAGACCTCAAGAGGGAGAGGATGAAATTGAAAAAATGCGAAGTTAAATGGGGCTTAGAATGAGAAAGTGAGTCTTTCAAGATTCACGGAGGAGTCGAGTCGCATATTTCAACCCGCTAGCCTCATACATTTGATATTTTAAAAGTAGATAGTGTGATTACCCGGCGGACAAACGGGGGTTGATCGGACCCCATCCGCGGAAACGTGGGGACGTGTTTGCGGACATATAGGTGTCATATTTGCCTAGTACTCAACTTAGGGCCACTTCTTTTAAGTTTCTGCTTATGCAGAAACCTGCTTATAGATTCTGATGGGGAGAAGCTGCTGTGGGCAGAAGCTCCCAGAAACTGCCTGGAGAGTTCTTTTGGGTTTCTAAAAATTTGGCTTATTTGATGGGATGAGTTGTGAAATGTCTGTTATGTCCCTGAATTTGACACGTGCATTTAATAAAGTGATTACAATATCTATTCATATATGTTCGCTGAAACGAAAAAAATTACAACACGAAAGTTGTGGAAAACGGCGAGATCAATCTACTCGTGAAAGGAAATTTCAAACGGTCAATCGAGTGTGACGAATTTGATAAAATTCATCTAAAAATGGTGCGAACTTCAGTCCAAAATTAATAAGCTACAGTCCACGAAACTCGAAACCGATCACGGGAATAGAACATACTCGTCGACGCACACATATTTCGTGTACAAATTATTTCGAATCGAAATAATTTTTATTGTTTATCATCAGCCATATTCTAATTGAAATACACAGTTCTGTACGTACATGGTCATCCTTGCTTGTGTGTAGGATCCAGCGTCTCCAGTGGTCACGTACGTGCGCGTGAGGGACACGAGGGAGTTGCACAGACAAGTTCAACAGGCATTCGGTCGTGGGGTGGCAGTTTGGAAGTAATTTCTCTCAAGGACATGTCGCAATGCAAGTAACGTTTCGCTTCCCTGGTCGAGAAGCTCGGGAAGCTGCCTCCGACCAGTTTCGGAGACTTCTTTTTGGCTTCCGCTGTGCGTGACCCCGAAGCTGCCCAGAAACTGCAAAAGAAGTGGCCGTTAGTCTCCTTGATCGCATCTCTACCACCTCCATGTAGCTCGTGTGAATTAAAGGAAAAAAACCACTGACCTCACCGGTCCAACCGTGCAAGTCTCAGCGTTCAGAAAAGTGAAAAAGGCTGTGCAAGTCTCCAATTGACAAGTGCACGGTGCCTGACAGGGACAATCGCGACACGCAGCAGGAGGCAGGAATGTCTGAACGTGCTGCGCCCATGTCGAGTCCCTGCAAATCTCACAAGGCAATCCGCAACTCGCCATCGAACACCTGCTGCTTCTCCTCCAACTAGTACTTGGCACTACCACACACACTTATCCACAAAGAGCGCGCGCCGGTGTGTGTCCAAACCTTCTCCACGCGTTCCCTCCTTCCCTCCCATTCTCTTCTCCTCCTCCTCTGTCTCCCTGTTCCTTCTTGCCATCCCAAGAACGGCAAGCAGCTCGACCAAAGCAATGTCTTTGGCACCATCCATCCCTTCCATCAAGGTGAAGGTGGGACGGGTGGTCCCGCCGGCTCCGTACCGAGCATGCAGGTCCTTTGCCGTGATCAGGAGCTCCACGGGGGAGGGGCCCAGGAGACCCTCGGCGCCCCCACTGTCGCCGCCGCCGCCCATGCCTCCCAAGACGCCGGCTCTGTCCACCCCTCCCAGCCTGTCCCAGCCACCTACCCCGGTGAAGCCCGCAGCGCCGGCACCTAGCCCTCCTCCTGAGACGAGGCCGGCAACGTCGGTGGCTGCTGCTCCGCCGCCGGTGGGAGGAGTTGTGACGTTCGAGTACCAGAGGAAGGTGGCCAAGGAACTGCAGGAGTACTTCAAGAAGAAGAAGCTGGAGGAGACCAACCAGGGGCCCTTCTTTGGGTGGTTGGCCAAGAATGAGATTTCCAATGGAAGGTATGGTTGCCCCCCTGCAGCTGCAAGTTGCATCAAATTTAAGTAGCACATGGTTTGTTAGATTTTCTAACTAGCAATCAGGTGGTGAAATGGAATACACTACGGTTCGTGAAATAGGAATATTTACTAACCACTCCCTCTGTTCCAAATTATTTGAAGCTCTAGCTTTGTCCTAAGTCGAATTTCTTTAAGATTGACTAAGTCTACAGAAAAATATATCAACATGTCATATATAGAGAACTTTGATTTAGGACAAAACTAGAACTTCAAATAATTTGCATTAGAGGGAGTAATAGATTGCAAATTAAGGGTGCAGAATGATCATGGTAACAAACAGCAATAATGCGCCCTCAAACAAACAACTGACCTGAGGTTGCTTATAACTCGCAGAAGCTACTAGTAGCTGTGACAACAATGCTGAAAAGCAGGACGATGTAGCTTTAAGAGTAACTGTTTTGTTAGATAGTTTAAGATTGTTTGTTCCTGAATTGGTGATTCTGGTTATGAAACTTTTGCAGATGGGCTATGTTTGGGTTTGCAGTAGGGATGCTAACAGAGTACGCGACAGGCCAGGATTTCGTCGAGCAAATGAAGATCCTTCTCTCCAATTTTGGGATTGTGGATTTGGATTGATGACTGATGTTTGGTGTTATTGTTCTGTATATGTGGGAAGTATGATCTATCTTCTTTAATCCAACGTATACAAAGATCAATCTTGCACACTGTTATATCCTTGACTTCGTTTGTACTCTCTTGTCAGTTTTGATAAATGTAAAATCCACTTTCCAGCTTTCTTCTTTGTGAATGGATTTACTCAAGAAGAATAAAGGGATATTCCATTAGGACGTCCGGTACATGGTAAAAGCTTATCTACAAATGCATCATTTGGTAACTAAGAAATGGATGGATCTTCAAGCATGTTAGGCCTTCAAAGCTTAGAAGGCTCTTTTCAAGAAAGACATATCTTTTCTGATGCATAGAGTCAAGGACAAGCATAAACAATCTCTGGTCCTACCAACGTTTTCTTCATTGCTTTGTACATATCCTTGTGAATGCTTTTCAAATTCGGCAATAAAATACTGTAGGGGGCTACCCAACTGTACGCGGTAAAGAAAAGCTTCAATCCCGATTTAGCTTTCAGGCCGATGAACAACTCAAGTAGTTTGAGTGACATGAGTTTGTTGGCCACACAACGCCACAACATCCTCACAAACAAGGAAGCTTATAAACTGGTGGTTTGCACACAACATGTACTTATTAGGTTGTGTGGAACAAAACAAGCTATTCATACACACTATGGATGTATCACAAATATGACCTTCTATGGAGTGTGCTACCCACATATACTCACTGAAGAATGCCTACAGATAAGCAGAAATTCTAGATTGCTAAATCTAAGCTGCATACAAGTTTTTACATAGCAGCAAACCACACCGATTAAGTATTTATGTTAAAGTCAAGTAATATACTACTCCCTCCGTTCGGAAAAGGATGTCACAAAAATGGTCTATCTATATTTCATTTTTGTGACATCCTTTTCCGAACGGAGGGAGTACTTGCAAGGTTAGCAATCTTTTGCAACTTGGGACAGGTAAGTGGCAATAAATTCATCGTACTGAAACATATTACCTGTAACTTTCAGTAGCAACAACGACCTCAAATGCGAGATAAGTTAAGAACATTGTGTACCCGGTTGTTTGGTACCATAAAATTCGAAGAAGTTAACAATACTCTGTTCCTGCTACCACATAACAAGCTACCAGTAATCCCCACAAGAACACTTTCCATCCTCAAAATGATGGAATCGGATGGAATCCCTTAAAATGATTTGCCGGCCAATAATCTGAGATATGTATCTAAAAGCTGTGTGACAATCTCCACAAACCCGAAGGTTCTTCATGATTCTTATGGGTACACCTGAGGAGGAGCGAGTTAAAACAAAGGCAACTGCAAGCTTTTCACTATGATAGCTTAGCAATTCCTCTTTGTTCTCTTCTTCAAGATCATACAAGGCAAACTCTGTCATTGGAACATAACCTGCATTCCTTATCTTCTGGATCAAAACACTCAGCTTTTCATATATTTCTTTGGTATTCGGATGTGATCTGTCGCCAGCAATGAATGTATGAACTCCATCACCTAGGGTTACCCAACTGCGACCAGCCTCTTTTTTCACTGCTGCTCCCCCAATTGCAGCTCGTGCTTTGGCTGTATCCTCCCACCTTCCTGTTGCTGCATAAAAGTTGGATGCAAGAACATAGTTTACAGGATTTTGAGGTTCTAATTCCAAAAGCATCCGTGAAGCTTCTCTCCCCAGATCTATCTTGTCACTGTCCTTTGATTGTCGGCAAGCAACTAACACTGTCCTCCATATGAGAGTATTCGGTTTCATTGGCATCCTTTTGATGTATTCCCGTATCTTGGTGAGCTTACCAGCTCGACCAAGAAGGTCTATAACACAAGAATAATGCTCAATCTGAGGTAGTATACCATGGTCCTCCATCATTTCAAAGTAGTCTAGACCTCTATCTACCAATCCAGCATGACTACAGGCAGATAGAACACCGACAAATGTGACATGGTCTGGATTTGCTCCACTTTGCTGCATTTCTTCAAAGACATCTAAAGCTTTTCTTCCAAGACCATGTCTCGCATAACCAGAAATCATAGAATTCCATGAGAACTCATTTTTCTGAGTCATGGAATTGAACACCTTTGAAGCATAGTCTATCCTTCCACACTTAGAGTACATATCAACAAGAGCACTTTCAACCACAATATCTGATTCCAACTGTGACCTAATACCAAAAGCATGCATCTCCATTCCACGCTCCAATGCTGCCACAGAGGCACATGCATTCAGTACAATGGAGAAAGTGCAGCAATCCATCATTTGGTCACTGTGCATCATAAGCCAAACACAGTCCATAGCCTCCTGCAGATGGCCATTGTAGATGTACCCTGAAATCATTGAATTCCATGAGACAGCATCCCTTCTACCCGACATTTCAGAAAACAGCTGCTCACAAGAATCCATGTCTCCTGACTTAGCATAACATGACACCAGAGCATTATCCACTGCATTATCTTCTATAGCTCCATGCTTAAGCACCACAGCATGAACCTGCTTTCCTAACTCAAGCACAGACAACGGCGACAATGCAGCCAGTAAGTTAACAAATGTCACTTTATTTGGGACCAACCCACTCCTCATCATATTTGAGAATACTTCTACGGATTCAGCAATAGGTGCTTGCGAATTGGCCATGACACCCATGATAGAATTCCAGGAAACCACATCATGTTCAGCCATAGAGTTGAAAACTTCCCAGCACTCCGATCTAGCTCCACATTCTCCATACATTTTAACCAGCGCATTTGAAACAGAGGTATCTAAATCCAGTCCCCACTTTACAGCATCACAATGAACTTGCTGGCCCGTAGCCAAAATTCCCAAACTTGCACATGAGCTCAAGGCACTAATTGCAGCAAAATTTGATGGACTTATACAACCTTGTCTCATCATACAATAATTCATCATTGCACCTTCACAGTAGCCATTCTGATCAAGAACCGAGATAATGGTGTTCCATGAAACCCGATCCCTTGCACAAAGCAACTGGAAAACTCTAGAGGCTTTATCAATGGCACCACATTTTGCATACATATTAACTAGACTGTTACTGACAGCAATTTTCAAATCAATAAATCCAGTTCTAAGAACATGTCCGTGGACTTCCCTACCTTTCATCAACCCATCTTCCGGTAAAGAAAACTCAGCTACC
Organism: Poa pratensis; assembly: GCA_947311845.1. Taxonomy (NCBI): domain Eukaryota; kingdom Viridiplantae; phylum Streptophyta; class Magnoliopsida; order Poales; family Poaceae; genus Poa; species Poa pratensis. The sequence goes on along the minus strand of CAMZMU010000055.1, from coordinate 52,205,722 downwards.
GCACCGAGCAACACAACATATGTGTCTGCATTGACAACAACTGACTCCCTAGTCCCCATAAAAATCCTCACTGCTTCTTCACTGCAGTGCTGCTTGACCAAACCCACGATCAGACCATTCAAGGTAACTGCATTCCTCTCTTCCAAACTGAGAAAAATGGCCTTAGCTTCATCAAGCATGCCATGTCTCGCAAATGCACTGACAAGAGCGCTTCCCACATAGAGGTCACTTGAGCTGCCAGAACTGAGCACTCTCGCAAACACTTGCTCAAGCACTCCTGAGCTGCACGAGGACACAGACGCCGCAGTGATCAAGCTCCCAAAAGTATGCTCATTTGGCCTCAACTCAGTTGCTGAGTCATAACGCAGCATTTCCATGAACAAGGAAAACGTCGAAACCACATACCCTTTCTTAGCATACACAGACATCAAGGCGTTCCACGTGATGAGGTCCCTAACTGGCGTGGTATCAAACACTCGTTGCGCCTGGAGCGGCAGACCAACAGAACAATTACCGTACATGAGATCAGGGCATTGCAAACCGTCGTATTAGACGCATACATAGTCTTCGAGATCAGTCCATGGACCTGCACCGCAAATCCCAAGTGGTCCGGGCCAGCATCCTGGCACGCCCGAAGCACGCTCCCGAAGGTAAATGACGTGGGCCTGCTGCACTCGGAACCCACCCGCAGCATTGTGCGGAACACCTGGAGGGCCTCGTCGGTGAGCCCCGACAGCACGTACCCAGATACCAGGCAGGTCCAGGAGACGGCGTTCCGCTCCGGCATATCGTCGAACACCCTACGCGCGCAGGAGAGGCGCGAGCCCTTGGCGTACGAGTTGACGAGATGGTTTGAGAGGAAGAGGTCATGGGTGAGCCCGCGCTTGACGAGCTCGAGGTGGAGGCTCTCTGGGGCGGCATCTCCGCTGCGGCGACGGAGGAGGCAGAGGAGGTCGGCGTGAGGGTGCACCGCGGCGGCGAGCGAGGGGGCGGATATTGCGGAGGAGGGAGGCGGTGGGCGAGGAGGTCGCGAAGTGGCACGGGAGGTGGGAGGCGGCGAGGTGGCGGCGGGGGATGGGATGCGGAGCTGGAGGAGGAGCGGAGTGTGAGGTGGGGCAATGGCGGGAGCTTACGGTTCATGTGTCTTGTAAAAGAGTGTCAAATGGGAAGGCGCGGGGGTTAAGTTAGTTACTGGCAGGATTTGACTCGTGATAAAAATGACTCCCCGCTGTCAGTAACTGCACAGCGCCGGAGTCTGCATCATGCAAACGCCTCCTCATTCAGTCATTCCCGTTGTAATTGGCAGCGGCATCCACTGGGCCCGCATATGCCTCGCGTATGTGGCAAGTATGTGGCAAACCCACGAAGCCCACCATCGCCACCGGCGGATGCAAGTCTTCGTCTCCCCCTTCAACAGCCCGACAACCAAGTCTTTGACAGCAATTCCCATAGTGTCTCTGTGTCGTCGCCGTCAACCGACCAGCGGAGCGCCACCGCTGCCGCCTCTCCCACGCGCACATCCCAACCGACCAGCACTGATATCTCGCTACCTCCTCCACGCCGCCACTTGTAGTCAGACTGCATCTCCGTTCAAGATCTGCGCGTCCCCAACCTCCTTTCGCCAGCCGTCGCCGTCGTGATCATCGGGCTGGCCATCCTGCTACCGATTTTTCCTGTGCTACCATGAAGCCACGTCACCGTTCTTTCTTTCCAGCCCAGTCCATCGACTTCGTCCACTCTTAATGTTGCTTGCAATTGCGTGTAAGAACGAACAAAACATTTATTTGGCCCCACCTTGTTTGTACCAAGGTCGGGAATAAAAAAACAGTAGAAGGAAAATAAAACGCATACAATACGGCAGATAAGCCAAGAAACATAACATCACATAGCAAGTGAGTGAGAACTTGCCTGTGGTAGGATGGTTAGGAGGGTGGTTGTACCCCCAGCCCATCAGAGTTCAAACCCCATGTTTGACGATAGTGTTTCTCATTTAGGTGGAATATTCTTCAGTGCGAGGCGACGTTCCCGTCGATAGCGAGGCGCCCGTGGTGACTTCGTCAAGCTCAAGACCTGATCCGCCAGCTCAGTCTCTCGGAGGTGCTCATAGGGGAAGTGTGTGCGTACGTGTGTTCATAGGGGTGAGTGTATGTGAGCGTCTGCGGTGTACTGTGTTTCGCAAAAAAAAAAACAAGCAAGCACCACTAGATATGTTCATATCAGACACGGCACAAATCAGCACAATACAAAAATATCATAAAACAGCACATGGCATGCCAACAACATTACACAGTCTGTTCTTAACAGTGCAGCATGTCACGATAATCACACAGTTACAACGTTTCAGCCCACTACACCATAATACCTCGTTGTGGTAGCACTTATTTGCACAAATATACTAGCAGTTCATTCTACACAGCAGAAATGTGTAAAGCGACAACAAAGCTGCTTACATGTATGCAAACATCTACTCTTCAGATTGGTGAGATATTTGAAAAACAGAAGCGCCAGGGAAGAAGATTTAACATTGCATGCCCATCGTGGAGAAGATTTCCTGTTACACCATTGAACGTTAAAATGCTCCTAAGCTCACTGAAGTTAAGAGAATGCAAATCAACATCCAAGCAAATTGCCAAGCTTTTCTTGCAAAATCACATGTGGTGCAACAAAGACTAGTTACCTGACAGAAGGTAGCTTCCAGCACTTGCATTATGCTACGGAACTTCATTCATTCACCCAGTACTGTGGTAGATGACCAAACAAGCAAAACGTTAATGAGATACTTCTGATCTAATTTCTTTCAGTTTCATGTGCACATCAAGTTTGGACTCTTTCTTAATTCAGAAAATAACCGATGGTATATAAATACATACAGGGATAATAAACCAAGAGAAGAAAGATATTCACTTTAACAGCTTCATGGCCTGCTGGTCACTGCCCAGCACTAACAACTAACAAATTCATAAGCGGTCTTCAAGTAGAATAGCCAAATTACCGCGCAAATAAACAACAAAAGGGAGAAAGGGGAAGGCGGCAACTGGCCTACTCACCTAATATTTCAGTCATCGGCGCATCTCCTCTAGTGCCAAAACACCTCCTGACAATATAAGAACCAGATAACTCAATAGCCATGACAGCAAGGTGAGCTTTCAACAATCTAGGGAAGATTAGTTTCTTCTCCTTCGGATCCTCATTCGTCTCTGGATCCTCATTTGAATTCTTCATCAATGAAAAAGAAACCCTGGCAAACTCATGTACCATTACAAGGCACATATCAGAATCTTCGTTCTTCTCGATGTACACATCCAGTTCCTCCTTGATGTCCACAGGAGTACCATCATCTTCTTTATTGATAATCACCTGAGGAGTACCAGCAATGGGATCCGGAACACTGATGGTCGGATCCCGAACACTGATGGTCCTGTTGCGGCGCCGGCGCCGGCGACGTCTCCACCGCATTACCATCAAATATACCACAAGGATAACAGAGTGTAGGCAGACCTTATCCTCTCCTCTCCCGCCACTGTAGCAGAGAGGTGACCGGCGATTTTTGGGCGATCTCGGCCGATCCACCGCGTGCTCGCCGCTGAGCCGCGGGATTCCTCTCCTCCGTCGGCCGCCTCGGCGGCGGGAGGGTGGGGGATCCCTGGCTCCGGCTTGTATATATGGTAGGATAGGGTGGAGACCCCGCCGGCGTTGCTTTGGAGGAGGTGCTGCTGGCGGCGGGTGTTTTGGTGTCGGGGCGATCTTCTCCGGCGGAGGGGCTCCTGGGAGCTCGTCGTCGTCGCGCTCGACTTGCGGAGGCTCGAGGCCCGGCGTGGTGCTCGAGTCTGTCGGCCTTCCGTCGGATCCGTGCTGGCGGCGGATCTGGCGGCTGGAACTCAGGGCGGGCTTGCCCGGCGGATCCTGTCGGCTTCGGCGCCGAAGACGGCTGCGGCAAGGTGGAGAAGATGGAGCGGGAGGGCACTCGCCGTGCTCGTTCATCGGCACAAGCTCCGCCGCTGCGCGGCGGACGGGCTTTGCGGCGGTCTTCAACAAGAAAGGTGCTCTCGGGGCGTGGTGAGATGGAGGACGGCGGCCTTCGTCGTCGACGCCGGAGGTGATGATGTGGCTTGCTTGAGCTCTGAATCCCCTGCGTATGTACTGCTGTTGTTTTCTGTACTATGTACAATGTACGTGGTATTATGTTGAATATACGTGGGCTTTCAAAAAAAAAGTACCACAAGGATGATATAGCAGGCCATTCCATCGTACAGCGTCACCATAAACTTACTTTTGACACGTGTCTCTACAAGCCAATCTATGGCCAGAAAAGCAGCATGGAATATAGTATAGATGACCATAAGGTCCATCATTTTATCAAACCTGAGATATTTCAGGAAGACTCTAACTGAATAATTTGGTCCACCTGGCCAAAGAACATGTACATAATATGTAAACTGGTGATGCTCTGCTAGAAGATCAAGAAATAAAATAAATAGTACAAAGGTTTACTGTGCTACTTCAATTACCAATCATCGGATGTTGTACATCAATAACCACATGAAAAGGCTCATCTGTAATATTTATTTCCATCAGACTAGAAGGACGAATTTGCAGTCTACTAATGGATGAATGGTTTGAAAGAAGTGCCAAACCTCCTAGATGGCCCTCATCTTTCTCCTTTTCATCATGCTTATTTTCTCCACTGTACTTTCCTAGTCTAACCTGGTAGTAGATGAAGATATATCAACTACTAACATAAAATATCTCAATAACAATAATCTTAAGGTTATAAGCCTACTTGAAGGTTCTGTGGCAAATCTTTCTCGTCCACATTGCAAAATATTGGTGTAGTAAGGGACTACTAGGGTGGCCCAATCTTCACGGATTGACGAACGAGTGGACGAACTCACACAAGAACACGAAGAACACGAGGAAGAACACCAAGAACACAAGAACACACACAAGATACAAGAACCGTTTCCCTTACCGGTCGGTCCAACGGGCCCAATAGAATCCACACGAAGGTGGGAGATCGGCAAGTAGATACAAGAAGGGATCTTGGATGGTTGTTTCTCCAACGGTCAACCGAACCGCTACAATAAAGTCACCCGAAGATGAAAAATTGGTAAGTAGTCAAACTACAAGTAGAGGTCTTGAATCCACAAGGGGATCTTCTCCACTAGGGGAGGAACCATCCCCACAAGGGGAGGAAGGAGACCTTTGAGAAGAAGGAGTCTAGCTCTACTCTAATCTCAAAACATAGTCTATCTAGATCTGGAGGGGGTAGGTGCCTATTTATAGTGTTGACCCAAAAGGGGGGGGGGTAGGTGGGAAGAGGATAAGGGCATCCAACCCGAGCTGGTTCCCGCCGCAGCGGTAGTGCCGCTGGGCCCAGCGGTAGTACCGCTGCGGGGCGGTAGTACCGCTGGAGCGGGCCTTCGAAGCCGCCTCTGATCATGCCGTGGCGGTAGTACCGCTGGGTCCAGCGGTAGTACCGCTGCGGGGCGGTAGTACCGCTGCGCTTCCGCTAGAGGTACCGGCTTGAGCAACAGAGCGCCGATTCTGGCGGTAGCGGCGGCGGTAGTACCGCGACCTTTGGCGGTAGTACCGCTGCCTGGGGCTGCTTGCTCCTCTTCCTTCTTCTCCGTCTTGACGCTTTCTCTTCCTCTTCCATGCGTACGCCTTGGATGATCTTGAGTCTTGGGCTTCCTTGGCATCTCCCCGAATGTCCGTGCTCGTCATGTGATACCTATCATAGACAAGGGGTAGATGCTCACGTAGTATACCATCCAAAGGGGCACGAAATGAGATCTCGTAAAGGAAAGAGTTCACCTTTGAGCTCAATGACGACTTGTCATATGTTGGGTTGCTTGACATGGTGATGGTCCTAGGTTGGGCTACATCATCTCCCCCCCCTTTGAAAAGAGTCGTCCTCGACTCTTGCTCATCATCATGGCAAGGAGGTAGACGTGTAGACCTTGTCGTGTGGTTCACCATGTAGTCGATGGAAATGATGTGGCACTTCTTCAATGTCCATTCGCCTTTCAAGTAGCCTACAAAACTCACAAGAAAGACGAAACAACACTCAAAGAGTCGCCAACTCTTGAAGGTCATCGCATGAGCGCTTATGTAGAAGGAAGTCACTTTAGCAAGATGCCGAATTCTTTCAAGATCTCCCGTCATAGGAATGCGTGGTTGAAGCAACTCATGGAGGCACATCCAAAGGTACGACCTACACATCAAAGACCAAGCAACCCATGTGTGTGCAAGATAGAGGAGCATATCAACAATGACATGTCCATTCATTCTCATTGCACCATTAGCACAACACAAATATGTGAACTTTATAGCATATGCAAGGTCAATGTGCAAGCAACTTCTTGAAATGAACTCATGACAAGACATGCACAAAATGTCATTATTGTTGCAAACAAACCATTGGAAAGAACAAGTGTTCATCATATTTGTGGCAACACATAAATCATCCATGTGAAAGATCGAGGAAACATGCTTGTCATAGGGAAGACCAAAAACACCATCATGATTGCAAACAAACCATAAGCAAGAGAAATTGTTCAACTTGTTTGATGCAAAACATGAGAAAGATTCTAGAGTTGGATTTGTTTCACAACTCACATGTATGCTCTCAAGAGCTCGTATTGTCAACTCATGCTCACTTGAGGTTGACATTATCATGCGTGCACCGGCACACACAAGACACCATATAAAGAAGTTATGTGCACGGTATAGGAACACATCATCCATCATGAAGTATCTCTTCATTTGCACATCACCAACCACACAATAATCAATTGGAAAATATGACATATGTGGATGGTCACTATGCAAAGTGAAGGGTGGAACAAGGTCCATAAGAGAAAATGAAACATCTTCAAAAAGTGAGAAAGCTATGGGGGCAATCTCATTATCAAGCATTTCAACATTAGTGCAAGCAACACATGTGAAAGAGAAATTGTTCAACATGTTGCAAGCCACAATGGGAGAAAAATGGAAACATTCATAACAAGGCATGCCCATGGCAAAATCATCACAAATAGGTGATTCCACTTGATCAACATTGGTTTTAAACAAAGTATCACAAGGGAATAAGAACGAATCATATGTGACCTCAAAATAATCATCCATAGCATGAAAGCAATCATCATTCATCATGTCCACTAGTGGGATCATGGTCACATCAACACCCATACCTTTGTATTCCCGCTCAGTTGAAGTAGGTGTTGAAGTAGTAGGGGCTTCCATGTAGCCGACTTGTCCATCTTGAAGTAGACATGGGGTGGCATCATCATCATTCTCCATGTACATCTTCTCCATTTGAGGCACCATCATGTCGAGGATAGGCGTCTCATCATCCATGGAACCTAGCACACAATGAGAAAACACACTAGAGGTAGAGGTTAAGTTGTTAGAAATCAAAATGGCCTCACAAGACCTACCAACTACCTCTCTCAACTCAATTGGTGTATCACTCATTCCCTCAAAGTGAAAGCACTCAAACTCACATATGGTGGAGGCACTCAACTCACTCTCACTCTCACTCAAGTGGGCTAAGTGGCTCTCATGCTCATATGGGATTGGTACCATCTCATAACTCAAGCTCATAGGGATAGGCTCGGTTTCCTCATCTTCATACGCCTCCAAGGTTGACGGGAAACTCCCATGCTCAACCTTCTCAACCAACTCGCCTCCAAAGATCAATGCCATAGTGTAGGCATCATCACTCGACTCCTTTGCGGAAGGGAAAATCCCATGCTCCGCTTCATCATTTGACTCCATTGCCGAAGGGAACATCCCATGCTCGGCATCATCATCATTTGACCCATGGTCATGGGTGATAGCATTCTCCATGCTCGCCTCCTTGGTCAAAGGGAAAATCCCATGCTCGACCGTATTCTCGCCATCTTGGTCTTCATTTGTGCACTCCCACATCATGTGACCTCTTCTATTGCATAGTGGGCACAAGAGATTGGGACATTCTCGTGGATCATGGTCTTGGCCTTGGCAATTGTCGCATGTGAGGTCTTCCTCTTGCCATATGGGGGCCAATGTTGTGATGGCACTTGGTGTAGAGTCATATCAAGAGAAGCATTTGAGAGGGACGCCGTCTTGGTTGTGTCCTCACGTTTGTGACCATGCTTCTTCCGGCGTCGACATTGGAGTTGCTCGATGAAGATGTCGAAGTTGGCCATGATCTCGTCTGTTATTGGCGCACTTGGAGTGGTAGCACTAGGGGACACCATAGGATGTGCCTTTGTCGCCATCTTCTTATCAAGTCGACGTTGACGCTCTTGAGTGGAGGGGTGTCGCCGAAAGTCATTTGGATGCTTCTCCTCATGTTGGCGTCGGCGTGCTTGTTGCCTTGACGACCTTGTCTTGGAGCTTCCACTCGAACTTGGTGATATGTTCTGAAGCTTGGCGAGTGAAGCTATGTCGTCTGGAAGCTTGGACATGTTGTGGTCCACCTTGGCATCTTTCTTGTGGCGCCGTGATGAGCTAGATGGGCCTTGACTTGGCTTGGCCTTGTCGATGCACTTCTTTGGGCGCCGGCTTGTTGTTGAAGTAGAATGCCGATGCTTGTCGCTCTTGGCGATGGCTTTGTCATGGCTCCTTCTAGAAGTTGATGGAGAATGGCGAAGCTTGACACTCTTGGCGATGTCCTTGTCATGGCGCCTTTGTGAAGTTGATGGAGATTTGTGACACTTGCCACATTTTGCAATGTCCGTCTCATGGCGCCTTCTTGAATTAGATGGAGCTCCAAAGGATGAGTGCATGGTGGTCTTGTAGGAACACCGTGGAGCTCCAAAGGATGAGTGCTTGGTGGGCTCGTAGGAGCACCGTCTTGAGCTTGAACCATAGACGGTTGTGCCATGATGTTTGGTGGTGCCGCTCTTGACCATGGTAGACCCAAAGTTCTCGTTGGAGTACTTGGAGTTGTAGTCGTAGTAGTTCTCCATGTCGGTGAAGCTTGAGCAATCTTTGGAGTCGTAGTCGGAGTAGTTGTAGCGGAAGTCTTGGTGATGATCCATCATGTCATGGGGGTCGTTGTCGGAGTAGTAGTCGTAGTAGTCCCCCATGTCCTCAAAGTTAGAGGCATCATAGTTGTTATGGCTCATCATGTACTCAACATCATCTTGGCCTCCATAGTGGCATTCACTCTCCCTAGACATGTCAACTCACAAGACAAGTGTATATATGTGGAGTGGAAAGGAACTAGAACACAACCTCTCACCTTGTAGATAGTATTGGACGTCGTGGACAACCAAGGGAAACGATCACAAAGTAAAATGCTTGTGTTCAAGTTTCCAAAGCAAACTCCAAAACACACACGGCTTAAAAGTTGGTAGGAAGGTATGGTAGGTGGAAAACAAATTGAACCAACCGGAAACCAAGATATTGTCAAAGCAAGTAGAGAACCACGATGATCACAAAGCAAATACAAGTCAATCGCAAAAGATAGGAATGTAGTTCAAGGAAACACACGCGCGGAAAGATAAATGGGACTTATGCAACCAAGAAGTGAGCTAAAGAACCATATGATCCTAGTGAAGACTATAAGCTCGTGTTGCACAAGTACAAGAAGAGCTACTAGCTCGATTGCAATTTATTTGGTGGGCTACAAGATTTGCACAACAATGCACCACCTACTAGATGTTCATTGAGCTTGCGCGCTTCCTACAAGATATGGCAAGTGGTGTTTCTTTCTTTTCTTTCTCTTTTTGATTTGGCACTTTTTGCTTCTTTTCTCTTTTCTCTTTTGATTCTTTTCTATTTTGCACACCCACTTCTTTTTTATGCCAACACAAGATATATGATATATGAACTAGCGCAAAACTTTTGCTCAGAAACTACACGGTACAAATGTGCAAAGCCCAAGCAATCATCAAGAGCTAGCCTCAATAGGACATGATAATCGCAAAGATATGGTGTGGCTATCAACGGAATGGCAAGGGGTAAAGATTGGCGATGTTATACCTTTCGTCGATGTTCTTCACCCTTTGTTGTAGAAGCTTCATGCTTTCCCACGAATTTTGGTGGTGGTAGATGATGGACCTTCCGCAATGGTGATAAAGGCCTTGATCGTAGATTCGAAACGAGCCGAAGAACACAAAAAACGGAGTCCGGAATCAAAAGATATGGCCAAAACAATTTTCTTAAAATTTCAGTTTTTCTGCAGGTACCGCTGGTGGGGGCGGTAGTACCGCTGGAGGTACCGCTGGGAGCACCAGAGAGCCGTTTTCGGTGGTACCACTGGCGGTAGTACCGGTAGGGGCGGTAGTACCGCTAGAGGGGGCGGTAGTACCGCTACGGGACGGAGATTTTGCCCGAGAACGCGAATTTTCGCGATTTTGGGCGGAAAAACGACCCGAAAATGGCCAAATCGGAGGGGAAATCGATGGAATTAGGCCATGGGAACGCAGAGGAAGCAAGATCAACTAGTATAGCAATAGATCCACGGATCAAAACTTGCAAAAACGCACTCAAATCTCAGATCGATCCAAAAGCAATTTGGGGCTATTTTTGGTGGAAATTTTCGAATTTTTCAAAATCAAAGAAAAATTTGGGGGATTTGTGGGGGAAACAAAGTCAAATTCGTGGCAACCATGCTTTGATACCATATGGTGTAGTACGGGACTACTAGGGTGGCCCAATCTTCACGGATTGACGAACGAGTGGACGAACTCACACAAGAACACGAGGAAGAACACCAAGAACACAAGAACACACACAAGATACAAGAACCGTTTCCCTTACCGGTCGGTCCAACCGGCCCAATAGAATCCACACGAAGGTGGAAGATCGGCAAGTAGATACAAGAAGGGATCTTGGATGGTTGTTTCTCCAACGGTCAACCGAACCGCTCCAATAAAGTCACCCGAAGATGAAAGATTGGCAAGTAGTCAAACTACAAGTAGAGGTCTTGAATCCACAAGGGGATCTTCTCCACTAGGGGAGGAAGGAGACCTTTGAGAAGAAGGAGTCTAGCTCTACTCTAATCTCAAAACGTAGTCTATCTAGATCTGGAGGGGGTAGGTGCCTATTTATAGTGTTGACCCAAAAGGGGGGGGGGGGGGGTAGGTGGGAAGAGGATAAGGGCATCCAACCCGAGCTGGTTCCATCCGCAGCGGTAGTGCCGTTGGGCCCAGCGGTAGTACCGCTGCGGGGCGGTAGTACCGCTGGAGCGGGCCTTCGAAGCCGCCTCTGATCATGCCGTGGCGGTAGTACCGCTGGGTCCAGCGGTAGCACCGCTGCGGGGCGGTAGTACCGCTGTGCTTCCGCTGGAGGTACCGGCTTGAGCAACAGAGCGCCGATTCTGGCGGTAGCGGCGGCGGTAGTACCGCGACCTTTGGCGGTAGTACCGCTGCCTGGGGCTGCTTGCTCCTCTTCCTTCTTCTCCGTCTTGACGCTTTCTCCTCCTCTTCCATGCGTACGCCTTGGATGATCTTGAGTCTTGGGCTTCCTTGGCATCTCCCGAATGTCCGTGCTCGTCATGTGATACCTATCATAGACAAGGGGTAGATGCTCACGTAGTATACCATCCAAAGGGGCACGAAATGAGATCTCGTAAAGGAAAGAGTTCACCTTTGAGCTCAATGACGACTTGTCATATGTTGGGTTGCTTGACATGGTGATGGTCCTAGGTTGGGCTACATCAGTTCTGTGGCAAATCTTTCTCGTCCACATTGCAAAATATTTCGCCTATCTCACTTTCACGAATGTATACCAGCATGTATGCATTTGAGAATTTAGTCTGAGGTAGCAGCAGTAAGAAATTTATCAGCTAATTTTTCAAGTCACTGACGTAAGAATCATTGCGCTGAAGATTATAACGAACCTCGTGACCACCATACTGTTCATTCAGTGCAGTCTTTGCATCTTCTTCAGTAATATGCTCATCGTCAAATTTGAACCTGAAAGATATTGTTTGATGAATCCAGCAAAGACGCACATAATAAACAACTAACATGATTTCCACGCATGAAAACTGCTAGCTCCAGTTTGCTACTCATGATCTGTTAGGTTTCATATTAATCTACTTCAACAGTAGATAGAGCAATGAAATAACATAGTTGATTAAGGTGTATTATGTTCACGAGGTTGTCCAACTGCAAGAAGCAACTAGCTGATTACAGAAATTGTAACAAAACTGTACAAACCAAGCATGCTAGGATGTTCCCAAGAATTAGCTAATTTTCATATAGAAACAGAGTCAAATCACAAACAAAATCCAAACAAACAGACATACCATTTATCAGAAAGTGTAGGCCGTATGAAAGCATAGTAATGCCCACCACGAGGATCGCCACTATGAACAATGACACTGCAAGAGATATAACTGTTATACACTGCATGATACTCCCTCCACTCCTAAATATAAGATGTTATAGGTTTTGTCCACATTCACACGTATCTACATGTATTTAGACATATTTTAGTGTGTATATTGACTCATTTGGGTCCGCACCTAGTCAACATGTGAGGGACCTAAAACATCTTATATTTAGGAACGGAGGGAGTATTAAATAAAAATAGATATACAACATTGGGAATTGCACTCCTTATGTAACTTTTTCTGAGACCATCTAGCATATGAATTCATATTTAGTTCATAGCATGTCATATGATATGCGGCACTAGAGCCCAACTTTTGTAACAATTGCTTGTATATATGGTCAATAACCATGCGTCTTCTTGGATTTATCACAATAGTATCGACATAAGATATGATGTCCACATGTAGCAACCCTTGAGATAGCACACTGAGCAACTATGGTATGGGCAGGATCTTTGAAGTGATCAGCAAAGTTCAGGATATACGAAATGTGCGGCCATATATTTATCTCCATCACCTTTGGAAATTTAGTCATTATATGTCGCATTTTTTGCTATTAAAAATTGCCTTGAAGCACTAAAATGGATACAAAACAAAATCAGAATAGCCAACCAACCTCTGAAGAGTATAAAGATTTCGCACTCTCTTGTCTGCCTTAGGAGATAAGTACTTCCCATCATCTCTATCAAGATCTAGTTGAAGTGGGAACTCGTAGTGATCATTTACCTGCAGTTCACAGTGGTAAGTATTCCTACTAGGGTACAAAACTGAACTTAAGAAGCAAACATTAAATTCCGGCAAAAGACAAAGTAAGTGCAAATGCACAGCCCGGGGCTGTCCTCCTTTTTTCGAAAGAGTGCATATGCACCCAATTTGATTTATGAATTCTTGCATATCAATAAATTTATACGTGTAACATGTGGGTATAAACAGATAGCTTCTATTCCAGTATGTTATGATATAAACAAATAGCATTTCAGAGTCACGTAGAACAGAATGCACGAGATATTGAATTCAATGCCAAAGGTGCACAGTGCACACAAGCACATGACATACATAGAAGTGAAGACAGGCATTTGTTACAACTAAAAATATAGTATCCTGGTGGTCATGTATTGAAAGATTTCCAAAATGTATAAATCGTAAAGGAATTTCAAGACAACTTTTTCCCACAGAACTGTCATCATCAAAATATCAAATACAATAAGTTTAGTGGATGGTATTGATACAAACCTTCACTTCTCTTAGACCTATCTTGTCATACTCAAACCGTTTGAGGTGTAGTTGTAAAACAGGGGGAAAACAGTGAATAGTGTCACTTGCTGCGCATCCTGAAACAAGAGAGTATCTGATTAAAAAGCCCAACAATAAATCGGTTTCTTTGTAGCAAGATAAACATGTCATCATGAGCCATAAACGGTTACCTTAATTTATGATATCTCAACTATTGGACTAGGCTGGTTGAAAGGATCAAATCAACGATGGGTAGGACTATTTTGGATTAAGTTCAAGGGTCCCACCAATATCCCCATTGAACTGGATTTTAGATGATTAGGGCCCTTCTGAGAGGGTGTGCTTGTGACGTGGGTACCCACGAATAACAGGTATAGCAGCATGTGACATACTTTGCATAGCATGATCATATTACCCTACGGATATAATTAATAATTTCCTACCAATACTCGAAGTGTTGTTTGAGTTTTGAAATTTCCCTAAACCTTATTTAGCGATGTTGGCAATATTGTTTTACTTCTCATCTGGCAGTAATTTGAGAGCATATGCATAAAACTAACCTGCTTGCCATGCTTCCCTGCATCATACTTGTTGTCACCTTCCAGTGATTCCACCTCCACATACTTATCAAATGAAGCGTAGATATCCTTACACCCTTTGACTACAAGTTGCAGATCTGCAATGGAATATGCTAAAATTAGGCTTAGCAAGGTATGTATGCATGTTTACGGTTTGTTAACCACATGTCAATAACAATATCACTTGCCAGAGAAGGATTCAAGTCGTTCTGATGTGTGATCCACATTTACACACTTGGTATTGACGGTGTAATGGCCTTCAAACAATTTTTTTTATCTTACCCTCCGACTTCGTTCCCTTGAAACAACATATTACAAGAATAATTTAGCTATCCATAGATCTACAAGATTCAATAATACCTAAAGGTATAACAGGAAATACACCTCCATTAGAACTTCTAACTTGCGAAGAAGAAATTGGTTTTTCTCTGGGACATCCTCTTGTGCTGATGTATTCCACCCCAAAGATTTTGCAAGCTGTTTCGTGGAGACACTGCCGGAATTCCGCTGCAGCTTGCAAAAGAGGGCTTGGAGATGTGACAAGACACTCTCTAATGCCATACCATCAACAATAGTGGGACTCTCATAAACCGTCTGTCATGCAATACATTATAATTACTAGCAATTAAATAGACTGAGCAGAAAAGCAAATGAAACACAAGATAAAAGAAAAGGATATATGAATTTGTACCTTTCTGAAAAACGGAATATGATATAGAGTTTGAAGAGTTGAATTCATATAGCAAGTGGCACCATGATTTTGGATGCCAACATAACTAGTGTCCTTGAGAAGCTGGGGCACAGCTGGAGTGACAACAGAGTCAACATGAATACGGTTTAAACTTGCATGTTTAATCGTATTCACCCAGAGGGCAGCAAGAAAATCGCACATAATACTGCAAACTCACCCAGATACAATTTAAGACAAGCACACGATAGATAAGTTAAGACAAAATGTAAGTTAAACAATAACTAGGAGAAGATCAGAGGGCATACCTGCATTTCCATCATGTTCTGCACATTCACTGAACGTTAATTGTCTGCTTGCCTTGCTTATAAAATCACTTCCCTCCTCTCCTTGCACGCAAAAAGAACCAAATGAAACTCCACATTGTACAGTCCTGTCTAAACCTAGCAGGAGTCCCTTGCCCAGAGTGTGCACCCCTGAAGTTTCTTTCATTCGATCCATCCCCAGGTAGCCGCTGTAACAAAGAAGTAACTCATCTTTATATGGTAATTCCTCAAACAAATTCGACCTTTTTCTCCAGCTATGAAGTTAAAGTGGTAAAATTTTAAGATCAAATTTACCTGTTGTAGGTCATAAGCTCTAGTCCAGACACATTGTGGACAAAAAACTTCTTGAATTTTTTTGGAAGGTGCTGCTTGGTTGTCTTGTAGGAACAGTGTCCTGTACTGGGCATCAAATTGCAACCACTGGACTCCCGCGTGACATAGGAGTCGATACCCTTTGTCCTGCACCATTTTGACTACAGAAAACATTATCATCATAAATTAAAACTTAAAGATGCTATGTGAAGTATTATCACTTGAGGACAGAAAAGACATATAGGCTATAAGCACACATCTCAAGATGATGCGTCAAGTGCAGATAACATACGGGGCACGAAACATGGGCAGGGTTACAATCCTACGTCAGTAGATCAATGTAAATCTACCCAGATATGAACCAGCTATAGATACTCTTTCTCATTCCCGTAATGCACCTTAACCAATCCTTGGTTCCCAAACTAGTAACATTTCATCACTGTAAATTTTTTGCGAACACGCAAAAGGCTTGCGTGTCGACTTTGATAGATAGAGAGAACAAAGAGAATAAAGCGAGTCCGGCATCAACAGATGCGGTTACATATGTGCGGTTAGTGTTGGGCAATCACGTACGCACACCCCAAAACAACAGAAAAATAGCGCCCAAAAAACATCTAGGCCCCTATCTCCAGATGCGTCCCAGCCCTACAGCACCAGCGAGCTTCCATAGCTCGATCTCGTCAGCAATTCGCCGGCAAACCAAGGCGACCATCTCAGCGGAACGCTGGAACACCCGGCCATTCCTCTCTTTCCAGAGCATCCACACGACTAGGAGGACAAGAGAGTCAAAACCCTTCCGAGCCTGCGGCGGCGCACGCCGCCTTGCCTCTGGCCACCATGCGATCAAAGAGTCATCTGCCTCGGGAACAAGCTGGTCGAGGCCACAACGCCGGAGCACGGTGTACCAAACCTCACGCGAGAAGACGCATCCGAGCGCAAGGTGATCGGCAGTCTCAGGCGCCTGATCACAAAGAGGACAGGCCACATGGGAGTTGAGGCCGTGGCGCCTTCTGCGATCAGCCCTCCATAGCCGCCGCTGCAAGGCGAGCCAGACATGGACCTTGCACTTGGCCGGCGCCCAGGTCTTCCAGATGGTCTTCTCGCATGGAAAGAACTCGAGCCCGACAAAGAAGGCGCGGTACGCAGAGCTGGAGGAGTAGGAACCAGTGCTCGTCCACTTCCACAGCACGCGATCCGGCGTTCCCGGCGTCAGCTCAACAGCCTGGAGCGAGTCCACAAGGGTAAGGAACTGGGTCAGAACATGGATGCTCAAGGGCCCACTCACGTCGCGTATCCAGCGTCTGTCCGTCAGTGCCTCCTGCACGGTTCTAACTGTCTTGGCTCGCGAGCATACAGCGGCGAAGAGGGCGGGCGCCGATTGTGACAGTGGCGTTGAGTCCAGCCATGGATCCGTCCAGAACAGGGCCATGCGTCCGTCACCGACCACCACACGCGTAGCAGCGTCGAACAACGCTTGTACCTCCGGCTCGACCTTCAAAGGCAACCCCGTCCAACAGCCAGCGTGCAACTTCTGAAGTCACAGCCATCGCGTGCGCAAGGATAAATAAGATCGCCCTTCACGATAAAGTGACTTGGTTGCAAGGATTAAGTGTCGCTCGACAAGTCAAGATAAGTCGCGCGACTTGTCTACTTGTCGGTACTTGTGTTCCAACCAAAAACCTCGACTAGTCGCGACAAGTTGTGACTAGTCACGACTAGTCGCGTGACTTGTCTACTTGTCGGTACCCAGCGACAAGTTGCGACTCATCGACTCGTAATCCTTGCTTGGTTGTCGTAACCTGAGGCACAATCCTAAGTTCCTAAACTATTGCATGCAAATCAAGCTGACTGAATTGCATACTAACATTTCAGGCTGCAAGTAAAAGATTCTAACACAAGCTAAAAAAAATTGAATGTGTTGGACAAAGTTGAACCAAGCGATACAATACATATGTAGCGGCCACTATGTGAAACGGCACAGGATTAACGAAGACTACTGACCCTGCTGATAAGTAAGCTAAAAGAGCTTGAGATTGGCATGAAAGAGGAGAATGGGAGGATCACCCGATGCATATGTATCTGATGCTAGGAATCCTCTTAAACAGCTCGAACTTACGGAATGGATAACATTGGTTATTTGATTAGAAGTTAGAACGTGCTTAGAGAGACGGATTGGGCCACGTTTATTGAGATTGCCCAGCGGTGGTTTGAGTTGGTACCTTTTGAGACAAGCATTGGAGACCGTCAGCAGCATCCGAGTGTGAGGGGGGGGCTTATGTGCGATTTCAGCACAGTATGTCCTGTTTGAAGAAAGATGCTAACATTAGGCCATTCAATGAAACAACTGCAGCTAACAAAGTTAATCAGCTATATGAATAAGTGTACTTATTGTGCATCACAAGCAGCTCCAGCCCCGAGACATTGCTCACAGCTAACTTCCTCCTGACATAATAACCAATATCCTTTGGCATGTGCCACTTTTCCTACACATACCAGTAGCACGCATGGTTTAAATTGAATTAAGTAATTTACACATCAGTTAGCACCTTCAGTAAGCATAGTAAGAAAAGAAAAAAAAAGGAAAAACAAGCCAATAGCCAAAGCATATCGTATTGCAAGAACAACGAAGAAGACCATAACAAAAACAGAACCAGCCAGCAGTTTGTAAATGATCAAATACTACAAAGAGTGTTATGCAAATGCAAATTTTGCAATGAAAATAACCAAATAAGCTTTCGAGAAAGGTAGATAAACATATTAAAGGCATGTCACAACTCACAAGGTAACCTCGTTCCAATTTCAACTAACGAGATACTACTCCGTGAGCCAACTTTCCCCCGAGCTCTCGCGACAGGCGAGTCCCCGAGCGACTCGAACCCTAGCCGCCGCCGCCGGCCGGCCGGCCGGCCCGCGCCGCCCCTCCCTCCCCCCTCCTCCGTCGCGCAGCCGCGCCGCCCCCGCGGCGGCCGGCTGCGGCCTCGGCCCACCCCGCCCGGTCTCCTCCCTCTCGCTTCCTCCCGTCGCCGCCGTCGGCAACGGCCGCCGGGCGCGGCCCGCGCGGCGCCGGCGGCCTGTCCCTCCCCGTGCTGGGATGGGTGGAGGCGGGGTCCGCCCCCTGGCGACGGTGTTCATCGGTGCGGCGGCGGCTCGGTTTCGGCCGGGAGGCGGTGTGGCGGCGGCAGGCTATGGCGGCGGCTCGGCTACATGGCTCTCTCGGCTGCCGGAGGTGAGCACAGTGGCGGCGCTGCCAGTTGCTGGTGCGGGTGGCTAGGGTTCCGCCGGGGCCCTGCAGGCCCAGATCTGGGTCAGTGTGGGCCCAAGCTAGACCGGCTACCCGGTTTGACTGAGGGACGATGCGTGTGACAGAGCGGCGGCGACGACAACACCTCTTCTGTAGCGTGGCGCCGGGAGCTTCGCGGATCCTTTTGGGTCTGGCCGGGCCTTTGGTGTCGATCTTGAGGGTAGCAGCGGCGTCGGCCTACGTGCAGCAGCGTGGTGGCGGGGACTTCACGGACCCTTTCAGGGGCCGGCCGGGCTTGCCCAGCCTAGTGTGTCTTTGCTACCGCGTCCGGTCGGCACCCGCCGATGGCGGTGGAGGTAGTCCTCCAAGTGGCTGTGCTGCAGCCGCCCTCCGGCTCCAATGTGGCTTGTTGTGCTCATGCGTGCTGCGTCCGGTCGGTTACCGTCTATGGCGGTGGAGGTCGATCCCTCCCACGTGGCTGTGGTACTGTCGCTCTGTCTACGCGGGTTCTTCTCGGTTCGACCGGTCGTGTTGTGCTTACCTGGTGATACGACAATGGTGACCTCAATTCCGTGGTGGCGTTTGTTGGTGGGTGGCAAGTTGGGTGGAGCATGTCGAATTGTTCAGGGATGTGGTTTTTTCGAGGTCGGGAGAAATCCTTGTCATCTTGACACCGCCGCGGTGATGCTTGTGAGTGTCGCTGTTCCTTCCTGAAGGGCGTCAGGCGTACCTCTTCCCCACTACCTGTAGCGTACCGGGGGAAACCCTAGGACCTGTCCGGACAGCAGCAGCGTCGTCGTTGTTTTCCTTCTTGGAGGTGTTGTTTGGTACGCGACTTCAGAATGCGAGGATAGTGGTGGGACTTTGCCGGAGAGAGCGCAGCGGTTGCGAGTCGCCTTTGTTTTCGTTGATCCGCCTATGTCGGCTTTGTTTTCTTTTCTTGTTCTCTTTCTTTTCTCTTGGGCATGAGTGTGCTGTTTTGCCCCAGCGGTGGTCTCAAAGCTTGTATCGGGTGGTTGCTATATTAATATAGCGGGGCGAAAGCCTATTTCTTCAATTTCAACTAACGGTCAATTTCAGCAAAAGATAGCTGTCCAGTCTAAATATTATACCCCAAACACAGCAATGGAACTATACCAGACGCTAGATATAATCACTTCTCTAAAGCTTTCAAACCAAAATGCCACATGTATGTGCAGCCTCAGTTGAAGGGAGTCCGAGGCTGGGACTCAATGGGACAAACTGAGGCACAGCATGAACACAGAACTATTACAGCTCAACCTCGTATACATGTTCGTCGGTTCCACATAAGACTTACACGCTCGAATTCATAACCACAATGCAATGCAGTATCATAAAAGTACATAAGAGCTCATCGCACACAACCAAATCTTCCATTTAACCACGTTTGTTCAGCCACCAATCATCCCCACAGCTCTGTAGATCGATATCACGGACTGGTAAAGTAATACACAGATAAAATTCAAAAAAAGGGGTGAATTTCCACGGAAATGAGTGCAAAATTACCTTGACGCACATGTAGCTGCCGCTGTGCGTTCTCTTGCATTGTTTGCTCACGACCTTTCTCTTCAGGAATGGTATTGCCACCCGAACATCACATACCATGTTTACCTCGAGTCCTACGCAGCAGACGAAATGCCTCCCCCCGATGCGCTTCTTTGCCGCCTTCCTTGTCGGCAGCGGCACCGCCATGTGCGCACCACAGAGCAATCTGGCCCTGAAGCATATGTAGCCGACTCGGTGCGACTTCCTCTTGTCCTCCTTCCGCACGATCTTCCTCGGCACCGCCATCTGCGCACCCCACAGGAATTTGAGGCGAGAATATCAACAACAACAAAAAACGCCATCGTAGATTCGACGGTACCTTGCTGAGCTTATGGCGAAACGGCCGATGAAAGGGGGGGCGCGAGGCGGCGGCGGCGGTGGGGGCGGCGGCGGAGGAGGAGCTGCAGCAGGAGGGAGGAGGAGCAGGTGGAGGAGGAAGGAGGAGAGGGCTCCGTTCGTGGGTGTGCCATGTGCGAGTGGGGGTTTATGGCTTCGATTTGTGAGATTTGAATATAAATGTTGGTGGGTCAAACCGTGGGATCTTTTTCCTTTTCTCTCCATATAAAAACCTTTTTTAACCTCAATCCCTGAGGCGTGTGTTAGTCTAAAAAATATCCATTTCCGAGGACACATTTCTCTTTAGGTCTTGTTTACTTCTAATGTATTAGGAGTGTATTTTAGGAGAAAATGACAAACAAAAAAAACTACGACATTTGGGGCTGAGTTGTCAGCTAACTACTAGTATTTTTGGGGGAAAATGACACGTGACTACCATCTTTGGGGGACAGGTCGTGACACATAGCACTGATTGCTTGTTTTACTCGTCTTAACCAGTTTTCTGACTGCTCAGGCCCACCTGTCGAGTCCAACGTGGCACGGCGTGGACGGTCGGAGACCACGACCGTTAGCTCTTTGTTACTTCCATGTCTGGATGAGGAGACCATGCATTGACTCGCTCACTCTCACCCTTCTCCTGCGCTCGAAGAGGAATGGCTACTGGAGGTGACGGCGGCCCCTCGCGCCACCGGTCAGGAGTCGATGGCGATGGTGGTGGCGGTGGCGGTGATGCTAATGATGTGGAGCAGCATCCACTACGGCTGTGCGTGGCTAGTCCCCCGCGACCCCCATCTTAGAAACCTTGGACGTCGGCGGGCACCACATCAAGCTGCGAGGACCCGTTGAGCCACTACCTCTCCGATCTTGACAGTTGTGCGACCTCTCTGTCCAATTCAGTGCACGTTCTAGGATCTGTAGTTTTAGAATTTAGTTTGAATTGTTTGTTCAATTTGACTTTAGGGTTCAATCCGAGATGTGGGATCTTTACATTTTGTTTGATGGAGCTAAATTTGTGCAAAAAAGAATGTGCTGATCAGAAATTAGATATATGAATTTGTCGTCAATCATGGAGTCAGAGGGGTATGGAATGAATGATTCACTGTATTTTGTTAAGCATGAAGGGGAGGGACTGAATGGGTTAGAACTAGTTGACAGTCATCTGAAGGTTGAAGAGATGATAGGAAGTATGAGGGTACTCCCCAATGAAGAGGCCGAGATCAATTCATATTGATCTTGATTCTGATGATGAAGAACCCATTCCTATCCAGATGAGCACTCAAAGCAGTGTGTACTGTGAGAATTTGCACACACAGCTTGATGAACACATACCAATTCAGTTTCAGACTCAAGACAGTGTGTATTGTCCAAAAATGCAGGCAGGGGAGGAAGAGCAAGAGGAGACATCTGGTTACAGTTGCACGGATGAGGAGGAGGAGAAGGAGTTGCATAATACAATTGCAGAGAGTAGGAAGAGGAAGAATGATCCAATGCTCCATTGTGAGGGTGAGACAGATGTAGAGAACATATTTGACATCCAAGAGGAACCAGAAGAGCTTGCATCACAAAAACCTTTGAAGAAGAAACCTAAGAGGCAAGGACCAACTACAAGATAACATTCTCAAGTAGTGAAAGAAGCTATGCCATAGTGGGTTCCTTCTGATGATGAGGAATAGCTGGGTTTTCTAAAAGTTGAAGATGATGATGGCTACGAGCTAGTGCCATTTGTACAACCTAAAGGTAGAAAGAGCAGAGCAAAGAAGGCAAAGGAAAGGGTTTGGTATGATGAAACTAGAGAGAATCCAGAGCAACAGTTTAGGCTGGCACTTTGTTTCAGAGATGTCTATCAGTTTAGACAAGCACCATCTAGACTCCACATAGTGCAGCAAAGAAATTTTCACTTCCACGGGAACACTCCAGACAGTATAATTGTTAGGTGCCAGGAGAAGGAGAAGTTTGGTTGTGCATTCTACATGACAACATCTAAAATAAAGAATGAGCAGACATTTTGCATTAAGAAAATGGAAGGGCCACACACTTGTCCAACAAATCCTAAGAGCACCAGGGTTAATTCAAAGTGGCTGAGCAGTGCATATGTTGACCAGTTCAAGTCAGACATTACCACATGCATCACTACTATACAAGACAAATCAAGAAAACATTTTGGTGTTACTGTGGGCAAGAGAGCGGCTTACAGGGCTAGGACAAAAGCAATGCAGATGGTTCTTGGAGATCACAAGAAGCAGTACTACAGGATCAGAGACTACCTGCAAACTGTAATAAACAAAAATCCAGGTTATAGGTGCATTGTGACCACAGTTAATTGACCAACAGAAGATGAGATAGAAGCAATGAAGAAAGGACAAGTTGTTCACATCAGCTACACCCAAGATTTCATGGCCTGTTCATCTGTGTGAATGTTGCAAGGGAAGGATTTCTTGAAGGGTGTAAGCCATTCATCGGATGCTTTATCAAGCTAACAACAGGAGCTCAAATTCTTGCAGCTACTGCCAGAGATGGGAATAACAATATATATCCAGTTGCATGGGCAGTAGTTGCTACGGAAGATACAGAGAATTGGACATGGTTTCTTGAACAGCTGAAGGAAGCAATAGGTGGAGAGCAAGGTAAATTTGGGTATTACACAATAATGTCAGACAGGAAGAAAGGGCTAATCAAAGTTGTTAGAACTGTTTTTCCAAATTGCCCACAGAGATTCTGCCTTAGGCACATCTATGCTAATTTCCAAACAACAGGGTTTAGGCGAGAGGATCCGAAGAAGTGTATGGATAATGCATCATGCTCCTACACAAAATATGGATTTGATGCAAGCATGGAGGAAATGAAGAAGTGTGGCACCCCGCTCTGGCACATATTTCCAGAGAGGCGGTCGCCACGTGTGCCAGCCCAAGATATCTGGCCGCACGTTACGACAATGCAACATAGCAGAAATAATTACACAATCAGGCACAAAGTGCTACAAAAGGTTTACAAGGCCATCGAGGCATGACCACAAATCAGGCCAAGCATGTCTCAGGACAGAGTTTAACTGGCAGCGGAAGACGGCTAAGGCAACGGCTTGGAGCGGCTCCACTCCACAGGCATCTGGCTGGGCTACTGATCCTAGCACGCTCCTGCTCCATCTCCTTGCTACGGTAGAAGATGAGTCCTCGCCAATATCTAGCCACAAACACAAGGCCCGTGAGTACATTTGTATGCACTCAGCAAGAATCGCTACTCACTACAAACAATCCAACAATCATGCAACAAGATATACATTGGAAATAAACTCCTACAACATGTCAAGTGTACTCTAGATACATGACATAAAAGTAGCATGGTATTGACAACCAAACATGTCATAAGCAAGCAACAGGGCTATCACCAGTACATAATCCAAGATAGGTGGGGTTGGATCGTGCACCGACAATCATACAAAGGGCTTACCTGTGACGAGTAAACGGGTGTACCATTTGGTACCAAGTAACATAACAATATTTATCATCCCTGCTAGGCCCATGATACGTCTCCAACGTATCCATAATTTCTGCTGTTCCATGCTTATATTATACCATTTGCTACATGTTTTATATACACTTCGTATCACTTTTATGCATTTTCTGGGACTAACCTATTAACAAGATGCCACAGTGCCAGTTCCCTGTTTTCTGCTGTTTTTGGTTTCAGAAAGTTACTTCTGGAAATATTCTCGGAATTGCACGAAACAAAAGGCCAGGTCCCTATTTTTCCAGCACGTACACGGAGTCCGAAGGAGAGACGAAGGAGAGCCACGAGGTGGCCAAACCACCTGGCGGCGCGGCCCACCAGCCGCGCCTGCCTGTGGTTTGGGCCCCTCGGGGGTCCGCCGACATCGCCCCTTCGCCTATTTATTCCCCGAGACGCGAAAACCCTAAAACACCGAGCCTTTCATCCAGAACATATTCGCTGCCGCCGCCGTCGTCAACCCTAACTCGGGGGGTTTCTGAAGCTCTTCCCGGCACCCTGCCGGAGAGGGGAATCATCACCGGAGGGCTCTACATCGCCATGCCCGCCTCCGGAGTGATGCGTGAGTAGTTCATCCTTGGACTATGGGTCCATAGCAGTAGCTAGATGGTTGTCTTCTCCACTTGTGCCATCATGTTTAGATCTTGTGAGCTGCCTATCATGATCAAGATCATCTTATTGTAATGCTACATGTTGTGTTTGCTGGGATCTGACTTATATTGATACCTATGTGGAGCTGAATATTATATTATCATGTCTATGTCATTTGTGATCTTGCATGCTCTCCGTTACTTGTTGAAGCCTTGGCCACGTGAATACTTGTAACTCCAAGAGGGGGTATTTATGCATGATAGTTGGGTTCAACCTCTATTTAACCTGGGATAGTGACAGCAAGTTCTAAGGTTGTAGATGTGTTGTTGCCACTAGGGGTAAAACAGCAATGCTTTATTCAAGGATGAATGTATTGTTTACATTACGCACATTACTTAATGCAATTGTCTGTTGCTTGCAACTTAATACTGGAAGGGGTACGGATGTTAACCGGAAAGTGGACTATTTAGGCATAGATGCATGCTGGATAGCGGTCTATGTACTTTGTCGTAATGCCCAAATGAATCTCATAGTAGACACCACAGCTCACACATGCATGTTATATGCACTTATCAATTGTCAATTGCCCAGCTGTAATTTGTTTACCCAGCATGTTAGTTATCTTATTGGAGAGACACCACTAGTGAACTGTGGACCCCGGTCCATTCTTTTACATCTGAAATACAATCTACTGCAATCATTGTTCTCTACTGTTTTATGCAAACAAACATCATTTTCCATTCGATACGTTTAACCCTTTGTTTTCAGCAAGCCGGTGAGATTGACAACCTCACTGTTAAGTTGGGGCAAAGTAATTTGTTGTGTTGTGCAGGTTCCACGTTGGCACCGGAATCCCTGGTGTTGCGCCGCACTACACTCCTCACCAACACCTTCGAAGCAAACCTCGTTTTCCTACTGGTCGATTAAACCTTGGTTTCATACTGAGGGAAAACTTACTGCTGCACTCATCATACCTTCCTCTTGGGGTTCCCAACTGACGTGTGACGTACAAGCATTGTTTCTGGCACTATTAACCTAGAGCCACCAACACGTTTTCTGGCGCCGTTGCCGGGGAAAACAGAATTGCTTCTGCAAGGGGAGTCTCTCACACCCAATCTCTTTACTTTGTTATTTGTCTTGCTTAGTTTATTTTTATTTAGTCTTGTTTGCTCTCTTTATCAAAAACACAAAAAAATTAGTTACTTGCATCTAGTTTATTTTCTGTTTAGTTTTTATTATTTCATCATGCTCTCCCTAAGTACACTTTAAAAGAAATATCTGTGGGTAGTGGGTCTATCATTGGAAGAGACAACATTGAAGAATTTTTTAGTCATGTTAGCAAGCTGAAAGATTTTGAAGATAGATCCTTGGTAGAACTTGCCCCTAATTATGAAATTGCTGCTGCCTCCTTAGTCCACATGCTTGAAGCTAGGTTTGTTAACCTTAACCCTATAATGCAGCATATGTTTCTTAGACTTCATGATATGGAAGAGGGGGAAAAGAAGGATTTTGTTTTAGAAACCCTTCTCAAAGAATTTGGAGATGTAGCTAGTGAAGCTAGAAAAGTTTTTATGCGATATAGGATGCTTGGTTATTACATTGATATCGCCAATATACTTGAAAAATTAGAGAAGGAAAGATCCAAGTACACTAAAGAAACTAGTTATGAAGGAGAGAATAAAATACCAATTCCTTTTAAGATTGCAGGAATGCATGAGGCACTAGAAAAGAACTTTAATTGGATTGTGCCTGAAAATTTATTTGATGAGGATAGTTTACCTAAAAGTAATGAAAGGGGAGTTTCTGAAACTTACATAGATAAAGTGCAATGCATCGTTGAGAAAACTTCTAAACTCTCCGTTGATGCTTCTTCTCTTGATAACACTTGATTTTCACTTTCTGCGCCTAGCTGAAAGGCGTTAAAGAAAAGCGCTTATGGGAGACAACCCATCGTTTTTATTTGCTGTTATTTTTGTTTTCTTTGAGTCAAGGAGTTTTGTTACTTCTGTAGCAACTCCTTTGTATCTTTATTTTATCGCAATGTTGTGCCAAGTAAAGTTCTATATTGAAAGTTGATGCAAGATTTGGATTTCTGCGCAGTGACAGATTTTTAGCTGTCACGGATTTGAGCTTATCTCCCTGTAGAAAATTCAAAAAATTCTGAGAAAAATCACGCATATTCCTGAGATATGTACGCAACTTTCATTATTTTAGGCCAGATCCATCTGAGCAACTTAAGTGCCTCGAAAAAATTCGTCATTCCAGACTGTTCTGTTTTTGACAGATTCTGCCTTTTGTTTTGCATTCGCTCTTTTACTGTGTTTGTGTGGATTTCTTTGCTCCACAAAGCATTGGTGGCTGTAGCTAATGTCCAGAAGCTTTGGGATTGATTGTATCATTACAGAATATGAGAATTTTTGATTATGCACTAACCCTCTAATGAGAACTGTCTTGAGTTTGGTGTGAAGGAAGTTTTCAAGGATCAAGCGAGAAGGGTGATATTATGTGATCAAGAAGAGTGAAAAGCCTAAGCTTGGGGATGCCCCCGTGGTTCATCCCAACCATATTCAGAGAGACTCAAGCGTCTAAGCTTGGGGATGCCCAAGGCATCCCCTTCTTCATCAACAAACTTATCAGGTCATCTCTAGTGAAACTATATTTTAATTCTTTCACATCTTATGCGCTTTACTTGGAGCGTCTGTGTGTTTTTATTTTTGTTTTTGTTTGAATAAATTCGGATCCTAGCAATCCTTGTGTGGGAGAGAGACACGCTCCGCTTTTTCATGTGAATACTCATGTTCTTCACTTATATTTGTTGAGTATTCTTAACTAGCTACTGCAGTGCTTTTAGCTCCTGTTTTTCATGCATCTCTTCGAGCTGTTAGCACTTGTTTATAAATACTCTCTTGCTGCATTATATTATCATTTGGAGAGTTTATGTTTAAATTTATTGGTGTTTGTTTGGAAGAAAGAAAATGCTACATGTAGTAGTTGGTATTGGAAAAGACATATGCATTCTTGTAGATCATTGTCTTGTTTTGATTTGATGCTTTGCAATTGTTTTGAGCTCTCAAGTAGATCATGTTTAAGCTCTTGCATCATGTAGTTAAAGCCTAGTAGTGGAGAACTACCGTAGAGCTTGTTGAGACTTGGGATGCATATTTGTTCTCTCTAAGGTCTAGATATTTTCTGGTAAAATGTTTGAGCAACAAGGAAGACAGTGTAGAGTCTTATAATACTTGCAATATGTTTTTATGTGATTCTTGCTGTACCGGTTTATACTTGTGTTTGCTTCAAACAACCTTGCTAGCCTAAACTCTGTACTGAGAGGGAATGCTTCTCGTGCATCCAAAACTTGAGCCAAAACCCATGCCATTTGTGTCCACCATACCTACCTACTATGTGGTATTTCCTGCCATTCCAAGTAAATATTTCATGTGCTACCTTTAAACTATTCAAAACTTTATTACTCCTTATTTGTGTCAATGTTTTATAGCTCATGAGGAAGTATGTGGTGTTTTATCTTTCAATCTTGTCATTTACTTCTGACAGACTTTCACCTGGACTAGTGGCATATACATCCGCTTATCCAATAATTTGCAAAAAGAGCTGGCAACGGGGTGCCCAGCCCCAATTAATTACAACTTTCATTAATAATTCTCTTCACATGTTTTGCCCTGATTTATCAGTAAGCAACTTAATTTTGCAATAGACACTCCTCCATGGTATGTGAATGTTGGAAGGCACCCGAGGATTCGGTTAGCCATGGCTTGTGTAAGCAAAAGGTTGGGAGGAGTGTCATCTATAAAGAAACTAAAATACATGTGTAAACAAAAGAGAAGAGGGATGATCTACCTTGCTGGTAGAGATAACGTCCTTCATGGGAGCCGCTCTTTGAAAGTCTGGTTGACAAGGGGGTTAGAGTGCCCACTACCATTCGTTGACAACAACAAACACCTCTCAAATACTTATTTTGTGCTCTCTATATGCTTTCGAAAACTTAAAAAGCTCTAGCACATGATTTAATCCCTGCTTCCCTCTGCGAAGGGCCTATCTTTTACTTTATGTTGAGTCAGTTTACCTACTCCTTTCTATCTTAGAAGCAAACACTTGTGTCAACTTTGTGTGCATTGATTCTTACATATTTACTTATTGCACTTGTTATATTGCTTTATGTTGACAACTATCCATGAGATATACATGTTACAAGTTGAAAGCAAATGCTGAAACTTAATCATCCTTTGTGTTGCTTCAATGCCTTTTACTTTGAATCTATTGCTTTATGAGTTACCTCTTATGCAAAACTTTTTGATGCTTGTCTTGAAAGTACTATTCATGAAAAGTTTTTGCTTATATGATTCATTGTTTACTCTTTATCTATTTGTTAGCAAACTATAGATCATTGCTTTGAGTCACTTCATTCATGACATGAGCCTTGCAATATATTGATCAAGATTGTGTGAAAGCATGTCTCCTCAGAAATTATTTGTTGTTATCGTTTTACCTACTCGAGGACGAGTAGAACTAAGCTTGGGGATGCTTGATACGTCTCCAACGTATCCATAATTTCTGCTGTTCCATGCTTATATTATACCATTTGCTACATGTTTTATATACACTTCGTATCACTTTTATGCATTTTCTGGGACTAACCTATTAACAAGATGCCACAGTGCCAGTTCCCTGTTTTCTGCTGTTTTTGGTTTCAGAAAGTTACTTCTGGAAATATTCTCGGAATTGCACGAAACAAAAGGCCAGTCCCTATTTTTCCAGCACGTACACGGAGTCCGAAGGAGAGACGAAGGAGAGCCACGAGGTGGCCAAACCACCTGGGGCGCGGCCCCACCGCGCGCCTGCCTGTGGTTTGGGCCCCTCGGGGGTCCGCCGACATCGCCCCTTCGCCTATTTATTCCCCGAGACGCGAAAACCCTAAAACACCGAGCCTTTCATCCAGAACATATTCGCTGCCGCCGCCGTCGTCAACCCTAACTCGGGGGGTTCTGAAGCTCTTCCCGGCACCCTGCCGGAGAGGGGAATCATCACCGGAGGGCTCTACATCGCCATGCCCGCCTCCGGAGTGATGCGTGAGTAGTTCATCCTTGGACTATGGGTCCATAGCAGTAGCTAGATGGTTGTCTTCTCCACTTGTGCCATCATGTTTAGATCTTGTGAGCTGCCTATCATGATCAAGATCATCTTATTGTAATGCTACATGTTGTGTTTGCTGGGATCTGACTTATATTGATACCTATGTGGAGCTGAATATTATATTATCATGTCTATGTCATTTGTGATCTTGCATGCTCTCCGTTACTTGTTGAAGCCTTGGCCACGTGAATACTTGTAACTCCAAGAGGGGGTATTTATGCATGATAGTTGGGTTCAACCTCTATTTAACCTGGGATAGTGACAGCAAGTTCTAAGGTTGTAGATGTGTTGTTGCCACTAGGGGTAAAACAGCAATGCTTTATTCAAGGATGAATGTATTGTTTACATTACGCACATTACTTAATGCAATTGTCTGTTGCTTGCAACTTAATACTGGAAGGGGTACGGATGTTAACCGGAAAGTGGACTATTTAGGCATAGATGCATGCTGGATAGCGGTCTATGTACTTTGTCGTAATGCCCAAATGAATCTCATAGTAGACACCACAGCTCACACATGCATGTTATATGCACTTATCAATTGTCAATTGCCCAGCTGTAATTTGTTTACCCAGCATGTTAGTTATCTTATTGGAGAGACACCACTAGTGAACTGTGGACCCCGGTCCATTCTTTTACATCTGAAATACAATCTACTGCAATCATTGTTCTCTACTGTTTTATGCAAACAAACATCATTTTCCATTCGATACGTTTAACCCTTTGTTTTCAGCAAGCCGGTGAGATTGACAACCTCACTGTTAAGTTGGGGCAAAGTAATTTGATTGTGTTGTGCAGGTTCCACGTTGGCACCGGAATCCCTGGTGTTGCGCCGCACTACACTCCACCAACACCTTCGAAGCAAACCTCGTTTTCCTACTGGTCCGATTAAACCTTGGTTTCATACTGAGGGAAAACTTACTGCTGCACTCATCATACCTTCCTCTTGGGGTTCCCAACTGACGTGTGACGTACAAGCATTGTTTCTGGCACTATCAACCTAGAGCCACCAGCCCACTGGCCATATCTCTTTTCTCAACTCTCCTAGGCCTTCTGGCCTTATTTTTCCACGTTGGGCATGCACGGTTGATGTTGGCTCAGGCCTAACTCTAGGCTCCCAATGATCACACCGTCACCCCTAAATACGGTAACCATCCATATCTCAAGTAACCTTCCCTGCATCATCTTATTGTTCATTTAGTGAAATCAGGTTGTTCAACTTTCTTTCAAACAGAACTTATGTTAAACCTCCTGACTCGACAAAGACAATAGTGTGACCGACACTGAACTGGTTTTCCATAACCTTGGAACGAGGCTAGACATCCAGATTTTACACTCTCGAGAGGTTGCAGATACCACCCATCTAAGTGCACCACACTGAGCCGGTACTTTAGGATTTCATCCTTAAGACGAACTCAGCAAGATACACTCACCCGACCATTCATGCTACCAAGACACTCCCTGTATAGCTACCGACACAATTCTATGTCTTATGACAAAGTGAATCCGGCACGCCCCCAACAGATGAGCGACGCCTAGCTCCGGAACCTTCACAAGACCAGCCCCGACCACAAAGGTAACCGACTAGTCTTGCCAAAATGGTAGCATCAAAGGAGGCTCAATAGGTTACGTAGGTCAAGGCCCGCCCATATGAGCAACAGTGGCAGTGCTTTCGATGTTCAGATTAGTGGCACTATGGACTGACCCTATCGATGTTTGGAGGGGTGTTTCATTTAATCAAGTTTCATCATAACAAGTTCAAACAACAGAGGATTAGTCCAACACAACAATCATAATATCATAATAATATATTACCAACAACAAGACATTAGCAACATAATATTTCCAGCAATAGTTTGTATGTATTGTCAATCGGACGACCGTGGCGGTTCCTCCAGTCAGCGTCCTCACAGTTCAACTATAAAAGTTAGCACAGGTTGTTGGCATCGATCGGGTGACTGTGGCAGAGATACCCCGACCAGCGCCATCGCAGATCAACTACCAAAGTTGGTACGGCATGTAGTCTCCAAAATGAACCGAAAAGCACTCATAAGAAAGAAAGCATCCATTCCACTCAAGGATTAACCCGACGTGGTGTCAGCAATCTTGGCAAAAATAACCAAATGGAAAGCAAATGTCCCAAGCGTCGCAGTCCAGGCGGGCTTACGCCAACCACGTTTGACGGAGGGAGAAGAAGCAAATAACTCTTTTGGCAAATGCCCCCAACTCCGAGGATCATTAGACGACATTCGTCCTCTCCTCACTTCGACGAGGAAGAAGAAGAAGAAGCAAACAAAGCCACGCAAGTGCGAGGCGCACAGTTGTATTATTTCCCATTCCCTTGACTGTGGCGGTACTCCAGCCCATTGCCTCGGGAATGGGGGTGAGGCACAGATAAGCAATTATGTAGTAATGCGACAATTTAAAAAGCAACATGGCATCGCTATCTATGCTCGGAAATTAAACATGGCATGAAGCATACACATGAAATCACATCAACAATCATCAACATTGATTAGCAAGCAAAATACAACAAGATAAACTAGATAGGGGCTCATAGCAAGTGGTTAGCTTGCCTCGGGGTCACGTGGATGTGCTCTGGTTCGTCGATGAAGTGAAGACGTCGCGGAATCGGGCACCGGTAGCCCTATACCGCGTTGACGGGGTGGTATTACACACAAAATGCGCCACCCGGAATATTTACTGGAAAAATGTGAAATCCATACCATTTGACAGATCTCACAAAGATTGGAATTTACAAATTTGAATCACCTCAAACGGAGCTATGGATCAAAAGCTATTGACAGGCGACGAATAGTTATTTGCTGCTCACTTGGGGAAAAAAACAGAACGGGCTGAATCCAGAACCGGGCCGGGCTGGTTGCGCACTTTTCTGAAATACGTCTTCGCGCTGGGAAAACGTAACGCGCAGGTTACGCGTCCACTTAAACAACGTGGCAGCTGGGCCACGCCGCGCCCGCCTATCGGCGTGACAGGCCCACCACGCTGGCGCCACGCTGGCCGCCTTCCTCCTTGCGTCGAGGCGACGCAGGACGAGCCCGGTGCGGCACGGGCCGGCTCAGTCGCCGCCTGCCGCCGCCGCCCTAGTGCGTGCCGCCGGCCACCGGGATGCGGGAAGGGCCGCCCCGATGCGCCGCCTCCGATGAGGGCGGCCACGGGCAAGGGAGGCTCCAGGGCGCCGCCACGGGAGCGTGCTCCGCGAGCTCGCCCGCACGGCAATGGTGGGTCGAGCATGAACCCGAGTCTTCAGGGCTTCTCCTGCTCTTCTCGCTGGAGGGAAAGGAGGTGGAGACGGGTAGGAGGTCCGCTGCTGGTTTAATCGAAGGACCGAGCTCTCTCATCCGTGCTTTGATCCAAGGATTGCCGGCGGCATTTTCTGCCCTAGCCGAAGGGAACGAGCTCTATTCTTCGAACAAACGAGCAGGGATGTCCAGGGGGGAAGGGAGTGAGCTGTGCTTCGGAAAGGGAGGGTCTGGGGTCGGTTTTAAGGCCGAGGGAGGGAGAGGTAGGCCGTGGCCGTGGCGCCCATTAAATTCCTCGCTGAGGTCACGGCTTACGCCTTTCTGGCTGAAGGGGAGGGATAAGGGGGAGGAGAGGATAGGGAGGGTCGAGCTAGAGGTGCAGTAGCACACGTGGACGTACTGCAGCAGGGGATAGGGCTGGGGCTGGGGCTTGCACAGTGTCATGCCGACATTGGCATGGCCAGAGCGCGACGTGATCGGCATGGTTTGTGTTCCCGACGATTTAGGGCACTAAAAGGAAAACGGGTCACGTCACTTGGTTCCACTACTGCCACAAACAACACAAAGCAAGCAAAACACCAAATTGGGACAAAACTCCAGTGCAAAGTTTTGAAAATTTCAAATGCCCTCAAGGTGTTCGATGAAATGAAAATGGACTTCCACTATCCCAATGGAGCTAGGATTTTTGCTGGTGATGTTCTACTGGTATGTGAGCAATGTGGTCTAGTTTCACTCAATTTGAAAACGTTAGCGGCTCACATTGGCTACCCAAAACATATATGATTAAAGGAATAAAAGACGAACCAGCAAGCTGCAAGATGGTTGATTTGACGATGGAGCCAAAACCCTCAAAGGCTTTGAACAGCGAGTTATATTTTTCATCTCGCGCGGCGAGTTCCTTTGCGTGGTCTTCCTTCAGACGATCAATCAATTCAGATTTAAGAGTCAGCCCTTCTCACAAAGATTTAAGGACTTCGTCTTTCTCCATGAGTCGCTGCTGCATATCTGCTTCTAGTTCTTTAAATTGCTCTTCACAGGAGTTGAGTTGATCTTTGAGAATTTTATTTCCTGAGACTGGTCCTTAATGACCTCATTACGTCGCTCCGGGGGAGACTGCATCACTTCAGGCCGATCTATGGAAATTCCCTTACCCTTTATTGAGCCAGAAGGACCAAGCAAGGACAGTTCAAGCTGAAAATAAACAGAGAAAAATGCATGGGTAAATTATCCAGGAACTTGGGGGCTCGAAATTTGGAGCCAAGAAAAGAATCAACACCCCGTGCAATGACACAAGGTTTTGATCCTTGGGGGCTATGGTATATGTACCTGGCGACTCGAAGAAAATTGTTCAACTAGGTCGCGTAGTAAGCAGCATGCTTATCTCCAGCAGCAATTAGGGCATCCGCAATTGACCTGGAATTATTTCCTGGAGCTGGAATTCTATCTTCAGTAGATACCCTACCAACAGCAGGAGTAGCGGATGGAGCTGCGACTGGAGTCGTGGCAGGAGCCGCATCAGCAATACCTTCCTCCAGGGATGGACTTGTATGAGTCGCACCATCACTGTTTCCCACGTTTTCATTAGAAGCGGTACGAGAATTAGACTTGGTATCCTCTTCAAGCATGGCCCTGCAAAATATTGAATGGATTAATAAGCCGACCTAGCAGAGCCGCAACATTGAAAAGAAGACGAACCATACCCAGAGGCGACACGGATACTCCTCATCAGGCAATCAGAAGAGGGAGAAGATAAACCTTGCAAATCTGAACCTACAGTGTATGAAAAAGTGGTGATCAGTAATTCATTGCCAAAAATATGCAAGTACAAAAGGAAAAGGAGAAAGTCGCAAACAACTACCCGAGCTCATTGAGAAGTAGTTCT
Source organism: Poa pratensis (assembly GCA_947311845.1). Lineage (NCBI taxonomy): Eukaryota > Viridiplantae > Streptophyta > Magnoliopsida > Poales > Poaceae > Poa > Poa pratensis. The sequence continues at coordinate 52,170,723 of CAMZMU010000055.1, read as the reverse complement.
TTGCAACAGCCTCGGAAGGAGAAGCGGTCTTGTTAGGATCAGCAAGTTTTAAAGATTTGGCAGTTCTTCTTTCTATCAGTAGCGCCAAGGCCTTGCGGCGTTTCTCAGGTTGCGCGGGGTCTTATGAGCTCTCGCATGACAAGCGTTTTGAGGATCTGCGAGGCACCTCAGGAAGTTCCAAGAAAGGTGTATTTGGAGTCGAGGACAGAAGAGCGTCGGCCATTTGTTGCTCCTCTTCAGAAGCGCTACCTTCAGGCTCGGGACAATATCTTGCATAATTGTATCCTCGCCAAGGGCTGCGGCTTGCTTTTACGACTCAGCCATGGCTTCTTGGTTCGAGTCAGCGTCCTCTGAGGGAAGAACCCAGAAATAGGGGTTGATCTGAAAAGGAGCTCGGGTCAGCAATAATTAATTTTGGAGAAGGAATCTTGGAGGAAACAAGGTACAAGTAAACATTACCACAAAAGGCTTGTGCTCAGCCCAGAAGGGAGCAAGCCCGACGTTATCATACGAGTCGATATCCTCGCCCGTCACTCGGTGAATGAAATTTATCCATTCCCCCTTGTCCCAGTCTTCAGGGCAAGTACGGTCGACATCGTTTGCATGACAAGTGAAATCCATTATAAGTCGCGAGCGGCGACTCACAGGCTGAATTCGCCATTTAGTCCAGCAAGATATGAGATCTAATCCAGTGAGACCGAGGAGTGTCAGCACCCTCACCTTGTCCAAAAGGGATTCGATAAGGGGCAACGAAGAAGGATCAGATTTAGAAGACAGAGCATCGGTAGCCTCGAAGGGAAGAGGAGACCAAAGAGGAAGAGGAATTTCACCCTCAGGAGAAATGTTTTTGCAATAAAAGAATGTTCTTTGCCAATCCTTAATTTTATTGGCAAGGGCTAGTTTTGGGAAAATACTACCCCTACGGCGTTGGAAGGAAACGGCGCCGCATTGGAGAAAGGGACCATCTGTGGTTTCCCTTTGGCTATTGCAATTGAAAAGAGCAAGCCAGAAATCTATTGAAGGCGGGATACCTAGATAATCTTCGCAGAGGACGTGGAAGTTGCTCACTTGCAACATCGAGTTAGGGCCAATATCATGGAAGCGGAGACCCAACCGCTGCATCAAGGAACGGAAGAAGAGAGAACCTGGAGGCTTGAACCCGCGCTCAACATGCTCGCGAATATCACTACTTCTCCTGGTTGAGGATTGGGAATTACCGCCTCACCAGCCGCTCGCCATTCGCATTGATCTTTTGGCGGAAGAAGGCCCCATGCAGTTAAGGATTCCAGAAAATCCTCATCGATCCACGGACCTTCCCAGTTGCACTTGCGGCGAGACATTTTCTCAGATTGATGGAGATCTTCACCAAAGGATTGTGAGTACGAGAAGCGGGATCGGAGGCGGCGGAAAGAGCAGCGGATGCGTGATACAAGTCTTGATGCAGAACGCTGGGAAAAACGATAAGCCAGGGTAAATAGCCTAGACGCGGAAGACGTTTAGATCTGAAAATCAATCGTCAAGGCAGGTTAAGTCGCGCTATTGAGCCGCCAAGAAAAGTTATAAGTCACAGATTGGAAGTATGAAAATTGGAGTTCAGCTGGGATCGTTCATGTGCGCGGCTCAGGGCTTGTCATGACAAAGAAGCCTTCACTCGAAATCCAAGCTAAACTTGGGGGCTAATGTCGGGGGAATACTTTCTGGATTAACCCGCGGCCCGGTGCGAGTTACTTTACTCGCACAGACAAAAGCCCACATGGGATCAAGCCCAACATCTAACCGCCACAAGGAGAAGAATCTAGAAGACACGGAGACGAGTCAGTCTCCGGATAGGTCCCAGATAGTATATTCCTTGTGTAGAAAGTTTCCTTTGTAACCTGACGAGCATCTGTGTATATAAAGAGGACTCGCAGGACTTAGAGGGTCAAGCCCTTAAACCCTAGATCATACAGCGAGTACCAGATCAGATCGCCTCCATTGTAACACCTCGATTATCATATCAATACCAATCTAGGGTAGGCAGGAAGTGGGTCTTTTACCTCATATTGAGGGGGCCGAACCTGGGTAAATCTGTGTTGATCTTTGTTCCTGCGATCCCAAGCTCGGAGATGCTTGACTCGCGTAATCCCACACCTACGAAGTCATCTATGACACCTGACGTGACAAACCCACAACACCGGGCCGCCTGTCGGCGTGACAGGCCCGCCACGCTGGCCGCCTTCCTCCTTGCATCGAGGCCACGCGGGAGGAACCCGGTGCGGCATGGGCCGGCTCGACCGCTGCCCAGGTGCGTGCCGTCGGTCGCCGGGATGCGGGGAGGGCCGCCCGATGCGCCGCCTCCGATGAGGATGGCCACGGGCAAGGGAGGCTCTGGGGCGCCGCCACGGGAGCGTGCTCCGCGAGCTTGCCTGCACGGCAATGGTGGGTCGAGCATGAACCCGAGTCTTCAGGGCTTCTCCTGCTCTTCTCGCTGGAGGGAAAGGAGGTGGAGACGGGTAGGAGGTCCGCTGCTGGTTTAATCGAACGACCAAGCTCTCTCATCCGTGCTTTGATCCGAGGATTGTCGGCGGCATTTTCTGCCCTAGCCGAAGGGAACGAGCTCTATTCTTCGAACAAACGAGCAGGGATGTCCAGGGGGAAGGGAGTGAGCTGTGCTTCGGAAAGGGAGGGTCTGGGGTCGGTTTTAAGGCCGAGGGAGGAAGAGGTCGGCCGTGGCCGTGGCGGCCATTAAATTCCTCGCTGAGGTCACGGCTTACGCCCTTCTGGCTGCAGGTTAGGGATAAGGGGGCGGAGAGGATAGGGAGGGTCGAGCTGGAGGTGCAGTGGCGCACGTGGACGTACTGCAGCAGGGGATAGGGATGGGGCTTGCACTGTGTCATGCCGACATTGGCATGGCCAGAGCGCGACGTGATCGGCATGGTTCACGTTCCCGACGATTTAGGGCACTAAAAGGAAAACGGGTCGCGTCACTTGGTTCCACTACTGCCACAAACAACACAAAGCAAGCAAAACACCAAATTGGGACAAAACTATCCCAATGTGCAAAGTTTTGAAAAAGTGGTCCTCAAGGTGTTCGATGAAATGAAAATGGACTTCCACTATCCCAATGGAGCTAGGATTTTTGCTGGTGATGTTCTACTGGTATGTGAGCAAAGTGGTCCAGTTTCACTCAATTTGGAGAAGGTTTCATGTGTAAACATTTTCGTGTTTCGAAAATGGCCGAAGGTGTTCGATGTGTGTCCTACAAGAAAAATTTGCTCCAAATGATCCCAAATTTCTGGGGGAGGCTTATAATGGGATATGAAACACTTCCTCAGGTGGTCAAGATTTATGGTGGAGTGGAAGTAGGGTTTTGGTTTTAATGGCCCGGTAGTGGCAGATTTGGTAATTTCTTCAATCGGAAAAGTTGCATAGGTCATGGCGATGTTCATGCATATCTGGGATATACATGAGGACAGGTGTCTCTGGGATTTTTGGCGGATTTTTCTGAGCAAGGTAAATGAGAGTTGCTTTGGAGAGGCGAGATATCGGTTTTTGTTTTCTATAGAAAAGGCATTACGGTTTTATAAAGAAAACCCTAAGGAACGGAATCAAAGGTGATCGGAAATATTCAGAGAATATTCCCGGGGTTGGGACAAAGAGAGGTACATGATTTCGACATCAACCACCAGAAGTTCAAATGAGTTTTGATAAAATCCAGAGAAATCCAAGTAAAAAGGTTTTCGAAAAAATTTAGTTCACCCCTTTTTCAGAAAAACCGGTTAGTGAAATCGGGGTGTTACAAGAAGCAATGTGAGCTTGCTTGGGCTTGGCTTTCAAAAATACCAGTGCACACTTGGGCAAGGTGGGCAATGGATACCAACTGCCAAACTGACTTGGTTGTTAACAATCTTAGTGAAGTATTCAACAAGTATATCCTTGATGTCAGGAACAAAGCCATTGTTACTATGCTTGTTGGTATATGTGACAAACAAATGGTTAGGCATGATGACAAGAGAGAAGGGGCTAGAACTTTTGGCTGGGAAATCACTCCCATTATGCAGAAAGGTTGGAGTTGATGAAGAAATATTCCAGAGACTGTATCTCCAAGAGGTTTGACTTGGGGCTGTGGCATGTGAGTAGTGGAAAAAGAACAGTTGAAGTTAACCTGGACACTAGGTGTTGTTCTTGCAGGAAATGGCAGATGACAGGATTGCCTTGCAATCTTGTTGTCAGTGCTATATACAAAGCAGAGATGCATCCAGAAGATTTTATGAGTGATTTCTTAAAAAACAACTTATATTTGAAGAGCACAATCATGTGTTTTATCCTATGCCACTTGAGCATGGTTGGACTAAAACAAATACACCAGACATCATGCCCCCTGGTTTCAAAGACCATCTCAAAGGTAGAAGGCAGGAGAAGAGAAGGAAAGGGAAATTTGAAATCCCTAAACCTAAGGAAACATCTAGGATGGCTACAATTACATGTAGCAACTGCAAGTTGCAAGGGAATAAGTACACAATCTGCTCAGTTCCTTTGAGGCCAGACCTTGCAATGAGGAAAAGTAACCACAGAGTAATTTATAAGATTCGTTTAAATATGTGTGCTACACCTCAAACTGCAATTCATAACTAACCCTTGATGTATGCATGCTAGTAGGAAAATGCCAGATGTTGGTGCAAGTTCTTCAACCAGCCAGATGGATGCTATTCCTTCACCTCCTCAAGCTGCACCAACAACACCTCAAGCTGCACCAAGAGCCCCACCAGCTAGAGCAAGAGCACCACCAACTGCAAGAAGAGCAACAATAGCATCAGAAGCAAGAGCTCCACCAGCTGCACCAGCATATCCACCTAATGAACCAGCTGATAGGGTTTTGTGATCATATCTGAATGCTGGTGCAAATGCAAGTGTTGGCAGAGATGCAAATTGTTGGAGATATGCCCTAGAGGCAATTAATAAAGATATTTTATTTATCATATCTCGATTATTCATAATATGTTTTATACCATGCTATAACTGTATTGCGCGGAAACATTAATACACGTGTGGTATGTAAACTACTAGGTCCCTAGTAGCCTCTTTACTAGTCCATTGAGATCAACGGATGATCAAGGTTTCCTGATCATGGACATGGATGTCAATTGATAATGGATTCGTATCATTAGGTGAATGATGTGATGGACGCACACCCAATATATAGGAGAACATATTACTCAAACCTTCGACCACGAGATCTATTTAATCACTATCTCTAGAGGGTGCATTGATTGCATCAAACGTCATACTTTAAATAGGTTGATAATAAAGGTGTCGCATATTAGGTATCCGAAGGAATAGGTTGAGGCGTAGGATCAAGAGCGGGATTTGCCAATCCACATAGCAGGATAGATACTCTGGGCCCACTCTGTTGGGGATATACCCATTGGGGGTATCACTAACATGGACAAATCCGGCTAGTCCAGGGTGGCCTGCAATGGTGGCAAAGGCTTTGGCCTGCCAGGCGGCCCAGATAGCTGGATACAAGGCGGACGATGGATGACAAGATGGAGGCCCAAGACTGAAGCCCATGCTGCCTTACGGACCAAGACGGAAGGCAGTGACTTGCCAGATAGGATTAGGACTCTGTAGTCTTGCCGGACATGTCTGTCCCTAGTAACCCTAGCTAGGTCCGGCCGCCTATATAAGTCGGACCAAGGGACGCCTTTAGGGCATACTTTATACACAATCAACTCATTGTAACCCGATCAAGGCTATTGCCATTATAGTGAGTTATAGCAGCACGTAGGATCTCGCCATCGCTGTGAGATCCGAAGCTGGGTAAACTGCCTTGTTCGATCCTGACCTCGACGATGTCCACCTTCTTGCCCTACGTTTACCCTAGGCTAGCAGGACCCCGTCTCCTATCTCAGATGTCGATACGACGACAGTTGGTGCCCACCGTGGGGCCTAAGGCGGCAAGCGTCACGTTTCAGGCGGGAATACTTGGTGGCATCGGCGACACCATCGCCGTCGGCCGCGCTTCACGATTCGGCAATATCGACTACGTTCAAGATGACGGAAACTATGTCCCGGCAAGGGATGGGCTCATCGCCTACACCCTCGTTCCAATAGGCGACATCGAGCTCTTCATCGGCTTCATTCCCGAGGCCATGGGTTTCCCGAAAAACCACACCATTTTTGGGCCCACCTGCCGCCCGGAGCAAGATTGTTCGACAGTTGGATCTGAGTCCGCCTTCTCCCAGGACTCGGCAGATTCTGATCTGCAGTTTGTCAGCATGACAGGACTGGGATCCGACTCCCAGCCTGATCACAATGATCCCGAATCAATCCTCCCTGCATTGCAGGACAAGGCGATGTCGGATGCCGGATCCGGATCTATTGTTCACGTCAATGTAGACTCTGACTCCGAGGAAGACTCTGCAAGCATGTTTGAGCCACGGATCAAAAGGTGTTTCAATGCACCCGAGCCTCCGCCTTCTGAGGCGGCTACAGGCTCGTCCGCCAACATGCAGCTGGTTTTTGTGGCGGATATAACCAACACGGACCCAGCTAAGGCAGCGGCAGCAGATGCCGCCAATGCTGGGGCTGCGGCAGCCGATCCATTGTTCGAAGAGCCCCCGCCGGCTCCGATGAAAAAGAGAATTCTGGAGAATCTTGCTCGAAGAGCCCCAGCAAGACAGGCAACTTGGCGGCCCTGGCAGAAGTCCTGCACGCACCAGTGAACGAGAAAACTAATCTGGCTTACTTGGAGAAGCTCCGAAGCTCTTTGATCGAGCAAACCCAATACCTCAAAACCAAGCAAGCAGAGGTTCAGGGTATACTCGAAGAAGCCAAGGTAGAAAACGCCAAGATAACTGCCAGGCTAACCTCAAAGCGCAATCTCTTCACCTCCACACTGGTTGCCAAACCGGCAGGACGTGCAACGGATAAGAAAAGCAAGCAAGGCCGCCACCCGCCTGGCAACGACTTCAAGTCCCCGGCGCAAAGACTTGGTTTCGAGTGGGCTTCAACACCGCAGCGTAAGGACAAAAACGGGGATGTCATCCTTTGCACCGCTGTCCTCAACACTGCGGCCGCCTTGGACATCCTCAACAACGACGACTACGACAAGGACGAGAAGATCTACTACGCCTCGATCCCTGCTCATAAAGCTTTAGAGCGGCAGGCCCGTGCTGATTCTCGTGCCAACATGGCGGACGCAAGGGGAGGAAGCTGGAATCCAAATCCAACGCTTGCAAAGCTGCGGCCGGCGGTCATCCCGAGGACCCATCCGGCTCCAGTAGCCATGGGAAGGGGAAGGATAACAAGGACCCGCATAAGTCACCGCCTCCCAAGAGGCACCATGACGAAGCGTCCCGAACCGGCAACAAACGTGAAGCCTCACCTTCTCCACTGCCTAAACAGGATGAAGGCGGAAGCCGGGGAAGCAAGCAGCCGCCAAGGAGTGGCAAAAACCGCGACAACGCCCCGCCGCCAAGAAGAAACAGGGACCGCACACCGTCTCCCCCGCCAGTGCCCAGGCACGAAGGTGGCAGCCGGGGACACAACAACGAGCCTAGGCGTAGCCGGGCAGCGCAGGACGAGCCCAATGCTGATAGATCTAGCAGGCAGCTCGATCCAAAAGACGCGCGGCATCGTCTCAATGACATCAAGGCAGGAAAATAGGACGCCTACCTCGGCCCTGAGTGCTTCGTCCCAGCCATCCACAACGTTCAGATCCCTCAAGATATGACATGAGTGTCAAAAACTCATCAGAGGTACAACGAAGCGGACAAGCCAAACTCATGGTTGTCAGACTACGCGCTAGCCGTAGAAATTGCCGGGGCAATGGCCTCATCGCCGCACGCTTCCTTCCCCTCATGCTCGAGGGGACAACCCGAAACTGGATCGAAAACTTGCTGGAGAAATCAATTCATAGCTGGCTTGACATGGAAAAGGTGCTCACCCTGCACTTTCAGGGCACATACAAGCGACCCAACATATATACAGACTGGGTTCGCTGTGTGCAGAAGCCGGATGAAACCGCAACAAGTTTCCTGGCAAGGTGGATCCAGACAAAGGCAAGTTGTGAAAACGTGGACGACAATCAAGCAATCCATGCCTTCACCACAGGCCTCCTGAAGGGCTTAAGTCTCAGACACAAGCTAGTACGCATGCAAGTCAAGGACCTCGGAGTCATGCTTGAAATAGCAGCCATGTACGCACAGGCGGATGACGACGCACGCGACGTTGACGGCGCTCATGACATGGCGCCAAATAGGCGAGCAAGTCACAAGCGCAAGGCTCCCCAGGATGACAAAGTCGGACCATCAAACGAGGTCGCCGCCGCCTTTGAAGGCAAAGGCGGAAATCGCAAGTGGAAAGGAAAGGGTAAAGAAGGCGGCTCCAGCAAACAACGCCTAACTTACGATCAGGCAAAAGCCTTACCCTGCCCAATCCATGCATCCTTGGGGAAGGTTAACCATACGCTGGGAGAGTGCCGGTTCATGGACGATTTCAAGAAGGACCCCGAGGTTGGCTGGAAGCCGAAAAAGAGTAAGAAAGCTGAGAAGGCAAAGAAGGAAGACGATGATGAGGCAGTCTCCATGTCGGAGGATGAGGACCCTAAGCCGCCACGCAAGGAGAAAAAGTATCCCAAAGTTCATAGCCAATTGGTCTGCTTTTTGGGCACTGCTTCGGCAAAGGAAGAGAAGGCGGAACTGCGCGAGCTCAATGCTACAGTGCCTGATGTTCCTCAGTACTTAGACTGGTCCGAAAAGGCAATCACATGGGACATGAACGACCACCCGGACCATGTGCCGCATCCCGACAAGTATGCCCTCGTAGTCGACCCCATTGTCGACAACTTCAGGTTAACCAAGGTGTTGATGGATGGCGGCAGCAGCCTCAACATCATGTATGAGGACACCCTGAAGCGCATGAACTTGACGGAAAGCCAGCTTGATTACAGCAAAGTCAAGTTCCATGGCATTGTTCCAGGAAAGCAAGCCAAGTCAATGGGAAGCATCAAGCTGGAGGTTACTTTCGGACCTGAGTCAAACTACCGCTCGGAGTATCTCAGGTTTGAAGTAGTCCCCTTCAAGAGTGCTTACCACGCCATCTTTGGACGGCCAGCTTTCACCAAGTTCATGGCTCGCCGTGTTACATTTACAGTAAGCTGAAGATGCCTGGACCCAACAGTACCATCACCGTCAATGGCAACTTCAAAAAAGCAAAGGAATGCGAACGTGGCAATGCCGCCTTCGCAGAGGCCATCCTCCATGCAGAGGAGTTGGCCATGATGAAGAAAGAAACTGATACGTCCCAGTTGCCGGAAAACGTGAAGACAGCCAAGCCTAAGAAGACTTTCAAGGCCTCCGAGGAAACAAAGATGGCGGATCTGGTGCCAGGTGATAGCTGAAAGGTCGACTAGAGGGGTGATTAGGCGACTACCAAATTTTATCCTTTTTCTTTTTAATTAGGGCTAGAGCAAGTATAACAAAGGTTGACTAGATGTACACTAGATGAATACAACCTATGTGATACAAGCAAGATATAAAGCGTAGCGGAAGCAACAAGTAAAGGGTAGAAGTAACCGCAAAGTAGAGACACGGAGATGATTCCCGTAGTTACTTCCCAAGGGAAATACGTCTACGTTGGAGGAGTGTGGAGCCACCTAGGCACTCCAATAGCATGAATGTGCTCACTCAATTCTCCGTGAGCTTTGCCGGTGAGGGCGTAGCTCTTCCACTATGAGGTCACCTTCGAGGCGTTGACCAAGCCGAGCACAAAGGTCGGGGAACTCCACAATGAGTTGGAGCCTCCCAACAATATTCCGGACCACCTCGCAAACAAGTTGAGGTATCCGGAACCCACAAAGGCCTCCGAGGATTACAAGCAACCCAAGGAGGAACAAGAACCACAAAGGGGATGATGGATTTGAAATTCCTTCGGTGGAGATGTAGATCGGGACCTCGTCCTTCACTCCTCAAAGTATCAAGGCGATTGATTGGTGGGAGTGGGAGATCTCTTAAATGAAGCTCTCAATAATGGTGGCAAGATATTTTCGTGAAGCTCAAATGTTCCAAGGTAGGTGAAGGGCACTAAATAGCCTCCCTTCAATTTTGTCCGTTGGGGCATCTGTCCCGTACTGGCGGTACTACCACTGCTGAAAGGGCGGTAGTACCGGTGGTGCGGGAGCCTTCATTTGGGTGGTCAACGCCCTGGTCTTCGTCTTCCAGATCCCGCACAAGCGGTACTGCCGCTCTCCGGCGGTACTTCCGCTAACCGGCACCGAACTCGTTTTAAGCGGTAGGGCTGGCGGCACTACCGCTCGTCTTCAGAATCCGCACAAGCGGTACTGCCGCTCCCCGGCGGTACTTCCGCTATGCGCGCCTGAATGCAAATTAAGCGGAAGTGCGAGCGGTACTTGATAACCCACAAGTATAGGGGATCGCGTGTAGCCTTTTCGATAAGTTAGAGTGTCGAACCCAACGAGGAGCTAAAGGTAGGATAAGTACTCTCTCAAGTTCTATCAACCACTGATACAACTCTACGCGCACTAAACGTTTGCATTATCTAAACTACGGTAGCAATACGGGTATGAGAGATAGTTTTGCAGGATAATAAATACAAGAAAGTAAAAGTTAGTGCTGCAGCAATAAAGTACACTAAGTAACCATATACTAACAGTACCATGAGTGTGGAAAAGTGGTGGTAATTGTGGTGGCTTTGTCCAGATTAATTAGTGAAGACATTTAGTTCATTGTCTTTGATGCAGTTTTCAATGTGGGAGAGGCTAAATATACATGCACTCCACTACTTGGGATTACAAGTACTATATGATTGGATTGTTAGCAAACATCCGTAAATACTAACAATGCATTAAGGTTTCCCCAACCATAGCCTTAAGTTTATGGTCCTCTTACTCCCATACATGCAACTAACCGGTTTGAGCCCTCAGGTTTCTGTCACTCCGGCAGGACTACCCCCTTCCTTTGCACATACTACTAACCCTATGGTGTTGATCCATGTGCGCACAAGTATAATGGACACCAAAGGACAGTACCATATCAACATACAACTCTAATGAACCATAGACATTCAACAAAGCAATCGAAAGACAAATAAACTACATAAACATGACATAGATCATAGGATAAATATTATAGCATCAAACACCATGTTTACATAGGACGGTACAGAGGTTTATGGGAGGATGAACCACTGAATACAAGGAGGAGATGGTGATGGAGATGGCGGTGAAGACGGTGGAGAGGGCAGCGCGGGGCACAGGGCGGCGGCGGCGCCGGCGGTGCGGGGAACTCCTTTCCCCGCCGCCGGCAAGCTTGGGGAGCGCCGCCCCTTAGCCTCCCTTCCTTCATGGCTTCTTGGGAGCCCTCCCCCATGGAGATGGGATCCATGGGGGAGGCAAAAACGTGGCTTTTGGTGGCTGGAATTCGTGGGTGGAGGAGTCCTCCACGAGTTAGGTTTCCTCCCTTTATATATCTTCTCGGATTTCCGTCACCCCCTTTTAGGGTTCCACCAAAACGGGCCTCCAGGCCGCGTCCGAACTCCGATTGGGCTGATCTGGGCTTAAAATCTTCGTATGGAAAATTGTGACAACTTTCGTAACAGCCAGGTCTCCAGATAACGTCATCTTCGAGGGTCAAACTGGCAATCTTCGTAAAAAGTTCTCAGACAGATTTCAGGAAAGTCCCAATTCGACTCCAACAAGGTTTCCTCTTGTATTCTTGATAATTTCTACACATCAAAGAGTAAAACAAGAACATTGTGCACTTTTGCAACTATTAGTAGGTTAGTCCAAATAAATAATAAACTTAATATAAAACAAGTGCTAAAAGCATAAAAATGGCATGAAACAATCAAAAATTATAGATACGTTTTGGACGTATCAACATCCCCAAGCTTAATTCCTGCTCGTCCTCGAGTAGGTAAATGATAACAAAATAATTTTTGATTGTAAATGCTATGATCAGGTCTTTAACAATTGCATGATGTATGGATAATAAAACTTAGCAACCATGTTACCTAATGAAAAGTATCAACGAACTAAGAGCTTATAACATGAAATTTATAAACATCAACAAGATTGTAATGACCATAATAAGCATGGTAGAGTGGTATCTCGCTTGCCCGTATTTGTACAGCAAAACATAAATGCCCAGGCACCTCTGAAGTTCAAGTGAAGACTAGAAGTAAAGATATCAAAGATAAAAGCATCAAAGTTATACCACAATTAACCGCATTTTGGGACAAGCACATTACACTAAGAATGACAACTATGCTCTCGAGAAGGTGCTCAAAGAAAGGATGGTGACTCAACATGAAAATAAAAGATTGGCCCTTCGCAGAGGGAAGCAGGGATTATCATGTGCTAGAGCTTTTCATTTTTAAAACAGAAGCAAAATTGTTTTGGGAAGTGTTTGTTGTTGTCAACGAATGGCAGTGGGCACTCTAACCCCCTTGTCAACCAGACTTTCAAGAGCGGCTCCCATGAAGGACGTTATTTCTACCAGCAAGGTAGATCATCCCTCTTCTCTTTTGTTTACACATGTATTTTAGTTTCATTATGGATGACACTCCTCCCAACCTTTGCTTGCACAAGCCATGGCTAACCGAATCCTCGGGTGCCTTCCAACATTCACATACCATGGAGGAGTGTCTATTTGCAAATTAAGTTGCTTACTGATAAATCAGGGCAAAACATGTGAAGAGAATTATTGATGAAAGTTGTAATTAATTGGGACTGGGCACCCCATTGCCAGCTCTTTTTGCAATTATTGGATAAGCGGATGTATATGCCACTAGTCCATTGGTTGAAAGTCTGTCATAAGTAAATGACAAGTTGAAAGAGAAAACACCACATACTTCCTCATGAGCTATAAAACATTGACACAAATGAGAAGTAATTTGAAGGTTTTAAAGGTAGCACATGAAAATTTACTTGAATGGTTTGAAATGCCATGCATAGGTATTTATGGTGGACACTTTGGATAACTTGGTTTTCATGGATTTGGAAGCACGAGCAGCATTCCCGCTCAGTACAAGTGGAGGCTAGCAATAGACTGGGAAGCGACAATCAAGAGAGCAATAACCGTCATAATCATGCTTGCGACAAAACAAAATTAATAAGGCATAAAAGTGATACAAGAACTCTGAGCAAAATAAATCATCAGGCTTAATTGACTTTTTGTTTTTCAGTCATATGCATGCGTGAGCATGTGCCAAGTCAATTCAAATGAATTATTCAGAGGAGGATACCACAATACCATACCATCTTATGAACAACATAATGCATGTTAACAAAATATCATAATATACACTATTAGCTAGTTGAGACTAACCATAAGAAAATATAACCACTAAACAATATCATTCACACATCATTTTTAAGTTTCATCATATAATCCATTAACCAAGTAAATGTTGAAAACAGAGATAAATAAAATATGTGAGGATCCACTTATTAATGTAACTGGTGTTTGATGCTAAGATAAATAGATAATAAGATACAGCCGCTTCAAGTTTAGTAAAGTCATATGTTGCTCAAAAAACAAAGTTTGAAGGTTTGCAAACCGAGGGGTTGTTGATGAAGAGGGATGTGGGACATCCCCAAGCTTATGACTTTGGCCATTCTTCACATTTCACAATTTGGTGTTCCTTCATTCTCTGTGAAAAAACTTCAACACAAAAACTTTCCCATTCTTTTCTGCGGTTAGACATTAGTGCAATAATAATATTTCCAAGTGCTGCTATTAAACCAAATAAATTTTGTTTTTAAGTTACAGAAAGGTTGCTTAAATGGCCAACTTATAAATGAAAGGTAAACCATTAAAAATCAAATGAAAACGAAAAGAGGCCACTCTTGCAACAAAAGTCAGAATCTGTCCAGAAAAACAGCAGCTGGAAAACGCAATTTTTAGGTGCACTTAAACATCCCGAAATTTTAGCCAATTTTTGTACATGCAGAGGATTAGGTGCTACAACATCAGTAATTTTTTCGTGATTTTTAGAGCTTCCAGTAAAATATGAAAAATCGCGCAATAAGCAGTAGATACCGAAAACAGAAAATCACTTTTTACATATGTATCAACTAAGCTAAATGGATAAAACTTGGTACTTTATTTTTGATAAACTAAGAAACCAGAGGCTAAGCAAGACCTAAACATGCTAGCTACAGCAAGGAAAACTCTAAAAAAAACAAAAGTAAAACCAAATAAAGAACCAAACAAAGAAGCAAAACAAAAGAAAATATATTTGTTGTTTTGAATTTATAAGTGAAAAAAGAAGCAATGAAACCAAATAAGGAAAACTAAAGAAGGTAAAACCAAGACATATAAAACAATTATAATACAAGTTAAGACAATACATATCATGTGGACGGGTAATATAGAGTATGAACGAGACAACCTCATGTTAGTTGATGAATAGGGGGATGACTCGGGCATCCCCAAGCTTAGATGATTGTATCTTCTTGAATATGTTCTTGGGATGCACCTACACATCCCCAAGCTTGAGCTCTTGCGTCTTCTTATTCATCTCATATCACCATATTGATTAGATCTTATAAGCTACATCCACATAAAACTTCACAAAACTCATTAGTAGGGTTAGTACTCATTAAATAAAATCCACTCATGTTCAAGCATTGACAAGTTTTATAATTTTTACTCAACATTAGCCACTGTATATACTAAGGTGTTCATGATTTCCGTTGTCCGTCGAAAAACTAATGAAACTAACAACACCAAGTACAATATTGAATAAACAAAGAAATCTGTCAAAACTGAACAGTCCGTAAAGATGGCATTCAACGAGATAGTTAAGTAGCTCAAATCAAAAACTTTAGTCTAATGAAAGAAAGATAATAATCTCAGGTTTATGCACAAAAATTTTCAAGTCAAAATACTATTCTGAGATTTATCACGATTTTATTTACAGAGAAGCACAAAATCTGTCTAAACAGAACAGTCAGTAAAGATCGAATTTTTCGACCTATCTACGTACCTTAAATCAGAAAAAGTTAGTCTAATGAAAGAAAGCTAATAAGCATCACTTTGCACTCAAGAAATTTCAGATCAAGATCACGTTCTGGTGATTTTAAACATTTAATACGGTGGAGCACAGAAAATCTGTTTCTGGACAGCAAAGTAAAACTATCAACTTTCAATTAACTAAAGACTATAATTAGCATTTTATTTTTATGTACAGAGGTATATACACAATATTTACAATATTTACATGTTTTTAATGAAAAGCTTCCATGAAAGATTTGTTTTGGTTTCATAGGCATGAACACAAGTGTTCAAGGTCGACCCCCATTTAACCATTACTCATCTTTCCAATCACTTTTCTTTTTGAAAACGTTTTTAGATAACAACTACACCTAATTTTTTTTGTAATTCGCATTCCCTATCCATAGTAAGATAAAGAACAACTTGGTACTGAAAATAAAAACTACTTAGAGATAAAGCAAACAAGTGCACACAAGAACATTAACCTACGCTATGGCTCCCCGGCAACGGCGCCAGAAAAGGTCTTGATAACCCACAAGTATAGGGGATCGCGTGTAGCCTTTTCGATAAGTAAGAGTGTCGAACCCAACGAGGAGCTAAAGGTAGGATAAGTATCTCTCAAGTTCTATCAACCACTGATACAACTCTACGCGCACTAAACGTTTGCATTATCTAAACTACGGTAGCAATACGGGTATGAGAGATAGTTTTGCAGATAATAAATACAAGAAAGTAAAAGTTAGTGCTGCAGCAATAAAGTACACTAAGTAACCATATACTAACAGTACCATGAGTGTGGAAAAGTGGTGGTAATTGTGGTGGCTTTGTCCAGATTAATTAGTGAAGACATTTAGTTCATTGTCTTTGATGCAGTTTTCAATGTGGGAGAGGCTAAATATACATGCACTCCACTACTAACAATGCATTAAGGTTTCCCCAACCATAGCCTTAAGTTTATGGTCCTCTTACTCCCATACATGCAACTAACCGGTTTGATCCCTCAGGTTTCTGTCACTCCGGCAGGACTACCCCCTTCCTTTGCACATACTACTAACCCTATGGTGTTGATCCATGCGCGCACAAGTATAATGGACACCAAAGGACAATACCATATCAACATACAACTCTAATGAACCATAGACATTCAACAAAGCAATCGAAAGACAAATAAACTACATAAACATGACATAGATCATAGGATAAATATTATAGCATCAAACACCATGTTTACATAGGACGGTACAGAGGTTTATGGGAGGATGAACCACTGAATACAAGGAGGAGATGGTGATGGAGATGGCGGTGAAGACGGCGGAGAGGGGCAGCGCGACGGCGCAGGGCGGCGGCGGCGCCGGCGGTGCGGGGAACTCCTTTCCCCGCCGCCGGCAAGCTTGGGGAGCGCCGCCCCTTAGCCTCCCTCCTTCATGGATTCTTGGGAGCCCTCCCCATGGAGATGGGATCCATGGGGGAGGCAAAAACATGGCTTTTGGTGGCTGGAATTCGTGGGTGGAGGAGTCCTCCACGAGTTAGGTTTCCTCCCTTTATATATCTTCTCAGATTTCCGTCACCCCTTTTAGGGTTCCACCAAAACGGGCCTCTAGGCCACGTCCGAACTCCGATTGGGCTGATCTCAGGCTTAAAATCTTCGTATAGAAAATTGTGACAACTTTCGTTACAGCCAGGTCTCCAGATAACATCATCTTCGAGGGTCAAACTGGCAATCTTCGTAAAAAGTTCTCAGACAGATTTCAGGAAAGTCCCAATTCAACTCCAACAAGGTTTCCTCTTGTATTCTTGATAATTTCTACACATCAAAGAGTAAAACAAGAACATTGTGCACTTTTGCAACTATTAGTAGGTTAGTCCAAATAAATAATAAACTTAATATAAATAAGTGCTAAAAGCATAAAAATGGCATGAAACAATCAAAAATTATAGATACGTTTTGGACGTATCAGTACTGCCGCGGTACCGGAAGCAATAGAAGTCAGCGGTACTACCGCCGCTTGCGCGGCGGTACTACCGCCCCTGGCAGATTTTCTTCTCTTTAAAGTGTGAGCGACATAGAACAGTTTATAGAACCTGTGTAAACTTAGATAACAAGTTAAAAGCTATTATTGTATTGTTATCAATCACCAAAACACGATTAAGAGCAAAATGCTCTTTCAATCTCCCCCTTTTTGGTGGTTGATGACAATATAACAATTTGCCACAAAACGGTTTTGGGGAAAAATGGACGGAGCTCCCCCTAGAAGTGTGCATTATTCAAGAGTAGCTTTTGAATGCTCAAATGCATACCAAATAGGATCAACACTCCCCCATGTTTTCCAAAACGTGCAAGATATAATCAAAACAACAAGCATATAAGCATGGAAACAAAGATAACGAGGTTTAACATGTCTTACACCATGCAACAAGGTTCACAAACACAAAGTAAACAAGTTCACAAGCTCATAAGACACAAATAGCTAAAACAACGAACGCTTGTGACTATCCCTTGCAAATCCCGAAAACCTAATAGATATTTCTCCCCCTTTGGCATCAAGACACCAAAAGAGAAGAAATCGATGCTAGCGTCCGAAGGTCAATCGGAGAGGTTCTCGTTGCTAGCAGGACGGGGACGACGACGAGATGACACTTCTTCTCCTTCATAATCAGAACACACGCAAACCTTTCCTTGGGAATCCTTGGCTCGCCACTCACCGGACACGGTGATCTCCTTCTCCGATCCGGACTCCACAATTTCACCACAAGCATGACAATCCAAAATCTCTTGTTGACGAGCTTCCTTGTGTGCAACATGGTGGTGATATTCCCTTGTCTCAAGAGCCTTGGTCATGCAGAAAAGTTTCTTGACTTGTCGACCCATCCAAGTTAGAGGATCCTCCTTCTTGGGAGCAAGAGATGGACCAGCACCCCCAGCAGCAGCCTCAGCAGTGGCTTTGTTCTTGGCTTTCTTCCTAGCTTGAGCAGTCTCATAACTGTGATCTTTGATGCGAAGCTGCTTGGGCTTGTGAGTGGTCCAAGAGTTGGGATTTGAGAGACCCGCCATGGGAAGAAGATCCTTGCTCCAAGCCCAAATGATGAACTTCATGACATAGGGGCCAAAAGCTGCATTCTTCTTGTTGACGCAAATATGCCAAAACTCATTCCATAGATAGTCCATAACATTCAACTTCTTCCCCTTGGTCTTGAACTCGTGCATCCTTATCAAAAGGGTGGTGAGGAACCCATGAATCTCATCAATGTGGCCCGCCTTTGGGTTGATGGTTTCCCGGAAAATCCTGTGCATAATCTCATAGGGAGGGTAAAGACCTCGAAGTGACCGCAGTGTACTTTTCCCAAAAGTAGAGAGGAGCAAGAAGATGCTTGGCTAGAGGCTTGTCTTCCGTATGAACACGGAACCAATTTGCATAAAAGTCAGCTGGAGGAACCATACCATGATCAACATACCCTAGCAATGTCCCAATGTCACTCCACGAGGCCGTGAGCTGTTCTGCCTTGGTCATCCAGGTAATAGAGCGGTCCAGCAAGTTGAAAGACACGGTGGCAAAGAACTGACACACAAGATCTTCATCAAAGTTTGCACGGAGCTGAATAAAGCGGAGGATGTCACGTTCCTTGCAAATCCGGAGAGCCTCTTCAAAATACTCGGGGTGCCTCTCCATGTGGGCAATGTCAATGTATTGCTGCTTCACCACATTGTTCTTTGAATCCTTGTGAAGATAAGTATGATAGCAATGTTGTTGAAAGACGGTGTGAAAATAGGGATTGGTCCCTCGAACCTTTGGATCCAAGTCCATGCGGGCAAACTCATAGGGATTGGACTTTCTCAGATCAACATACTGTGCATCTGTCAGATTCGCGAAGGAGGGAGGAGCCTTCCGAACCCTTGCTTGACCCTGCCCTTGCCGAGAATTGTTCAAGATTGGAACACAAAGAACACAAGGATACAACTAGTAGAACAATCAAAGGCTAAGCAAGAGTACAACAACTAGTAGAGGAGATAAGACCATAGGTGGTAAAACAACTAAGGAAGTTGGAGAACCACCACCGGTGAATCTACCGATGTTAGATGAGGAACTATGAAATTAGCCATGGATTCTTCAAACTAGGTCTACACAAGGTTCTAGGTGACCAAAGATGCATCTCTCCCAAGCCAAATCGACAAGTACAACTAAGATAGGTCCACTAATACATCTCCAACTATCAACTAGTTGAGAGAGAGGGAGAGGACAAACCGGAGCTCATGGCGACAGATCGGGGGCGAGGAGGAGATGCCGGAGCCGACCACGGGCAGAGGCGGCGAGAGCCACGGCCGGGGGCGGCGCCGTCCGGTGGTGGAGATGGCCGTCGGTGGCAGATCGAGAAGAAGAGGGTCGGGGGAGATGGGGATTGAGTGGTTGACTTTCCCCACTCCCTCCACGAACCGTCACCTTAATAGATCCGCTCCAGCGGTACTACAGCCCGATCCGGCGGTAGTACCGCTGCCGATACTGCAGCGCGGGCCCACGGTACATGCTGGACGGGGCAGGGCACCCGCACCAGCGGTAGTACCGCCAGGTACGTGGCGGTAGTACCGGTGCCAGGGGCAGAACTTCAAAAAGAGCTCATTAAGAGTCATTTTCTCCGCTATGCCACCGGTTCCGACACACTACACACACCGGGAACAACAAAAGATGCACATTTTTAGATGGAGGTGACTTTTGGGATGAGATATTTGGGTTAGGATAGAGATGTAACTGTGGGAAGGAGAGCAAACCCAATTTGCAAGAGACAAATTTGAAAAGCCAAAATGAGTGCTCTCCCAAGATTCAAAGAGATCTAAAACACCAAATAAGAACCAAATAAGATCCAACTCCTCATAAGGAGGGCGGTGGTCGAAGCCACCATATATGAGTAAAGTCAACCCGGAACCGCGAAGATGTATCTTGGATTCCTGGCCAACACTCATCGTTGAAGCACATATTGTCACCAAAAGTGACCAAATGTAGCACGAATTGTCTATATTGGCATCATAGGAAGAATGTTGACTCATGGATTGAGCTACACTCCCCCTACAACTATGCCTATACCCAAACTAGTTATCAAGTACACTATGGGTAGGGGTGCGCGGTGCTCAAGCAAAGTTACTCACATCAATGACATTTAGCTCATTCCTCAATTCTCGAAATCTTGTTTGATCAAGGGCCTTCGTGAAGATATCCGCGAGTTGATCCTTGGTACCTACATAAGACAAGTCAATGTTGCCCCTTTCCACGTGCTCCCGGATGAAGTGGTGACGCACTTCAATATGCTTCGTCTTGGAATGTAGCACGGGGTTGTGGGCGATCTTGATGGCACTCTCATTGTCACAAAAGAGAGGCACCTTGTCAAAGTTGACTCCATAGTCCTTCAAGGTTTGCCTCATCCAAAGCAATTGAGCACAACAACTCGCGGCGGAGATGTACTCGGCTTCGGTGGTGGAGAGAGCAACACAATTTTGCTTCTTGGAAGACCAACATACCAAGGAGCGACCAAGAAATTGGCAACCCCCGAAGTGGACTTCCTATCCTTCTTCTCTCCGGCATAGTCCGAGTCCGAATACCCAATGAGATGAAAGCTTGAACCCTTGGGATACCAAAGACCAAAGTTCGGGGTATGAATCAAATATCGAAGGATGCGCTTAACCGCCATCATATGGCTTTCCTTAGGAGCCGCTTGATACCTTGCACACTTACCCACACTAAACATGATATCCGGTCTAGATGCACAAAGATAGAGCAAAGAACCAATCATAGAACGATAAAGCTTTTGATCAACATCTTTACCCTCGGTGTCGGTGTGGAGATCTTGTTTTGTGGACATCGGGGTCTTGCTAATCTTGGCACCCGCCAAGTTGAATCGCTTGAGCATGTCTTGGGTATATTTGGCTTGCTTGATGAAGGTGCCTTCCCTATATTGCTTCACTTCAAAACCTAGGAAGAACTCCAACTCCCCCATCATAGACATCTCAAACTTGCTAGTCATAAGCTTGGCAAACTCATCATTGAAAGCATTGTTAGTAGAACCAAATATGATATCATCAACATAGAGTTGGCATATGAAAAGGTTCCCTCCAACCTTCTTGGTGAAAAGGGTGGGATCTATGACACCCACTTGAAATCCACGATCGACTAGAAACTCGCGAAGGTGCTCATACCACGCACGTGGGGCTTGCTTTAGGCCATAGAGTGCCTTCTCGAGCTTATAGACATGATGGGATACTTGGGGTCTTCAAACCGGGAGGTTGCTTCACATATACCAACTCATTAATTGGACCGTTAAGAAAAGCACTTTTAACATCCATTTGTTGTAGTTTAAAGTTATGATGAGATGCATATGCAAGCAAGATGCGAATAGACTCAAGGCGAGCAACGGGAGCAAAGGTTTCACCGAAATCAACACCTTCGACTTGAGAGAAGCCTTGTGCCACCAATCTTGCCTTGTTTCGAATGACAATGTCGTTCGAATCTTGCTTGTTCTTGTAGACCCACTTGGTGCCGATGACGTTCTTGCAATCTTTTGGCCTTGGCACCAACTTCCACACCTTGTTGCGCTTGAAATTGTTTAGCTCCTCATGCATGGCCTCCACCCAATCATGATCTTCAAGGGCTTCATATACTTTCTTGGGCTCGATGAAGGAGACAAAAGCATGATTGGTGCTAAAGCTTGCCAATTGCTTTCTTGTGACGACCTTGCCTCTAACATCTCCGAGGACTTTATCCAAAGTATGTTCTTTGAGGACGAGGTCTCGTTCTCTTCTCATTGCTCTTCTTGCCTTGACTTCCTCCGAAGTTTCTTGAGATGTAGCTTGATCATCACCTTCATCATGGGAGTCATGTGCACCACCTTGATCTTGAACTTGTTCTTGATCATGAAGTTGTTCTTGGCCTTGTGCACCATCATGAGCTTGTTCTTGAACATCATGTGTAGTATCATTGGGTTGGACTTGATCAATAATGGGATGATCTTGTTCAACAATGGGATCACTTTGTTCTTGAACTTGCTCGTTTGGTTGAGGGCTCGTAGCTTGTTCTTGGATCACTCGAGGAACTTGGATAGGTGATGAGTCTTGAGGTGGCTCAACTTGAGGAGGGTCCTCTTCAATAGGACGGATATCACCAATTGCCATCCTCCTCAAGAGCTCCATGGGAACATCACCTACAACATTAGAATCAACTTGCCCCACTTGGGAGCCATTATCCTCATCAAACTTCACGTCACTAGACTCTTCAACTTGACCGGTGGTCTTGTTGTAGACTCTATAGCCGTGAGAGTTTGTGGAGTAACCAACAAAGATGCCCTCAATTGATCTAGTTTCGAATTTTGACAAGCGATTACCTTTCTTGCGAATGAAGCACTTGCATCCAAAGACGCGGAAATATGAAAGGTCCGGCTTCTTGCCGAGGAGGATCTCATATGGAGTCTTGTTTGTGATCTTACGGAGATAGACCCGGTTGGTGATGTAGCATGCGGTAGCAATGGCTTCGGCCCAAAAGTTGTACGGAGAAGCATACTCCGCAATCATAGTCCTTGCCGCATCCATGAGTGTCCGGTTCTTCTCTCCGCCACACCGTTTTGTTGAGGGGTGTATGGGGTAGAGTATTGATGTGCAATCCCTTCTTCACTAAGAAATCCCTCCACGGTGTAGTTCTTGAACTCGGACCCATTGTCACTTCGAATCACCATGATCTTCTCTTGATATTGACGTTGGGCCATGTTGATGAAGTCAATGACTCTTTGTTGAGTCTCACTTTTCTTCTTGAAGAAATAGACCCATGTGTATCTTGAATAGTCATCAACAATCACCAAGCAATACTTCTTGCCTCCAAGACTATCATAAGATAGAGGACCAAAAAGGTCCAAGTGAATGAGCTCGAGAATCTTGGAGGTGGTAATATGCATCTTTTGTGGATGGGCTTCTCCATGTTGCTTGCCTAGAACGCAAGACCTACACACACGATCTTTGGAGAACTTAATATCGGTTAGCCGAGAATGTGATTACCACTTTGAAGGTCATGCAAGGTTCTCATATTGGTGTGGGCTAGTCGGCGATGCCAAAGCCAACCCACATCAACTTTAGCCATTAGGCAAGTCGCGGTAGAGGTGCTTTCTTTCGAGAAATCAAGCACATACATACCGAACTCGACATGCCCAACAAAGACTACTTTAAGAGACCCCTTCACGGTGATGATCACACTCTCGTCATCAAAATAGCACCCATAACCACATTTGGTAAGTTGAAAGACGGAAAGCAAATTGTAACCAAGGGACTCAACAACAAGGACATTCTTGATCGAGATTTCTCTCGCAACAACAACCTTGCCGCGTCCCAATACCTTAAGCTCGCGGTTGTCACCAATCTTGACATGGGAATATTGTGGTAAAGGAGGTTCAATATCATCCACCAAGTCAATGCGTCCGGTCATGTGTTGGGATGCGCCACTATCCACCGTCCATCGACCCGCACCGGACGCCGCACCCTACAAGAGATCAATTCTTTGATTTAGGTACCCATTTTTGAATGGGTCCTTTCTTGTTAGTCACAAGGGTCTTTGGAACCCAAATAGCCCAATGATAATCATCACCATAAGAAGTGCCAACATATTTAGCATAAACATGTCCATCTTTAGATTTCAAAAGAACATAAGATGGGTTATATTTCCCGGCAAAGTCATTGTGAGTGGCGTTGCCCCTTGTGGCCTCACCACCCACAATGGTGTTGGGTTCCTTCTCCTTAGCCATCTCCCCCTCCTTAACAAAGACAATATTCTTGGAAGGGGGAGTTGACTTCTTCTTCTTGTTTTTCTTCTTTGACTTGGTAGGGAACCCAAGTCCTTCTTTCCCAACTTGATCCTTTTGATTGCTCAAAAGATCATTGAGATTCTTCTCACCTTGAATGCATGAGCAAGGCCCTTCTCAAGTTGGGCCTTCAACCTAGCGTTCTCCTCAACAAGGTTAGCATGCTCACAACAAGGGTTAGAGCTAGCAACATTAGTATTAGAGGAAGAAACAAGACATTGTTTCACTTGTTGACCTAGGTATTGATCATGAGACTTTTGGAGTTCATCGAAAGACCTTTTGAGGGCTTTGAGTTCCTCATCAAGTCTCTTGTTTTCCTTCTCAAGTCTAGCATGGCCAATACCTAGCTCATTCTTTTCATTCTTAAGAATTTTGGACATAGCAAGAGCATGTTCATGATCCTTTTTTACTCTAGACATATCAATAGCATATGATTCCTCTTGGTGAGAGAGGGCCTCTTCAAGAGCACTCCTACGAGTTTGCTCTTTCTCAAGAGCATTGGATAGCTCCGCTATTTCATTAGCGTACTCACACTCATTAGCCTCCATGGTCAAAGTTTCTCCTCCTTTTCATCTACAAGAAGGTTAGTCTCATCAAGTTGCTCAATAAGAGCATTCACATGAACCTTGTTCTCCCCCTTGAGCTTAGCTAGCCATAAGTCCCAACATTTGGACCTTGGGCCTCCTTCTCAACATTTTCTACACAATCCAACAAAGAAGGGGGCGTAGAAGTAATGGGCTTAGGAGAAGGGGTTACCGAGCCGGCTTTTGCCATAAGACATGTGTAGGGAATGGCCTCATTCTCATTGGGGGATTCGAAGAGGGATGCCGGTGTAGTGGAAGTAGTAGCAATGGCCACATGTGCCACACCTTCAACATCATCATCCTCATCACCGGACATGTACTCTTCAAGAACCTTCCTATCTTGGACACACAAGGCATTTGGAACCTTCCTCTTCACGAAGTTCTTGTTGCCGATGGTCTTGATGATCTTGTCTTTTCTCACAAGCTTGCCGTTGGTGTCTTCTCTATTCTTGTACGGGCAATCGGCAATGTAGTGGTCTTGGTTGCTACAATTATAGCACGTCTTTGGTCGATCAACTCTTGATTTGCCTCCTCTTGCGAAAGATCTTGCACTTTAGAGCGGTTGCCCCAAAAAGCCTTTGCGGCAAGAGCCATGTGTTCACTATAGGCTTGCTTGGTCTCTTCCGGATCTTCTTCTTCATCTTCATGCACAACCACTTCCTCACGCAATGGCCTTGGATTTCAAAGCAACATTTGGTGATTGCCCGCAAGTCCTCTTTGGCGAGCAAGAGCATTGATGGAGCTCTTGACCACCATTCCAATAGATACAAATTCATTGACCACCGTGTTATCCGGCCTTGATCGAATGGTTTGAGCCAATCCTTGGTTGGACGAGTGATTGCCTTGAGAAACTTGCGCTTGATCCAATCATCACCAATCTTCTCATAGCCAAAGTCCCCAAAGTGACGGCAAGAGCGGTGAGTCTTCTATAAAGCTCTTCGGGAGTCTCATCATCCTTCATCACGAACTCATCGGCCTCGTCTTGGACCGCTTCATACTTGGAGCGTTGAATGCTCTCATTTCCCAAGAACAAGGTATGGAGAGCGGCCCATGATTCCTTCGCCGTGGTGCATCTTCGGAGGTGAGTAAGATATGTTGGACCGGCGGCGGTTTGGATCATGTGCATAGCGGTGGCGTTGAGTTGATGATCGGCCTTCTCACTTGGAGTCAAATTGGCAGGATCCCTTGGAGAGAAGCCGCGCTCTATAATGTCAAGCAAATCAACACAAGAACTAGACATATGTGACTTCATGCAAAATTGCCAATTAGGAAAGTCTTTTGTGTCAAGCTTAGGAGGTGCGCCCATATTGGCGATGTGTGGCTTGTCAACTTGTCGGTGGATTTGGTTATACACTTGTTCCGGTGGAACTTGTGAATACACCCCCGGAATAGCCTTCGTGGTGGATGATGTACCATTCTCTCCTTTTCCCGAGTCGGCATTGGCTTGCGCCTTTGCTTTCTCGGATCGACTTCCAAAGTCAAGACGTCGTCGTCTTTGTTTGGGGAGTCTAGAGGGATGGAGCGTCATCCACACGAGGGGCTTTCCCGTAATTTGCTCGAACATCTTCCGCATCTCATTAATGACATTGGAGGTAATCTTGTTGTCAAGATTATTGGTCTTGGACTCAAGATTACTCACAATCTCATTTAGTTGAGACTTGGAGACGGGAGCTTCGGGATCACCCTCTTCGGCCATTTTCTCTTAGGTGGTGAAGCCTTAGATAAGAGCCCAGGCTCTGATACCAATTGAAAGGTCGACTAGAGGGGGGTGATTAGGCGACTACCAAATTTTAACCTTTTTTTTTAATTAGGGCTAGAGCAAGTATAACAAAGGTTGACTAGATGTGCACTAGATGAATACAACCTATGTGATACAAGCAAGATATAAAGCGTAGCGGAAGCAACAAGTAAAGGGTAGAAGTAACCGCAAAGTAGAGACACAGAGATGATTCCCGTAGTTCCTTCCCAAGGGAAGTATGTCTACGTTGGAGGAGTGTGGAGCCACCTAGGCACTCCAATAGCACGGATGTGCTCACTCTATTCTCCGTGAGCTTTGCCGGTGAGGGCGTAGCTCTTCCACTATGAGGTCACCTTCGAGGCGTTGACCAAGCCGAGCACAAAGGTCGGGGAACTCCATAATGAGTTGAAGCCTCCCAACAATATTCCGGACCACCTCGCAAACAAGTTGAGGTATCCGAAACCCACAAAGGCCTCCTAGGGTTACAAGCAACCCAAGGAGGAACAAGAACCACAAAGGGGATGATGGATTTGAAATTCCTTCGGTGGAGATGTAGATCGGGACCTCCTCCTTCACTCCTCAAAGTATCAAGGCGATTGATTGGTGGGAGTGGGAGATCTCTTAAATGAAGCTCTCAATAATGGTGGCAAGACATTTTCGTGAAGCTCAAATGTTCCAAGGTAGGTGAAGGGCACTAAATACCCTCCCTTCAATTTTGTCCATTGGGGGCATCTTTCCCGCACTGGCGGTACTACCGATGCTGAAAGGGCGGTAGTACCGGTGGTGCGGGAGCCTTCACTTGGGCGGTCAACGCCCTGGTCTTCGTCTTCCAGATCCCGCAGAAGCGGTACTGCCGCTCTCCTGCGGTACTTCCGCTAAGCGGCACCGAACTCATTTTAAGCGGTAGTGCTGGCGGCACTACCACTCGTCTTCAGAATCCACACAAGCGGTACTGCCGCTCCCCGGCGGTACTTCCGCTATGCGCGCCCGAATGCAAATTGAGCGAAAGTGCGAGCGGTACTGCCGTGGTACCGGAAGCAATAGAAGCCAGCAGTACTACCGCCGCTTGCGCGGCGGTACTACCTTCCCTGGCAGATTTACACCCCTTTTTCTTCTCTTTAAAGTGTGAGCGACATAGAACCGTTTATAGAACCTGTGTAAACTTAGACAACAAGTTAAAAGCTATTATTGTATTGTTATCAATCAACAAAACACGATTAAGAGCAAAATGCTCTTTCAACAACTCCAAGCAAATCACCATCGGATCCGGCTTAGACGACAAATAGGAAAACACGCTCGTCAAGTTCCTCCGTGAGAATCGGGACATCTTTGCATGGTCGTCAGCCGACGGTGTACCAAGGGAACTTGCCGAGCAATCTCTTAATGTCTACAAAGGAGCCAAACCAGTCAAGCAAGGATTAAGAGGCTACGGTGAAGAGAAGAGGAAGGTAATAGGAAAGGAGATCATCAAGTTGCAAGAAGCTAAGTTCATTAGGGCGGTAGTACACACTGATTGGTTGGCAAATCCTGTACTGGTTCCAAAACCCAATAAGGAAATGAGAATGTGCATTGATTATACCGGTTTGAACAGGTGTTGTCCTAAGGACCACTTCGCTTTACCATGTATAGATCAGGTCATAGAATCCATAGCCGGCTCAGAGCTGCTGTGCCTTTTGGATATGTACTCCGGGTACCACCAAATTAAAATGCGAGAATCCGACCAACTAAAAACATCATTCACTACGCCCTACGGGACCTTCTGCTACATCACGATGCCCTTCGGTCTAAAAACTACCGGCGTGACGTATCAGCGATGCATGCAAAGATGCCTTCATGAGCAAATTGGTCGCAATGTTCACGTCTATGTAGACAACATTGCCGTCATGTCTAAAAAGAAGGCGGATTTGCTGGAAGACTTGCGAGAGACCTTTGATAGCCTTCGGGTATATAAAATGAAACTCAACACAAAAAATGTGTTTTCGGGGTTCCTGCCGGCAAGTTGCTTGGTTTTATCGTTTCCGAACAAGGAATAGAGGTCAACCCAGAAAAAATCAAGACAATCCTCAATATATCCAGGCCCAAGGACCTGAAGGACGTGCAGCGACTTGCCGGCTCGGTGGCTGCCGTCAGTCGTTTCATTAGCCGTCTTGGAGAGAAGGCAATGCCCCTCTACCGGCTTCTGAAGAAATCCGACAAGTTTGAGTGGACAGACGAAGCAGATGCCGCCTTAAAACAACTCAAGGAAGCATTAACGTCTGCCCCAATTTTGGCAGCGCCTCCTACGCAGGAACCAATGGTGCTTTACATCGCGACAACCAACTTGGTTGTCAGCATAGTCCTGGTTGTGGAACGCAAGACGGAAAGATCAGAAATCCCCGAACAGCGTCCGGTTTACTTCATTAGGGAAGTATTCTCTGTCTCGAAGCAGCGTTATCCGCATTACCAGAAGCTGGTTTATGGTGTTTTCTACGCCGCCAGAAAGTTACGACACTACTTTCAGGAACATTCAATCACGGTAGTGAGCAAGGCACCTCTGGGAGATATAATCAACAATACGGATGCTATAGGTCGAGTCACCAAGTGGGGCATTGAACTCGCCGCCTTCGACATCACGTACAAGCCCAGAGATGGCATTAAGTCTCAAGCTTTAGCATACTTCATAGCAGATTGGACAGAAGCCATGGACGAAGTGCCTCTCCCTGAAGAAGCATATTGGATCATGCATTTTGATGGATCAAAAATGCTTCAGGGCTCGGGGGCTGGCATTGTGTTAAGAAACCCGCAAGGAGACAAGCTTAGCTATGTGCTACAAATTCACTTCAAAGCAACAAACAATGTTACCAAATATGAAGCACTCCTTCACGGCTTACACATCGCCAAAGAATTAGGCGTCCAGCGCGTCCTCTGTTATGGAGATTCAGACTTGGTGGCACAACAGACACGTGGAACTTGGGACGCAAAAAGCAAGACAATGGCGGCATACCGCGCTACCGTTGACGAATTCGCTAAATGTTTCCTAGGCTACGAGGTCCGCCATATCCCAAGAGCTCAAAACGAGGCGGCAGACACACTTGCCCGATTAGGATCTGAATGCAAAAAAGTACCAAAAGATGTTTTCCTAGAGCACCTACACAAGCCGTCGATAAAAGGAGCAGACCTCCTTGACCCAGAGTCGGTAGAACCGGTAGAAGTGGCTAGCTATGCCGTCTATCTAGTCATGCCAGATTGGACCACGCCATATTTGGACTTCCTGATCAATTAGGAGTTGCCAGACGATGAGGTTTTGAAAACGCAAATCATAAGAAGAGCCAGGGCATTTACAGTAATTAACGGTGAATTGTTCAAGCGTAGCACCACTGGTGTTAACCAACGTTGCATTTCGCCAGAAGAGGGCAAAGACTTGCTGGATGAGATACATGCTGGAGTTTGCGGACATCATGCTTTCTCTCGCTCCCTAGTGTTCAAAGCTTTCCGGCAAGGTTTCTACTGGTTGACAGCCAAATCTGACGCAGAAGACATAGTCAAAACATGCAGGGGCTGCCAACTGTATGCCAGACAACCGCACATGCCGGCTCAGGAGCTCAAGACAATACCCATCACATGGTCGTTCGCAGTCTGGGGCTTGGACATGGTTGGTCCATTCAAGACGGCACCTGGTGGCTACACGCATTTGTTGTAGCGGTAGATAAGTTCACCAAATGGGTTGAAGCTAAGCCCATCAAAAAGCTAGACGGTGCCACAGCCGCAAAGTTTCTGTGGGGAATAATCTCTCGGTTCGGGGTGCCTCACAGCATTATCACCGATAACGGCACTAACTTGTCGCAAGGCGAAGTCGAGGAATACTGCTATAAGCACGGAATCCGCCTAGATCTTGCCTCAGTAGCACACCCGCGGGAAAATGGCCAAGTAGAGCGTACAAATGGTTTGGTCCTGCAGGGCATCAAACCTTGTCTCGAAGTACCATTGCAGAGGGCGGCTGGGGCTTGGGTGGATGAATTATAGTTTGTCCTTTGGTTTATGAACAACTCCAAGCAGATCAACCAAGTTCACTCATTTCTTCTTAATCTATGGCGCAGAATCAGTATTGCCGTCCGACATGATGTACGATTCCCCCAGAGTTCAATCCTACGTCCAGGAAGACGCAGAAGATGCAAGACAGGATGGCCTTGACCTACTTGACGAAGAACGCGATGTTGCCCTCGCACGATCCGCCATCAATCAGCAAGGATTACGGCAGTATCACAGTCGAAGAGTACGGCAACGTAGTTTTAGAGTTGGTGACTTGGTCCTCCGCCTAATCCAAGATAGGAAAGGATTGCATAAGTTATCCCCGCCATGGGAAGGACCTTTTGTGGTCAGCAAGGTGTTGCTCAATGGATCCTATTACTTGGTGGACGCACGAGATGGCTACAAGATGAAACGAGGCCGCAAGCGCAAGAGGAAAGTCGACGACAAGTATGACGAAACCAAGCAGCCTTGGAACATTGAGCAGCTACGTCCTTTTTACACTTAGCAATTTTTACATTGTAATAAGTACTATATGATTCTGAAATAAAAGTTTGTGGTTTGCTCATTCAATTTTGGGACCATGCCATCTTTTGCCTTTTCTTGCAATCATATATTTGTTGTCATAAAAGTTAGCGAAAAATATTTTGCTCCGTGCTAAGGTTCCAACTTTTTGACATTTGCCGACTGCCGGCTAAAACGGCAAACAACCTTTGCACCGCCTAGTATTGATATCTGCCTGTTTGTGTGTGGGTCGCCTAGTAGTATGTCGTTGGCACCAACATGCCGGCTTTGGTCTCTGAGTCTAAACTAATTGGTATTCACCTGGTTGGCTCAGCTGAAGTAACTGTGATGAGGTTCCGCCAACATATGAAACAGCCAAGCATGTAAACAAGATGCATATTAAGGCGAGCCACTTAAATAAGCCTACCGCCAAGTGTAGCATAAAAGTTGGCCCAACATATTTACATAACAAAATAAAACAAGTTTTTTCGCGTTACAATTTAACGCATCTACTTGTTGCTACTGTCGCATGAGAAGACGCCTAAGGAGTCGTCGCCTTGGTGGAGGCTGTCTGGAGGCCTTGGGGGCTGACGCGGGCATCCTTGGGGCTGGCTCCGCCATCCTGGGGGCTGCGCTCGTCAGCCGCGGCTTCGCCTTCTCCACCTCCGGCAACTTCGGGGTCCGCCAAGGAGGGATCAGCTACTGCGACATGGGGATCCGGATGTGCTTTCTAGAATGTATGGATATCCACCATGTTGGCAACCCGGGTTGCGTAGCCCCGAACAGACCACAGCACATCTTGCATCACGATGGCTTGGTTGTTCTCGTCTTCAGTCGGGAAGTACTCGGTGACTTGGTGAATATCAGCCTCCGGGTACCACGCCGATGTTAGCGCCAATGCCAACTTGGCTCCGCCTCGTGCCGCTGATCGTAGCTTGCCGTCATGTTCTGCAGCCGCCTTCTCCAGCAAGTCCGGCAAGGCGTCGAAGTCAACGGGATCGCTATTGTCGCCAGGGAAGAACTTGGCGGCAAACGTCTTGCCCATGCCGAAAATTTGGTTGACCGTTTCGCCAACCTTCAAGATTCGGGAAAGGCGGAGAGCAGTATCCACATCATCGCCTAAGCCTGCTGGCACTACATAACACAAACAATTGTTAGAGATTGCGATTTATGACTCAAATATTCAAGGCAACAGGGAGATGAAGGAAAAAGTCTTACCCAGGACATGCTCATGGATGGCGTTGACCTCATCCAGGTCACCGGCAAGAGTTTCCTGGGCTAGCTGGACCGCCTTAGAAAGTTGGTCCTGCTGCTGCTTGGACTTCTTGTTCACCTCGGCAAGGTTGTTGCCCAAGGCTTCCAGTTGCCCCGACAACTTGCTAACCTCGCCGGCATGGGCCAGATCCCGTTTCTCCAGCTCCTGGGCATGGTCCGCCTTCAGCTTCGCCACCAATTCGGCAAGATCTGCAGCTTTGTTCATCAAAGCTTGCATGTCAATGGAGTTCTTGAGAACATCTTGCGCAGTGTTTAGCAATTCTACAAATCATGAGGAAAGCCGACTAAAGAACTTGTCGGAAGAAAAAAGCTCAAACTAGATGGATGAAAAGAAGGCAAAGAAATTTTGTCACCTTCATCCTTTTTGCGAGCCTCTTCTAAACTCGCAATCTGGGCGTTCTTAAGCTCGATGTCTTGCCTCAGTTGGCGGCACTTAGCGTTCTTCTTGCCCTGAGCTTGAAAAAGCTCTGCGTTGGACACGAGAGCCGCCTACAACGGAAACGCAACAATTGAGACCCAGTCAAAAGACCACTCCGCCGGCTAAAAACAACTTTTTTAGCCGCCAAAGTGCTCGGGGGCTGCGACTAGGGATTGCCTCAAGTTCGTTCTGGAGCAAGTCGTAGAGTTGCTCCATGTGCGAGTGCCAGCACTTTGTGCCCTCGCGCATGGTCTTCAATGTTTCGCGCGGATCTTTTGCTCCCGCGGCAAAGTTGGGGCCAGATTTGGAGGAGGAGGCGCCAAGGCTCTCCCCCATCTTGTCTCCCGCCTCCTGCTTCATAGCAATAAAACGAGCGGTATCATTAGCCGAAGCTTCAGCCGTCTTGGAGGTGGTAGGGCCGGCAACAGATCTCTTGCCCGCCATCTTCTCTACGGCCATCGCAGGATCATTCGACGCCGTGGCGCCCGCCACGTAGGTTCCCGAGCAGAGAATCACGGGGGTGTTGGCGGCAGGCGTACCCGGTGCGGTGGCTGGAGAAGACCTTGGCGGCTTGCCCCTCCCGGTAGCAATCTTAAGATTGGAGCGAAGTTTGGGCATGGCAGGCTTGGCCTTGCAAACAGACAAGTAAAAACTTGTCAGCAAAACACATTGTGTCAAATGGTAAGTTAGGCAAAGCAAAAGCTTACTTACCGCTTAAGAGGGACATTCTCCCCCAAGGTCTCATCCTCTGCATCAGCAGAGGTGGCCGCCTTCTTCCTCTTCTCCAAGTCCTTGGTGGAGCCGCCTCCCTTGCGCTTCTTCGACTTGCTGGCACCAGTGTCGTACCAGTTGGGAGCCAAGTCGGCATCCTTCAAGGTTTGTAGTTGAAAAGAAAAGACAAACATTAATTCAGCATCTAGTGGACAAAAAAGTTAAGTAAAAGATAAGGTAGTTCTAACTTACCACTCGGGCTGGGTTGTCATTAGTGAACATGGCGACGCCTTCGGCCACCTTCACAAAAAGAGGCTTGATGAGCTCTCTAAGCCGGTATAGTAGCGCACCTTGGTTAAGGGTGCTGTTGCCGGCATCGTCCGCCTTGTACTCGCACATCTTCAGTGGGCGATGGCGGAGCGACATTATCTTCCTCGACAGCCAGCAGATGACGGTGTCAACTCCGTCAAGCAGCGGGGCCTCCATCGTCTTCGTCAAAAACTCGATCCGCCTAACGGCAAGTCGGAGTTCATTCAACAAACTGCCGAGTTTTACCTTTGCCATCTAGCAGGCCTTGTGGGTTGGCGGACCATTGACGAATGGAGGAATCCCCTTTGTGGTGCCGGTGTCGGGATGTCCTTGCAGTAGAAAAAGGTACTGGTCCAATTCTTCACCGACTCGATGTAGGGAATCTTTGGATACCAGTCAGGTTGGCGGCAGTTGAAAGTCACATTGCCACAAGTTGCCAGCTGACTGCCTGCTATAGTTTGCCGGCGGCACAGAAAGCAGTATAGAAATAGCTCTATGGAGGCGGCTATACCTAAGTAGCCTTCGCATAGCGCTTGGAAGCCAGCTAGCACTAAGATGATGTTCAACGCTATGTTGTGAGGCTGCAGCCCGTAGAAACTAAGTACCGCTAAGAAGAAGGCGGACAACGGAAAAGACATACCGCAGAGGCTGTGCGACACCAAGATGACTCGCATGCCGTCTTGGGGGTCGGGGACTGCTTCGTCGCCTGGTACCCGCCAGGCGCAGTCCGCCTTAGGCGGTATGAATCCACCATCTTCCAGCTCCTGCAGGTATGCTGACGTCATGCATGATGGCAGCCAATACCTAGAGCCCAGTTCCGCCGCCTCCTCTTCTTCCACGGCAGCGTCGCCGGTGTCAGCCTCTGGCTCTGCCGTAAGCTCAGCGTCTGTCGCCGTCTGGGATGGAAGGGGAAAGGTGGGTGCGGTCGTCGCTGGTGCCGCCAGAGATGGAGAAGATGACACCCCGCCTGTAGTAGCGACGGGGAAATAAGAAGTCGCCGGTGCAGTGCTCGCGGGAGCCACCGCCGCCGCCGATGCGGATCCAGATCCAGATGCAGCCGCCGGTGCTGCTACGGACGCCGCCGCCGCCGACACTTGCTGGTCCTTGCTAGCCATTTGGCACGGAGCGCTGCTTGGTGTGCTCGCCGGAGTGGGAGGTGAGGAAGGAGCCCTCGGGAAAAAGAAGTGGCTGCGGTGATTGTGAATGGAAGGGTAAATCCAACCCCGTGGTGTCCCAGGGGTATTTATCCCCTTGCACCGAGATTCATGCGCGTAACTGGTGGAGGCACGATCGCCGCCACGCGCCCACGATCTGCACGTCGTGGCAACAGTGTTACTGCCGTCGCCTTGATTCCCGCGTGAAGTGGGGAGATAATTATGATGCACGACCGATTTCAAACTGTCGTGGACTCCGTGACGTCATCCGTCAACATTTGACGGACCGATCAAACTGACAAGACCTTGCCTGGAAGATTCCTGATAGCAGTCAGGCCGTCTTTCCCATGTTGGCGGCAATGTATCCGACAACTTTTAGTCGGACTGCCGCCTGATTCAACTTCGGAATGCTTCAAGCTCTTCAGCTGCCTACTACAAGAACAAGCCGGATATCGCAAATGAAAGAAGACGGCGCTGGAGAACTTCAACTTTTCCGGGGGCTATTGTTGGGGATATACCCATTGGGGGTATCACTAACATGGAAAAATCCGGCTAGTCCAGGGTGGCCTGCAATGGTGGCGAAGGCTTTGGCCTGCCAGGCGGCCTAGATAGCTGGATACAAGGCGGACGGTGGATGACAAGACGGAGGCCCAAGATTGAAGCCCATGCCACCTTACGGACCAAGACGGAAGGCGGTGACTTGCCGGATAGGATTAGGACTCTGTAGTCTTGCCGGACACGTCTGTCCCTTGTAACCCTATGTCCGGCCGCCTATATAAGCCGGACCAAGGGACGCCTTTAGGGCATACTTTATACACAATCAACTCATTGTAACCCGATCAAGGCTATTGCCATTATAGTGAGTTATAGCAGCACGTAGGATCTCGCCATCGCTGTGAGATCCGAAGCTGGGCAAACTGCCTTGTTCGATCCCAACCTCGACGACGTCCACCTTCTTGCCCTACGTTTACCCTTGGCTAGCAGGACCCCGTGTCCTATCTCAGATGCCGATACGACGACACACTCGGTGAGATTACATCTATGAGTTTGCAAGCATGTGACTAGGTCACGAGGATGTAATGTCATAGACAAGTAAAGATAGTATTTTCAATAACAAGATCAAGCTAGGTATCAGGATAACGTAGAACGAGTCTCGGACAAACTAAGTATCGCCAGGCAAAAGGTATGGGCCTTGACATTTAAGATTCAAACGACAAAGGTATTCGTCGAGGCATAGGGGCTATCATGGTTTCTAGATCCCTCTATAGGTCATTGATCGGAGAGATGTCTCGATCATGTCTGGAGTGATCCTGAACCGTAGGGTGGCACACTTAAGGGTAGACGACGGTTTAAATTAGATTGGATATCGAAGATAAAATTGAGAAAGGTTCCGAAATGGTTCCGGGACATATCCGATGGAGTTCGGAGGGCAACAAAAGATGTTTCGGAGCCGGAATAAATTAGATATCATGTATTTAATATTAATTAATATAATTAATGATTAAATATATTTTATTTTAATTTATTTCAAAATTTTAAAGGCAGCCCACCTAAATGGGCTTTGATTGCAGGTCAAAGGCCCATTTGGGGGGAACCGCACCCCACAAAGGGGGAGGGAGGCTGGCCGGCTTGGGTGGGCCACAAGGGGCCCACCTAGGGCCGGCGCACCACCTGGTGCGGCTGGCCATGTGGGAATAATCCCACATGGCCTAGCCACCAAGGTTGGCAGCCTTCCTCCACCTTTAAATAGGGGTGCCCATTACCTTTCGAAAATGTATCCTTCCTCTCTTTCTCTCATCCGTTTTAGACGTGACTCTGCAATTGGAGCTGCGCACGGGTTGAGGGAGTTCTCTCCACCATAAGCCCACTGTCGTGCTGCTGCGTCCAAGTCTTCTGCTTCCGCTTCTTCACTGGAACCGGAGCCTGGGGGTTGCCGTCTACACTATACGTGTGTAGAGCTACGAGGTGCTGCACTTGCGGCACTTTAAGGAGTTCGTCTACTCGACCTTGAGGTCGGCTTCATCGACAACGCTTGTGCGGGAGCGTAATCCCTGCTTTTCGGTCTACAAGGGTATGTACATCGATCTCCTCAGTTACTCTATATCTGCATAGAAATAGATCTTGGCTATTTAGGTTATCGTTGTTAGGAATTTTTTGTTTTCTGCATACGATCCCCTTCACAAATGTTGGTCCTCTAGATGGCACATATCAATGGGAGTGAAGTTGTGGTCATCTGATTCTGATGTAGTAAGAACCTTGCTGTCTTGTCATTCTGCTTGTTGTCTGGTCATTTTATGGTGTGGAATCTTTTGAATGGTCTATGTGGTGTGGAACCTTGTTGTCCGGTCATTTTGTGGTGTGGAACCTGTTGAATGGTCTATGTGGAACCTGTAATGTGATCTTTCTTAATTGTAGCTGCTACCATGTTGAATTATGTATGCCTATTTGGTCTTGTGCTGATGTAGTCATTTTAGTGTCATTTTGAAACCATCTAAAAATATTCATATTAGGGTTCTCGAGTTCGTACCTAAACCTCTCGACAACCCTAGAGGTCATTTCGAAACCATCTAAAAATAATCATTTTAGGGTTGTCGAGACCCCATACGGGTCTTGACAACCCTAGATGTCATTTTGAAACCATCTAAAAATATTCATTTTTGGGTTGTCGAGACCCTACGGGTCTCGACAACCCTAGAGGTCATTTTGAAACCATCTAAAAAAGATTCATTTTAGGGTTGTCGAGACACCAGACGGGTCGACAACCCTAGAGGTCATTTTGAAACCATCTAAAAGATTCATTTTAGGGTTGTCGAGACTCCGGACGGGTCTCGACAAACCTAGAGGTCATTTTGAAACCATCTAAAAATATTATAACAATTAATTCATTAAGCAATTAAACCATAATTCAACACACAATTAAAAAAACCATTACATCCCATAAATAAAATGTCTCATAATTCAACACACAACAAAAACCATTACATCTCATAAATAAAATGTCTAATTATTCATGAAGCAAATTCAACCACTATACTAGTTCAACTAACAAATAACTGATAATTCAACCACAATTCAACACACAACTATTACAACACTTGACGAAGCCAATGATTCTACTCATCACATATATCTTTGATCTTCTGCAACTTTGCCCTGAGGTTGAATTTCTAATTCAGAAAATCTCCAATTGGTCCTCCAACTTCCTATTCTCTTGTTTCATCACATCCCTATCTTTCTCTGCCTTCTGCCTCAAAAACTTGTGCATGTTGGAAGTTGATGCATCAAGTTTCTTCTTCTCCTCCAGTTCAGACCTTGCATCAACAAGAGCTTGTTCAGCTTTGGCCTTCAGGGCTGGTGTCACCTGCCTTTCCTCAACCACCTTCCGCAGCTCATCTTGGGCATTCCTCAAGTCACGGTGAAGCTTTGTAATCTCATCTTGGTATTTCCACTTTGATTCAACAGCGTCTAAGGCATCAGGAACTCTAGCATCTTTGATTTCCTTATGCATTTCCCACAGCTTTGTCAGGGATTTACACAATGCAGATGGCCACACACTATCAACCCAGTGCACGAAGTCACAGGTTCCTCCAAACTACAATACATGTATACAATATCTTAGCAATTTACACAACAATATCTAAAGTTGAATTACTCTAAATAAGTTCAGATTTTTCACACACCGTCCCTACGCAGGCCAACAACCTCCTGCCAGTCCAACATCCATCAAAAGCAACAAATTTCTAGGCCGTGGCATTGCAAGAACAACGGATAGGGTTGTCATCTTCATCGGCTAATCCGCAATAATCAGAATCGTATATGGTATTTGGACCCTACCAAAACAAATTTTGAAGTAAATAGCCGCTTTGATCTGTGAGGCCAGTCTAGAGATTCTAGAGAGCTGCCAGGGGTGACAGGCCTGGTCCAGGGTGGGCCGGGGTGTTACATTTGGTATCAGAGCCTACCCTTGCGGTAACTCGGGCGTGTGCGGGTCAGTGGGTGGACATGTGGACATGTGCCGACACTGGACGCACAGACGGGTGCCAAGAGGGGAAGTTCCTAGACAGGGGGCTGACCGACGAGGGCGTCGGTCTTCTAAGGGGGAAGGATGTGAGATCCTGGATCAGGGCTTAGTAGGATTGATTGGGTACTCATATCAACAAGTTGCAACTTCTTTTTCGGAAGCTCATCTGGAAAGAACTCTGAGGTTAAGCGTGCTTGGCCCGGAGCACTCCAAGGATGGGTGACCGACCGGGAACTCGTTCCCGGGTGATCACGAGTGAGGAAAAAGTGCATAGAAAAAACTTGTGTTGATCTGTGGGGCCAGTCTAGAGATACTAGAGAGCTGCCAGGGGTGACAGGCCTGGTCTGGGGGTGGGCCGGGGTGTTACATAACTAGAGCAATGGCAGGGGAGAGGAGAGGGACAGGAGCGCGAGCAATGGGGGTGGCCGGGGTTCGAAGGGCTATTTTGACCTGATGTGTGACCTGCCGACGGAGACCTAACGGTTGTGGTCTCCGTCCGTCCACGCCGTGCCACGTCGAACCTGACAGGTGATACGTCTCAAACGTATCTATAATTTTTGATTGTTCCATGCTTGTTTTATATCAATGCTACATGTTTTTATAATATTTCTATACAAGTTATATATATTTTTTGGGACTAACCTATTAACAAGATGCCCTTTCCAGTTCTTGTTTTCTGCTGTATTTTTGTTTCAGAAAAGTTATTAAGAAAGTATTTTCCAAAAGACCTGAAAATTTACAGGATTAATTTTTATGAAGGAACAAAGCCACCTTCCAAAGGTGGGGTCCAGGAGACCCACCAGTGGAGGAGGCGGCCTCCCGACGCGGCCAGGGTCTGGCCCGCGCCCAAGGCTGTGTGGGCCCCCTGGTGGTCGTCTGGCGCAGCCTCTTCACCTATAAATCTCTCGTGCCCCGAAAACACTAAAACACTCGAGAAATTCCATGAAAGAAACCCGACGCCGCCGTCAACTCGAAACCCTTCTCGGGAGGGTGCTGAAGCTCTTCCCGGCACAATGCCGGAGGGGAAGATCATCACCAGAGGGCTCTACACCACCATGTCAGCCTCCGGACTGATGCGTGAGTAGTTCATCCTTAGACTACATGTCCATGGCAGTATCTAGATGGTTGTCTCTTCTCTTTGTGCTACCATGTTCAGATCTTGTGAGCTGCCTAACATGATCAAGATCATCTTATTGTAATGCTACATATTGTGTTTGTTGGGATCCGATGAATTGTGGAATTATGTTCATTTGTTCATCAATATACTATCATGTTTTATTTATGATCTTGCATGCTCTCCGATACATGTGGTTACTTTGGCCAAGTAGTTGTAGGAGAGTATTTATGCTAGATAGTAGGTTCATGTCTCCACGTGTCTGGGCTCGAGATGACAGAAACGACCAAGACAGTGGATGTGTTGTTGCTACTAGGGGTAAAACAGCGGTGTTTATGTCTATATGATTATATTCATTGCTTACATTATGCATTTTGCTTATTGCAATTATCTGTTGCTTGCAACTTAATACTTTCGGGTGACATGCTGGATAGCGATCCCGAGGTGGATTATTAATCATAGATGCAGCTAGCAAGCGGTCTATGTATTTTGATGTAATGCCCAATTAAATACTACAATAAAGATTCTTGTCATAATAGCATTGTCATGCCCCATGATTTGTCAATTGCCCAGCTGTAATTTGTTTACCACACAGGTTTACTATTTTATTGGAGAGACACCACTAGTGAAGCTATGGCCCCTGGTTCATTCTTTTATATTAATTGCAACTCGTTTCCTACGCAGTTTATTATTGCTAGCTCGATGTACCATTTACATCTATATTTATTTTCCGCACCATACGTTTAATATCTTTATATTCAGCAACACGGGAAGATTGACAACCTTCCTGAACTCGTTGGGGGCAAAGTGTAGTGCTTGTGTTTGTGTGCAAGTCCACGTCAACCTTCTGGCGCCGAGAGGATTGAAAGCTTTTTGAAGCCTTCTCCAAGTCCTACTGGTTCGATAAATCTTGATTTTATAAACTAAGGAAAAGTTGCTATTACGCTGCTTCACACCTTCTTCTTGGGGTTCCCAACGGCTGTTGTAAGCCGCATCAAAACTCTTTTCTAACGCCGTTGATAGAGACTTGGAAGTTTTAGCGAGGGGAGTTTCACACTTCCTTTCTCTCATTTTATTAATGTCTTGCTTAGTTTATTTTTTGTTAGTCTTGTTTTGCTTTTCGTTTGC
Source organism: Poa pratensis (assembly GCA_947311845.1). Taxonomy (NCBI): domain Eukaryota; kingdom Viridiplantae; phylum Streptophyta; class Magnoliopsida; order Poales; family Poaceae; genus Poa; species Poa pratensis. The sequence goes on along the minus strand of CAMZMU010000055.1, from coordinate 52,129,940 downwards.
TTTAAAAATAAAAAACACACACAAAATAAAAATTCCATCAACTAGTCTTTTTCTTGTTTTGCTTAGTTTATCTTGTTTTTATCTTGCTAAAATGGGTTCAGCTGAGAACACTAAATTGTGTGACTTTACTAGCACCAATGACGGTGCTCCAAGGGGATGAATTATTACGGAGACAAGCTTAATTGGAATCAATGCTCTTCAGATCACATCGATGCATGTCATGGATCTCATCTATTGACATACATCAAGCAAGTCTACCGAAATTATGCGACTTTTCTTTAACATTTTAAGGGCAATCCTCAAATTACGAAACAAGTCCGTAAAGTTTTCTAACCAGATCAATAAAGTCATATTCCCGTAAAAAAAAGGTTGTACCTTTTTTTTTTGCGAAGCAAAGAAGGTTATAGCCTACCGATGGCACCCGCACCCATTGGGTGTGGGTAGAGCTTAACCAAACCCGTATCCGCGTCCTCGTATCTTAACCACACCCATACCCACACCCGCGTCTGGGTATAGATTCTGTACCATACCCGCACTCACGTGGATATTAAAAACGCGCGGGTATACCCACCAAATAAGTCATTCATCCATAGTATATAAGAAAACACTTGACATGTATGGTCATTAATCCACTGATTCGGCAAACAACCAACATATATGAAAGAATCAGTAAAATAACACAATGTATATGAAAATGAACAACAAACAGCTCATTCATCCACATGGAGCTCGCCTCTATATATATAGGCCTACCATCCCCGCACCCGCAATACCCACTAGGTACACACTTTTAACCATTTGCTTACCCATGGATAAATTTCTTTTACCATACCCTTACCCTAATGGGTAAATACCCACTGGGTATGCGGGTAATGGGTACCCATTGCCAGATATTATAGCCGCTCTTTGGAAAAGAATAATAGCTCCTTCCTTAATAGGCGCCGGCCCATCATAAGTCCCTTCAGTCGGCAGCACGCGGAAAACAGAATTTGCGTCTTGGTCCGGCGTAGTTTCGCCCCGTCCGCGATTTCCCGGGCGGAGGGTGGCTTCGCTCCATTAAGGCCTTGTTTGGCACTAGTGTATTTTAGGGCATTGGTGGGGATTATCCCGGTCAAACCCGTGAATCCCCACATATCCCAAAACAGTGTTTGGTTCTAGTGTATTGGACAGGTATTATCCCCACATTTCCCCTCAAATCCCCAAACTCTAGTGCATTTTTCTCAATACTCAATCCACTAGGTAGGGGTAGTGGATTGGATCCCCAATCTCCTAGGGGATTGGGTGAAGTTTGAGGTTTCACCCAATCCACTAAAGTATTATCCCCACCAATCCCCTCAAATCCTCTAGTACCAAACAAGGCCTAAGGCGGGAAGCAGACGCACCCACTCCGCACTTTCCCAGTTTCTATCCGATCCATCATATGCGAACACGACACGCAAGGGCCTCACCCTTCTGCTTTGTTGATTGCGGGTTGATCTGGTGCCCTTTTCCTCTGGCCGGCCGTGGCGGCGAGGAGCGGAAGATGTTCTTCCTCAAGATCGACAGAGCTTTTCTTGCGGCTTGCCCTCAGTTGGGTTGATTGCGAGCTGTGTGGCTGGTGCTCTTTACCGAGTCCAGCTCGACATCCTGCGCAGGTCGGGGCGCGCCCCCGCCGATGAGCCATCTTCGACGCCAAGGTCTCGCCGTGTCTAGCGAGCGGCACATGCGGCGATCTCAACGGGATCTGATTCCCAAAAGGCCTGGACAGGTGATTCAGAAGCCTTCCGGCCTCTACTCCTTCTCCTCTTCGGCGGAGCGACGACGAGTTCATGGACGGCGGCGGAAAGAAAGTTGCAGAGCTCCTCAGGGTCGCGTGCGTGTTTCTTGTTTTCCTTGGGGTGCTTTCTGTAAAAGTAGGGCAGTTGTTACGTGTCTGGAATTTTCCAGTGTATTCCGTTGTATTCCCTGTTAATGAATTCCAGAGACGTTGTATCAAAAAAAAAGGGCCTCACCCTTCGGCCACTCTCCGCCGTCTGCTTCCCCTCGCCGCCGTCGCCCGTCAGAAGGTAGCGCGCTCCGCCGCCGCCACCGCCTCCCCCCCTCACTCCTTTGTTTGTTTTCGTAGGCTTACATCTGGTAGCCATGGCGATTTTGGGAGTTGGTACTGGACCCCAATTTAGCTTGTTACGTAATTTCGATAAACCCTAGATCTGTCATACGAGTGGTTGCTTTGTTCAATTCTTCAGCATGGTCTTTATTTATTGCTTATGTACTGGTATACTTCGCCTCTTCATTAGACACGTCTTGCTTGCTTCGTGTGACGCATTCACGCATCAGGAGGGAGATAATAGAAAAGGCTAGCTAGCCTGAACCTATTGTTTGCTGTTTACGTTGATCTTGATTTTTTTTGCGGTAGACAGTAAATCTTATCTTGTACCAGTCATTAAATATGCTGTGTAACAATCCATATCATATATACACCTTTCTCTTCAGAAGTATATATGTTTGGTACATGACAAATGTGAACCATGGGTCATCTGGGGTGTTGGAGACTTGGAGTGACACACAAATACACAATATCTTCAGTCTTCTAGGCAAAATACCTATTATCAGATAGCCTATTGCCGTACTGGTCGGCAGGGGCAGCAAGCAAGTAAACTTGATATCTCTCACTTGGATTAGACAAATTGCTTAAATCAGCCAGGATGAAAGGAGCTCCTTTTTTATATTTGTACTTTGTTTAAAGATTAAATAGTTATTGTGCAAAAACATCTATACAGGTATTGAGGAGCAAGTAACCATGTTCGTCCTAGTAGTTGGCCACAAGAATATCTAGTGCTACCACAGTACCACCCCTATGGTTTAGGGCTTTGTAACTAATTATATGGCAGCGTTATGCCATGCTGGCGTATTTGCTCAAATCTGAGTATCCCATACAAGTTTTTCTATCCCGATTTCTTCTGGCTGTAGTTAAGAAATTTGAGCGAGAGATTTCTGTGGTAGTTGTTCGTGAGCCATGCCATATTTTTGCTGGCATGCAGCTATATTTTTATTTGTTCTTCACATTGCATTCCTTATATGTACAAGATTAGAACTACCTATCAATATTACTTATTTCGCCGTTCTGTAATCTGTTATGATTTTATCGCTTCCAGAGGAGGAGAGAAGAGGAAGGGCAGAGTCATGGGCAACTTCTTCACTACACGTTCAGCATGTATGTGTATGTGCATGCAATACATAAAAGTTCTGGTCAATTTCTAGTTAAAATGCAGATTATGCCTTCTATAAGCAAAGCTGCAAGTCAGTTGGCAGTTTATGCCTTCAGATAATTACAAGATAATGCTATTTGTCAGTGTTGCTTCTTAATGTTTTCTCTAGGCTTATCCTCTTGTATTTTTTGTTTAAAAGGAATGTAGCTTCTTATCTGGGACTGCAACATGCATATGAATTTGCTCATAGCATGTACTCCATTCTTTCTTCTGCCATGTAATTTGTATTATTGCTCTTGTGAAAATTTCAGCTCCTGCACTGCTGGGAAAGGCACATGATCCTTGCTTCAAATGGACGATTCATGACTTTTCAGCCCTACTTGAGAGGGAAGCTATCCCAATTAACTCAGCCATTTTTCACTTCGCTGGGCATAAGTGGTATGCATTATTATAAAGTGATGTGTGCTTGATCTATGCGATGTGTAGCGAACAGTCATTTATTGGGTAGATAATGTGTTATCCATCTACAATTCAGGAAACGGATTAGACAAAAATGCTTCAATGAAGTCAATTTTTTCTCAGACATTAATAAAGTCAAATTAGCAATCACAAACTCATGAACAGACTATCAGAAGCTGAAGCTCGATTAGGATGCATGGAGTGAAGAAATTACCTCAGTTATACTTCTTGACTGACATGGTATTTTACTCAATTCATTAACCAGGTTCATGCGAGTGACTCCTTCGCATACAAAATCCTTCGCTGTGACTCCATATGTTGCTCTTTCTTTGGCCTGAGCGTAGGAAGCTTGGACCTAGAACCAGATTACACTGTGGCGGCATAGTTCGTGTTGGCAATATATAATGATTCAAATGGATTGTACTATGGATGCAAAGGTAGTGTTATAGATTGTTTTTTCGCACACATCCATTCATCCTGTTACAGCTGGGAGTAGTCCTTTCTGCTTTATATGTTTGAGCTATAAGGGCTAATGCTTTCATAGGCCCCCAAAAGCGAAGAGGTATCATGAGCAGAAACATAAGGACGGCCAGGATTTAATCTCAGTTCGGCTCGAGCTGAGCCTGAAAGGCTGGAGTTGTGTTGAGCCGAGCCGGGAAGTTTAGAGATTATTTTAGATCGTGGTGGTAAAAAATACAAAAAAGTGTGGCCGCTGGGTTTCGAACTTGGGTCTCCCAGGAGACAACCAAGGAGCATAGCCAATCAGGCAAGTCTCGGTTTATGATTAGGTAGAATCAAAACCTATATAAATCAAGTAAGCAACCGAAAAATAAATTGAAGAGACAGGAAGCGCGGCGCTCGGGTGGGCGGCCAGGGACGCCTCCGGCGTGCTCTCCCCGTTCGACTTCTCCAGAAGGTGCGTGTTTCTGCAGTCTGCCCTGTGTTGTGCTGTGCGTCACTCTGCTTTCATCGCGTGCAGCTCTGCCGATTTCATGCTATGACGATCAGAAAGTTCAGACATGGGCAATGAGGCTAGGTTAACCAGCTGGTGAGACAATGGTTACTGTGATACTAATACACGTAGGACCTAAATATATTGGATGTTGGCTATTAATAATTCCTCGCTACTCTATTTTTAAAAAACAAGCAAAGTGAACCGAGTGAGTCGTCGGTTTAACCGGTGAACCAAACTATGGACGGTGCGCGATGGCAACAAAGATTTCAACCTTTTTTTACTCTGAAATTTAAGACCATATTATTCAAAACTAATTAAAAAAGTACCAACATGAAACTAAAATATAGATGAACCCATTTTCATCAAAAACTTAATAATTATAGCAAGTGATTTTTTTAACCTACTTGAAATTTTTCTACTCTATTATGACCAAATTAGACATACTTGACGACAACTACTTTTATTCTGTGACAAGTCTAAATGGTTCGTAGTCTAAGCTGGTGCATGTGGGTATCTACTCCCTCCGTTTTTATTTACTTCGCGTTCTGGGTATTTTCAAATCAAATTTTTCTAAGCTTGACCAAGTTTATACGAAAAATATAAACATTTATAGTATTAAATATATATGATATGAAAAGATATCTTAGGAGGATTCTACTAATATTGATTTTTTGTTGTAAATATTTATATTTTTTCTTATATATTTAGTCAAACTTCATAAAGTTTGACTTTGACTAAACCAAGAATGTGAAGTAAATAAAAACGGAGGGACCATCTTTGGTAGATGTGGAACCGCATGCAAACCCCCTAGCCATATTAACCTAGCACATTTATAACATATGGATCCACATGCAACAGAGATGGTCATCTATTTATATATCTATCATCTTTAAGACATGTTGACCCACATGCTCAACAAATGTTTCAAAAAAGTGCATTTTGGGACAAGAATTTATGAAAAAATGTCCAATTATTTTATCGAATCTAGCGAGAAGTGAGGCTCCATTTTAGGTACTCATGTGCTTCTATGACCTTTTAGTATGTGGACCCACGTGAAAACACTCCTATCATGACAGTTTGGTCTACCCTTAGCACCCTTGGGACATGTGGATCCACACGTCTACCCCTACCACCTTTGGGATATGTGGTCCCACATTCAACACTCCTATCTGGCGCACTTGGTCTTCAGTTAGCACCCTTGGACATGTAGACCCACATGAAAACACTCCTATCACGCTCGCTTGGTCTTCAGTTAGCACCCTTGGACATGTAGACCCACACATGTCTACCCTTACCATCTTCAGGACATGTGTGGACTCACATGCAACTCTCCTTACAGAGATAGGTTTGCCCCTACAATCTTTTGGATATATGTCGTCCCACCACAACACTCCTAACCATCTAGGTATACATCTAGCTATCACCTTTTAGGCATGTGGACCCACATGAAAACACTCCTATCACGCTAGTTTGGTCTATCCTTAGCACCCTTGGTACATGTAGAGCCACATGCAACACTCTCATAGTAATCTAGTTGTATATCTACCACCTCTCGGACATGTGGACCCGCATGAAACACTCCTTTCTTTGTTTGCATGTTGTGGGACCCACATGATAGTTCTACGTCAAGCTTTTTAGGGATGGTGCATGTGGGTCCACATGTCTAGTAGGTCCTAAATGTATGTTTACCTTTGTGACACGTACACCTATGTGCAAACACCCCTAGTCATCTTGACCTTATGAGACATATGGACCCACATGAAATACTCGTAGCTGTATAGATGTATATCTACTACCTTTGAGACATGTGGACCCACATGCAACACTCCTAACTATGTTGCATATTGTGGGATCACATGATAGTTCTAGATCAAACTGTTTAGGGCTGGTGTATGTGTGTCCAAATGTCTAGTAAGTCATACATGTATGTGTCTACCACCTTCATAACATGTGGACCCACATGCAACAGACCTAGCTAGCCGTCGTATCCTAGCACATATGGGACATGTGGACCCACATAGAACATTCATAGTCATCTAGTTTTATATTTACCACTTTTAATACAATAAACCCACATTCAAACACATGTAAGAACCCACACATGTCTTGAAGATAAGAGTAGACCTAGCGTGTCAGATAGGAGTGTTGCATGTGGGTCCACATGTCCCAAATGAGGTAGGAGTAGACGTGTGTGGGTCCACATGTCGCAAGGGTGCTAATGGTAGACCAAGCTGGCGAGATAGGAGTGTTTTCATGTGGGTTCACATGCTTCAAACGTGATAGATGTATACCTAGATGGCCAGGAGTGTTGCGGTGGGACGACATATATCCCAAAAGTTGTAGGGCAGACCTATATATCTCGCAAGGAGAGTTGCATGTGGGTCCACACATGTCCTGAAGGTTGTAAGGATAGACCTAGCGGGTCAGATAGGAGTGTTCCATGTGGGTCCACATGTCTTGGTAAGGGTAGACGGGTGTGGGTCCATATGTCCCAAGGGTGGTAAGGGTAGACCAAGATAGCGTGATAGGAGTGTTTTCATGGGGTCCACATGACTAAAAGGTGATAGATGTATACCTAAATAGCTAGGAGTGTTGCGGTAGGACGACATATATCACACAGGTTGTAGGGGCAGACCTATATATCTCACAAGGAGAGTTGCATGTGGGTGTACACATGTCTCGAAGGTGGTAAGGGAAGACCTAGCAGGTCAAATAGGAGTATTGCATGTGGGTCCACATGTCACAAAGGTGATAGGGGTAGACATGTGTGTGTCCACGTGTTCCAAGGGTGCTAAGGTTAGACCAAGGGGCATGATAGCGGTGTTTTTATGTGGGTCCACATAACCAAAAGGTGATAGATGTATACCTAAATGGGTAGGAGTTTTGCGGTGGGACGACATATATCACAAAAGTTGTATGTGTAGGTTAAAAAATCACTTTATATAATTATCAAGGTATTCATGAAAATGGGTTTCTCTATATTTCAATTTCATGTTGCTAATTTTTAAAAATTAATTTTGAATTATTTGATGCTCAATTTCGGAGTCAAAGAACGACATAAATCTTCTCCCTATAGCTAGGATATATATAAGTTTTTTTTAGAAACACAGTACAAACGCAGGTGCTAACATACACACGCATACACTCACCCATGTGAACGCACGCATGCACACCCTACCCCTATGAGCACCTCCGAAATACTGAGTCGACGGATCGAGTTTTGAAATTGACGAAGTCACCACGGGCGCCTCGCTGTCGACGGGAACGTCGCCTCCCACTGAAAGAATGTTCTGCCTAAATGCAACACACAGATATCAAACCTGGGATTTAAACTCTAGTGGGACGAGGGTACAACCACCCTGCAAACCATCCAACCACAGGTTGGTTTGCGGATATATACAACTTGTGTACACTCGCTCCACGGAAAATATATTTTTCAATCTCCGATGGTCGAGCTCGTGCCCGAGCTTCGGCTCGATCTCATGTCGTCATGCTTCTCTGCTCGCCTCTTCCACTTCCGCCACCTTGCTCCACACCCAACACCCCGACGCACACACCTTATTTCAATTTCATGTTGGTAATTTTTTAGATTTGAATAATCTGGTCCTAAATTTCAGAGTTAAAGAACGGTTGAAATATTTGTTGCCGTCGCGTAATGTCCATATTCTGAAACTTTCTGTCTAAATTCAACAAACCTCTCCCGCTAAGTTTATATGAGCTCTCATTGTGTTCAATCACAAACCGAAATGTGGCCCAGTGGCTACGCTTCATGTCTGTCGCCTCGGAGATGCAGGTTTGAATCCTTGCGGCCACATAATTTTTTCAGCGATCGACTCAGCTAGATATTTCCAGCTCCGCCATAGTTTAAAAAAAGAGGTTCATATCACTTATAAGAGCATGTGAGGCTTATCTGGCACAAAAATCTGGCACAAAAAGAGACAAAAAGTACTCCCCAGCGTGCTCCCCGTTCGACTTCTCCAGAAGGTTCGCTTGCTGGTTTTTTTAAAAAAAGAGGTAGTGTTACGACACGTTCCTTCCCCGGCCCAGTTGGTTACCGCAGTTTTCGTCCTGCGTGCACTCTACAGTGACCCAAGTTCGAAACCTACCAATGGCATTTAATTTTTCTCGCGCGTAACCGAATATTCGGTCTGACCGGCAGCTTGGGTCCGCGTCTCGGCTCAAATTGGCTTTTAAAAAAAATCGGCTCGGCTCGGCTATATGCACCCCAAAGTCGGTCGGCTCGAGCCGAGCTGGTACAGTTATGCGATTGTGAGGTTGGGGGCCTATGGAAGCATTAGCCGAGCTATAAGTCCCTACATTTGGATTTACATAGACATGATAGTTAAACTCTAGCTAATGCATGTCTATAAATCTCAGAGTTATTCATATATATTTCATATTACCTAGCTGCTTGTATCGTTTTGGCAATTAAATTTCTAGTTGGGATATCTGTAGCATAAATAATTATTTTCTCTAATCTTGGAACATGTACCTACACGCAGCTAGCTACAGCTTTCACATCAACAATACAAACTCAGCAATAGAATACTTGATGCCTCTTAAAGAGCTGCTGAAATCGCCAGATTTTCTGGTCAATGATTGCTGTGTCTTTGGTGTGGAGATACTGAAGGTTGATGTCTTTCCTCGAGAAAAGAAGCCTGTTGTGGTTGAGATGAAGGCTCCCATGGTTCAGAATCTCTTCATCCAGAAGAGCGGATTCATCACAAGAACCTGCACCTTGACCATGAGCAACTTTCTTGAATTGAACTTGAAGCACTGTGTCCCCTCTTCCCCATTCGAAATTGAAGGACATAAATGGTATTACCAAGTTACATTTTTAGTTTTAATAGTTTATCTGTAAGCATGAAACCAGACATCTTTAGTTGTACTATATTTTACATATACATAGCTGCAGATTTCATTGTGACACCTTGTCAAATTACTGATATGTTTTCTGGGAACTCAATTATATTTTATCACCACTTGACATGGTTGATAAGATATTCACATTTTCCGGTAAAGCTAGAATGTGTTTTCCCTCAGTTCTTAATCTTGACGGACTGGGCCTGTTTTTTCTCAGGTACTTCGCCATCTATCCTCGCGGTGACCAGTACAGCACTAGTTTCCTCTCCTTGTACTTATGCATGGATGCTTCGGACATGCTCCCTCCTAAATCTGGAAAGCTGGTTTAGTTGAGTTTGTCAATCGTGGACCAAAAGCATGGGAAACACTACACCAGAAAATCTCCAGGTTCGACTCTCCTTAGCTGCTACTGATGTGATGTGCTATTTCCTGTTTACAGATGATGAAGTAACCTTGTCGTGATTCCAGCTCTTGTGGTGTTTGCGGGTCCACTTCCGCTTCGGTCTTTCTCCCTTAAACACATCAACGTCCGAGATTGCACGATACCCCTTCGTCATAAACGTATAATACACTGCAAACTCAATACGGCTCGAGCCGAGACTGCAGAATAGGCTCGGCTCAAACTCAGCCAGTGAAAAAAGACAGCAAATATGTGGCTATGGGACTTGAACCTGGGTCTCCAGTACGCAACGCAGGGAACACATCAACGTCCGAGATTGCACGATACCCCTTCGTCATAAACGTATAATACACTGCAAACTCAGTACGGCTCGAGCCGAGACTGCAGAATAGGCTCGGCTGGAACTCAGCCAGTGAAAAAAGACAGCAAATATGTGGCTATGGGACTTGAACCTGGGTCTCCAGTACGCAACGCAGGGAACACGACCACTGAACCAGCTTTGTCTCTATGATATTTAATACATTTTATTTCTAATAATTTAACTATCTACGCTGCTAAGGAAATGCATCGAGCTGAACCTACCTGATCCTACCGAACACGTACGCAGTGGCGGACCCACGGCTCCGTTGCACTTGATTGCCAACAGCTAGTCAGTTTTGATCTGGTGTTGGCCTTTCCATGCAGGCAGCTTTAGGACATGCACGTTTAGGCCATGCCTTTCCATGCAGGCAGCTTTAGGACATGCACGTTTAGGCCATGCATGCATGCATGCATGCGCTTGTAGCTAATCAATTTTCAGGCCAGTGCCCATAATCAGCTTGGGTAGTAGGCCTAGTTAATTACATAGCTATTAACCGGCTATTAGCCCATAAGTTAGGATACTACCTGGCAGCTGGTGCACATATATACCTCATGTATATTTTGAATACATTTGTATAAAATATCGTCAACAAGTAGAGTTGCCACTACTATATTCAGATGCATGCTTTCCAACTAAATCAAAACGCTCGATAGACTTTTAATCGGTCATAAAAATCCAAAAAAAACTTAAAAGTGGCCTAACCATGTAAACTGCAAAAACCACCACAACTGGGGCAATGATAACAACCATGTAGAAAAAACCCACCACAAATCGCATGAAATTGTAGGTGTTTAACACATTTGCCCAAATTGTGGTTCTTTTTTTGTTGCAGTTCTCTGGCCTCAACCAAAATAAACAGCAAAAGATGGCCCAAATAAAAAATGTCGGAAAATATGTTATTTCAAATCTTCTCCGGTAAAATACGTTATTCCAAACTAGAGTAACTGAAGAAATTATAGTAATAATAAAATATCGAAAGTCATCCTTTTTTGTGCGGCATACCCTTTACTAGAATCCTAGGTCTGCCACAGCACGGACGACACTAGCTTTGCAAACAAGAATTTCATTCTTCTTTCCCTCAGTAATCATTGAAATTGAGCACCAAATTATTTAAAATTAATTCTAAGAAATGAACAACATGAAATTGAAATATAGATGAACCAATTTTTATGAAAAACTTGATAATTATATCAAGTAATTTCTTTGACCTGCTCGAAATGCCCCATTATTTTTTCCCTATTATAGTATGACCAAATTAGGCATACTTAACAAGTAGTTTTGTTTTTTTTTTGACAAGTCCAACATATTATTAATTTTGCGCTCAACAAATGTGTCAAAAAGGGCATTCTGACACGTGTAGCGAATCTTGCGACAACTGAGCCTCCATTCTAGGTTCTTACGTGCTTGTACGGCCTACCCTTACAGTCAATGAGCAAACCCAATTGTCTACCCCATTCGATGCCGGCAATTTTGTATTGAAAATTTAAAAAATGAACACATTGTCAAAATGCAAAAATAACATTGTATTCACGACTAATTTGGTCTAGCTAGATGTCTAGGAGTGTTGCATTTGGATCCACATGTGGACCCAAATGCAACACTCATAGCCATCTAGTTGTATACTAGCACATTTGGGACATTTGGACCCACATGCAACACTCCTATCTCTTTTGCATGTTATGGGGCCCACATGATAGTTCTACGTCAAACTGTGTAGGACTGGTGCATGTGGGTCCATATTTCTAGTAGGTCATATAGGTATGTATCTACCACCTTTGGGACAGGTAACCCAAATACAACACCCCTATCCATTTTGATCTAACACATCTGGGACATGTGGACCCACATGCAACACTCATAGTCATCTGGTTGTATATTTACCACCTTTGCAACATGTGGATCTACATGCAACACTCCTAACTATGTTGCATGTTGTGCAAACCACATGATAGTTCTAGGTCAATCCATCTAGTTAGGACCGGTGCATGTTGTTCCATATGTCTAGTAGGTCATATAGGTATGTGTCTACAAACTCTGGTACATGTGGACCCACATGCAAAGCCCCTAACCATTTTGTCCTAGCACATCCGGTACATGTGGACCCACATCTAACACTTATATAGCAATCTAGTTGTATATGTACCATCTTTGGGACATGTGTACCCACATGCAACACTACCAGTTATGTTGCATGTTGTGGGAGACTCACATGATACTTCTAGATCAAGCTGTGTAGGGATAGTGCATGTGGGTCCATATGTCTAGTAGGTTATATAGATATGTATGTACCACCTTTGAGACATGTGGACCCACATGCAACACCTCTAGACATCTTGACCTACCACTTACATCTGGGACATGTTGACCCACATCTAACACTCATAGCAATCTAGTTGTATATCTACCTCCTTTGGTAGATGTGGACCCAAATACATCCCCCTATCCATTTTGATCTAGCACATCCGGGACATGTGGACCCACATGCAACACTCATAGTAGCATCTAGTTGTATATCTACCACCTTTAGGTCATGTGGACCCACAAGCAACACTTCTAATTTTGTTGCATGTTGTGCAACCCACATGATAGTTCTAGGTCAATCTGTCTAGTTAGGACTGGTGCATGTGGGTCCATATGTCTAGTGGGTCATATAGGTATGTGTCTACCAACTCTGGTACATGTGGACCCACATGCAAAACCCTAGCCATTTTGACATAGCTAGCACATCCGAGACATGTGGACCCACATGCAACATTCATAGCCATCTAGTTGTATATCTACCACCTTTTGTTCATGTGGGCCCACACGCAACACTACTATCTCTTTTGCATGTTGTGGGACCCACATGATAGTTCTGTCAAACTGTTTAGGACTTGTGCATGTGGGTCCAGATTTCTAGTAGGTATGTATCTACCACATTTGGGGCATATGGACCCATATGCAAAATCCCTATCAATCTTGACCTAGCACATATGGGACACATGGACCCACATGCAACACTCATAGTCATCTAGTTATATATCTAGCACCTTTGGACATGTGCAACACAGTTAGGAGTGTTGCATGTTGTGCAACCCACATGATAGTTTTAGGTCAATCTGTCTAGATAGGGCTGGTACATGTGGGTCCATATGTGTAGTAGGTCATATAGATATGTGTCTACCAACTCTGTTACATGTGGACCCACATGCAAAACCCCTAACCATTTTGACCTAGCACATCCGGTACATGTGGACCCACATCTAATACTCATAGCAATTTAGTTGTATATCTACCACCTTTGGGACATGTGTACCCATATGCAACACTCCTAGTTATGTTGCATGTTGTGGGAGACCCACATGATAGTTCTAGGTCAATCTGTTTAGGGCTGGTGCATGTGGGTCCAGATGTCTAGTAGGTCATATGGGTATGTATCTACCACCTTTGGGAGATGTGGACCCACATGCAACACCCCTAGACATGTGGAAAATATAATGGGTTATTTCGAGCAGGTCGAGAAAATCATTTGTTCACAAATGGACCCGTTCGGTCTATGTTTGGGACCCATTTCTAACCAAGAGATTTTTCGAATTTTGCGAGATGACCCTAGTTTTTTCTCGAGGCTAGCTAGACCAAATTATGCATGAATGGAATGTTATTTTGCATTTTGGCAATAGTTTCATACTTTTTAAAATTTTCAATAAAAAATGTTGCGAATAATGGCAAACTGATAGTTATGTGAAATTATAAAATGTTTTCAAAAATTCTGACAAAAACCAGTGATGAACATATATAAATTGTCTACACGCGTGCCAAGTTTCATCATTAAATGAGATTGCTACAAAAAAGACCAAATCACTGATCTAAAAAAACATATTTTGAAATCTCATTTTGACCACTGATTTTGTCTTTTTTGCACAGAGCAATATAAATTTTATTTCACCATGAAAATTGGCACACATGTAGAACAATTGTATATGTTCATCACTGATTATTTTCAGAATTTTTGAAAAAAATTACTATTTTCTTCAAGTTTTTTATTCAGGCACGAGCAGGTGAGGCAATCTGAATTTCTAGTGAAAGAACAATGGAATCTTGTTTGTATAGCTAGTGTCGTACTTGTGTTATGTACGCTTAGGTAGGCCAGTTGGATGTGCTTACTTAGCAACGTACAGATTATTAAATATTAGTACTAAAATGTGTTTTATAGCACAGAGACAAAGCTAGTACAGTGGTCGTGCTCCTTGCTCTGCGCATGGGAGACCTAGGTTCAAGTCTCTTTGGCCACATATTTGCTACCCTTTTTCACTGGCTCGGGGCTCACCGGGCCCGGCTGAATATTTGGCAGGCTCGGCTCGGCTCGAGCCGTATGGAAGGCAGCAGGCTTGGCTCGAGCCGTACGAAAGGCATCGTATTATACGTTTATGGCAGGGGAGGGCGAAGGACCGAAGCGGAGCTCTTGCGGGTCAATGTCGCTGGGATGGTCAACTTCACTCCACTCACTATATTCAGGAATCCGTCCTGTGGCTACCTTGTGCGGTCATGCTGCATCATCAAGGCGGAAATCACTGTCATTGGTTCATCTAGTGGTGGAGATATCTTACCTGATAGCCTGATTAACTAACACTAGTTTCGGAAGTGCGGCTTGCTGAGCGCCACCTGTTGTTTCTAAAAATATTTTGCCCGTAATTTTCGTGTATTATACACATTAATAAGATGTACAATATACCAGCCATGGATATATAAACTATATGGAAAGTTAATAGCACTAGCACATACGTTGAGCCGATGCTATTAGGGAGCGCCCGGCTCCACATGCATATATATTCATAAACATATTCACAAGTCGCCCACAATGAGATCATGTTCCAATCTGATGGCTCACATGGAGAAAAGTTGTGTTTGCACTAACTTGTACAAAATGCCTGCTCTGCCATCTCTATTACAAATGCTATTGTTGCTACACACATACTGAGTTTATGTGATAGATGGCGACTTGGAACAGAATTTCAACACTTCCTCTACTCTCCTATGCCTCTAAAGGCTACACTGATGTTCAGTGGCCAAACATATAAAGGCCTTGGTGCACATCTCTCTTCAATCACTACCACTCTGAAAGTGCAGGCAACTTCTTGGGGAGCAGCTTCCCCTGTTACATGGTGAAGCTATCTCACTCCTTCCAGGAACGCATCTGTCAATTACTTCTAGATAGGTATCCCGCAAAAAAAATATCCAGGTAGATAATTGGGGAAATCCAGAGCTCTTGACCACGGCATCTTCTTGTCAAAATTTCCAACCAGCTCTGCGAACCTCCATCACATCAATATGTGATATGCAAAAGTGAATACCAGAGTATTTTAGCAATCTCTGGCAATGGGAAGCCTACTTGTCTAGGAGCAATGTCAAGATCAATATTGGGTTGGCTGGTTATTTTCTATAACCAGATGAATGTGCCTTCCAACCACCTGTTCAGCAAGGGTTCCAACAGCATTTAGGAGCCCAAAAGTCTAGCATCTTCGAAATAATCTTTCATTGCTAGTCTAGATGGATAATACCCTATCTGAGTACCAATTCTTAGCATGAGTCTAGAAACCAAATCGCCAGCCTAGCGTCGGGAAAGGAGAATCTAATCCGTGCTATTTCAGGAGGGAAGACCAGGCTATGAAACCGAATCACTTACGCAACATTTGCAGCGGTACAGTGACAGTTTGAATCACTACATGTAGAAGTGTGTGGACCTGCATAGGCAGAGTTGGCTGGTCTAGCCGTACAATGAAAGCTTTGACAACCAGTGTACCACCATTGTTGCATGTAGAAAATTCTTGATACCGTGTCGGTGCATCGAAAATTTGCTTCCTATGACTGGAAATGGAAGGATTAGGCATACGCTAGTTAGCAAAGTCTATAGTCCGGAAATCCACTCTGGCTCCTGGGTGCATATGCTCCTGTTATTTTTTTTCAAAATTTTAAAAAATAAGAAAACACTTCGAAATATCTGAAAAACACATTGGGGACAAACATATACAAGTTTTCAACATTCGTGCAAAATTTCGGAAGGAAATGTGCAAAAAAGAAAAAATCTGTGACCGAAATGAGATTTGAAAATACATTTTTCAAAGCCCAGATTTTGTCTTTTTTGCACAAACCACAGAAAGTGTTATTTCCTTTCGAAATTTTGTACGAATGTTGACACCTTGCATATGTTTGTGCCAAAAAAATTAAGATTTTTTGAAGTGAGTTCATATTTTTTTGATTTTGAAAAACATAACAGTAGCATACGCACCCGGGAGGCAAAACGCCTTGTCTTCTCCCGAGTATGATCTCTTATATAGATTGAGTAGTACCTCATTTTCAAAAAGAAGGAATGCAGCGAGTTAACAAACATGGTTTGTAAGCAAGTTTTCCCCGATCAACCTTAGAGCCAGTTAACAAACATGGTTTGTAAGCAAGTTTTCCCCGATCAATTGTATCTGGATCGTGGAGGCTCAACTGGAGAACCTGGGCGCCTCCTAGGGTGAAGTTCTTCATCTGGTTGGCGTGCCAAGATAGATGTTGAACGGGTGAGCGGCTAGCGCGACATGGTCTACCCCATGCTGCGCGTTGTCCGTTGTGCGACCAGTGTGTGAAGACCATGGTGCACATTCTTACCGGCTGTTCTTTCTCGAGGACGGTATGGTATGAGGTCCTGTCATGGATCCGATTCACCGCGGGACCACCTTTGGGTGAGGGTGTCTTCGCGGATTGGTGGTCGTTGGTGATGCAGACCACGCCCCCGCCAGCTGCGCAAAGGAACATCGTTGTTGATCATGCTCACTGCATAGTGGATCTGGAAGCACCGGAATGCGGTTGTCTTTGACAATGCGCGCCCCTCGGTGGCCTCCATACTCGACATGATCAAGGCCGAGGCGCGCGAGTGGGCGAATGCAGGAGCTCAAGGACTTCGCCAACTTCTCCCCTAGATAGGTGTTGAGTTGTATGGTGCGGAGTTGGTCCTTTCTAGGACTTGTACATAAATACTTCCTCCGTTTTTTAATATAAAAAGTTTTAGCATTTGTACACATTCACATATATGTAGATGCATGTAGACATATTTTAGTGTGCATGTGCACTCATATTAATATGCATGTAGACAACATGTTTGTTAGCTAAAACTTCTTATATTTATGCACGGAGGGAGTACTTCTTTTCTATCAATGCATCGAAACGCAATACCTTAGAGCATATAGGATACATCTCGCACATCTATCATGCCATGCTGCTCTCAACCTGCACAAGAAATTATCAGTAGAGTTTGCCGAGAAACACAACAAAACATAGTTTCATTTTTGATTCGTCACAGGTTCAGTTGCCATGCCTCTCAAACGGTAGGAAATCTAACACGAGGAATACATTAATGCTGATAGAAAAAGATGTCCTTGCAGGGGCTATGAATTTGCATGAGTGTGACACTTGTTCCCAGCTTGCTCACAGTCTCCGTTGGACTTTAATTTAATTTTAAAATGAATAAGTGTAGCAGGACTAAACCGAACTGGAAACACTTCAGGTACCCATAATACGTATTGAGATATGCAAAAAAAAAAAGAATACGGATAATTCCCTATTTCAGCTGGCAACAATCTGTTGTAGCCTAATTGTAGGTAGAGATATGACACATCTTTATACAACAATCTGTAAAAATGTGTCATATCTCTACCTACAATTATACACATCTCGACGGATCGAGCACCTCCGCCCACGGATCGAGTACTTCCGCCCACAGATCGACCACCTCCACCCACAGATCGCGCACCACCGCTGTAAAAATGTCAGCTTTGACCCAGCGGAGTAGCAGGCGGGGTGCTAGGATTAGGAGCAACGCGGCCGTGAGGGGTGGTGAGGAGCAAGGTGGCGGTGAGGGAAGGCGACGGGGAGAGGACGGCGACGGGGGGCGGGGGAGAAATGGAGAGGACGCCAACGGTGAGAGGGAGAGGGAGACGGACGAGCGAGCGAGCGTCGCGAGAGGGAGAGCGTCCTGGGGAACGAGCGAGCGTCGCGACAACAGTACGTGTCGGGGAGGGGTAGTATGGGAAACACACAAATTTTTGTAACGTGAGAAAATTTGTACTCCAAACCGTAGAACGTCTTGTATATGTCTCGACCAAGCGTGGCATGCCTGTAAGTCATGTCTGTTTCAGACTTCACCATCTGTATTTGGTTTCTCCAAATGGTAGGAAAGCTGGAAAGCCAAGCTAATGGAGAATCAAATAAATGAAAGGTCGGCCATGTTTCCTCTCTGATTGTATGCTTGCTTTTTCTGGTAGCAGTAGCAATTTTCTGCTTGTGCATTAGTTCTTCTTCTATGCATTGCAAGTTTGCAACAATGTCGTGCCGTGCCCTTTGAAATTTAATATTGCAGTGTTTGCTTCCTACTCTATGTTCTAGTGTGTCCAGATTTTCCATTGCTTGGTACTGTAGTTGATCTGCTATTCTTGAAGTCCAAAAATTATGCAATTGCTTGCTACTCTGCTACTGCAGTTCCTCTGCTATTGCTTGCTGCTCTGCAATTGCTTGATCTGCTCTGCTACTGCTTGCAACTCTAATTGCTTGATCTGCTACTGCTTGCTACTCCAATTGATTGATCTGCTCTGCTTGCTAACTGAAATTGATCAGGAAGCAGATGAGTTAGAGCTGGGGCGAGGATCACCTGGGCAAGGACCAGCACCAGGACGTGGGCAAGGACCAGCACCAGGACGTGGGCGACGAGATCTGGGCGAGGCAGCACCAGGACGTGGGCGAGAAGATCTGGGGCGAGGAGATCTGGGCGAGGCGACTTTAGGTTGAGGAGATCTGGGCCTAGGAGAGGATCTGCAACCGAGGCGAGGTGCTGGGCGAGGCGAGGAGGAAGACGACGCACAGTCGCTGTTTCTGTTTCGCTGGATGGTGTTTCCTCAGGAACTGCGGGATGGCATGGTGGTGTAATAGGAGCGATCAATGAGGGGCAGACAGGTCAATTGAGCGTTTTTATGGGTTTGTCCGAAATCCCTTTAACGTCTTATATTCCAGAACGGAGGGAGTAGTTATTAGGGGCACAAGAATATTTTTCTTTGCAGCACTCTTTTCAGATCATTCAAAATCCATCATACATTAAAAACTGAAAAGAAAGTACAATATTGAAGAGCATTGATCGTTCTAAAAACATCACATCTAAATAAAAAACTTATAATTGCACAACCCTGAATATACCCGATGCGCATATTATTACCGAGAATTATCTTCTCGCCGGTTACACATAAAACATTAACAACATTGTTGATGCTCACTAACATTTCTTTCTTAACCAACATACGCAACCTGACCTTAATCAAGGGATCAGAAGAATATAAATACACCTAGCACCCATAGACCAAGCAAGCTAGTTTATAAAATTTCATCAAGTAAAACTGAAGAATCCATTCAATTTGTAGACAATAAATCAGAATATAACATATACTTACCATCCCATCTACAAAATAAATGTATAAACCAAACAGAGAACAAATTTTGGCGGAAAACAGTAGGTGTGGTCCTTCAATTAATACCACAGGAAAATAGAGGATAAAACTTGACCGCCTCCTATATCATTTGGTGGACAAAAGAAGCCAAAGGCAAATTGAATCATCAGATGTGTTTAATCTTTTGTTTTTAGCGAGACAGGAAGGTTGACAACCTTCCTGAAACATTGGGTACAAATAGCTTTGTGTTTCGTATAGGTTCCACTTCAAGCTTTGCTGAGCATTGTACTCCTACCTATTGGTTCGATAAACCTTGATTCTTTACTGAAAGAAATTTGCTTCTGCAATATATTACACCTTTCACTTGGGGTTCGCAACAGTCATTAATTACTTCTTCCTACAATCTATACTACTATTAAAAGAGCAAACATGTTCAGATGCATTAAATGTCAGCCGTTCAATAGCTGATCAAAGGCCTAGATCCTTCCAATGTTGAGCAAGTCAACACATGTGTCTTTTTTATCGTTTTACCCTCCCACCAAATCACATAATACTACTAAACTACCATTGACCCGTTTGGTTATTTCTCTCCTCCGAGCCCACCTCACCGGCCTCCACGTCGCCGATACTCATGACCTCCGTCACCGCCGTGCGACCTGGGCGAACAACGCACCCTCTCGATGTGGACGCTGCTCGCGTGACCTCCGTGACCGCCGCCGATCTTGCATGACGCGACCTCCACGGCGCCATGCGACCCCCGCCCCCTGCATGCTGTGGCTGCCAATCTGCGCAAGCCAACGTGCAGTGTTTGCCTGCATTCCAGGCCCATGCCCTGCACGCCCCGACCAGACTTTCTTCAAGTACGCGGTCATCCTCTGCCTCTTGATCTTGACTTCTTTAGGATGCTACTGTATTCAGGTCCACGAACGTGACAGTAATTTTCTTGAAAACCCACGCTGCCCTGATACGTCTCAAACGTATTTATAATTTTTGATTGTTTCATGCTTGTTTTGTATGGATGTTATATGTTTTATAATATTTTTATTTATAATTTTAGGAAATTTTCTGGGACTAACCTATTAACAAAGATGCCCAGTGCCAGTTCCTATTTTCTGGTGTCTTTTTGTTTCAGAAAAGTTATGAAGGAAATATTCTCCAAAAAGCTGAAAATTTACGAGAATTAGAGAAGACGGAGTCCAAAATCAGCCACAGGGGCCCCACCAGTGGAGGAGGCGACCCCTGGGCGTGGCCTAGGGTGGGCCATTGATAGAGTCTTCTGCAATGTTGAGTTGGATGGTCTTTTCCCTCTAGCCTCCATTAGATCACTCCCTAGGTTGGGAAGTGATCACACTGTAACATCCCAAATTTGTAACCCAGCTTTATTAGCCAAAAATTGTGGGCCAACAAAAACTTTTGTTATTTTATGTGTGTTGTTTGAACTTGGTTGTTTGAAGTTTTGCTTGCTATAAATAAAAACCTGAAGAAAAGAAAAAGAAAAGAAATAAACAAATGTTAGAAACAATAAAAATAATGTGACAAGTGTCACACTAAATCTTCAAATGAGGATTCAAAATGTTCTTCCAAACAAAAAATTCAGTGGAGAGGTTTTGATCTCTCTCATTTCATCCTTACTCCTTTTCTCTCTCTTTCTATTTTAAATTTTTTATTCTAAATTCTATTTTCAAATTTCCCAATGTTTCTTTAACTCTGGAAAATCATCAAAACCACCAAGCTACACTTCCAAAGTAAATAATCCAGTGGTACCACAAACCTTGGAAAAATATTTGGAAACAAACTATGAAAAGAAATTTTAGAAATTCAAATTTTGGTTTGGTTCGGGAATTTGGTCGAGCACATGGTGATCACCACCATGTTCAACTCTGAACCGAAAATCCAACCCAAAATTGGAGCTCGATTCAGTGCAATCAAGCACTCCAGTAGCTCCCACTCCCTCCTCTCACCTCACACACGTGAAGAAATGCGATGGAAACAAGCCAGTTGACCCGGAGCTTGAGTGCCGCGTGCGCCACGCCGATGCCGCCCATGGCGTACTGCCGCACGGGTTGTTCCCGTGGTGAGCGCAGACGCGACGCAGAGGCGACGCCGCGCATGCCCGCCACACCACCCTCTTCCCTCTGCCTCTGATCGACGCGACTCGAGCGCCGCAGAGACCGCTGGCGTGCTCACTGTCCGCGACGCGACGCCACGCACTGCCGCCCGTGATCGCCCTGTGGAGGAGGCAGAGGAGACCGCGACGCGACGCCACGCTCTGCTCAACGCGCCTCTCTCTCCCCTCTGCGTCTGCTCGAGGTGACCCAAGCGCCGCAGAGCACCCTCTCCCCCTTGCGTGTGCCTCGCCGTGCCCCGGCCAGAGCGCGCTGCGCGACGCCACCCCTGCCGAGGTCAGCGAGCAACACCGCCGCATCCTCTCCCCGCTTGCCACCGCACCACGCCGTACCTGCACCGGCTCTGCTCCAATGGCGAGCTCTCCCACTCCCCAGACCCCTCCCTGCACTGCGTCCACGGCGAGCCGAGCCTCGCCGATAAAAGGCCACCGCACCCGTGCCTCCACACTCCCTCACACACCTCACTTGCACTCCCCCACACACCCAGTGCACCGCCAGGAGGGCGGAGCCACTGCTTCCAAGCCTCTGCTGCCCCAAAGTTCCTCGAGGTTCCGCCGGAGAAGAAGGTGGGCGTCGATCACGGCCGAGCCGTGCTGCTCTCTCCCCCTCTCTTCTCTGCCCCTCACTAGCTTCACCATTACGCCCTAGCTCACCCGCCGCGTTTTGCCCGTGTTTCATGCACAGCAGCGCCGCGGAGGACTCGCCGGACTTGGACCACGGCCGCGGAGGAGGAGCCGAACACGCCGCCGCCGATTGAAGCTGTCCCAGCACGAACTACTCACCCCGGCACCTCCCCACTCCCTCTGCCGTCGATCCCCGTCATCGCCGCCACCACCCGAGCTCCCAGTGAGCGAATCGTGAACCTCGCCGTCGCCGGAGCCGCGGCGCCGTCCCTTTGTGGTCGTCGTCGATCGCGAGCTCCAGGCGCCGTTGGATTAGAAATCAACGGCTGCGTACCGTTTCGTTTAAGTAGACACTGACTGGTGGACCCCACCTGTCAGCTTTTTAAACTTAAACCAGCGCGCGAGTCATTTTCCACTGAGTCGCTGACGAGTGGACCCCACCCGTCAGGGATCTCATCTTTATCCAGTAAATTCGAATTTAAATCCTCTCTGAATTCAGTACTGGACACTACTTTGAAATTCAATAACTCGAGTTCTAGGAATCCAAATAAATCAAACTCAAATGTTCTGAAAAGATTATAAAATTCTTTAACTCACCAAAGTGGTCTCATCTCATTTAAATAAATAATAAAAGTGTATTAATAAAAATGCTCCATAAGGTTTAAAACACCAAACCATTTGTTTCTGGGGTTATATTAGTCCAAATAACTTGAAACCAATTTTGGTAGCTTTGTATTAGGATCCTTTAGCTCCCCAAATTTTGGTAGAATTAATTGAGCAGTGTAAAATCCTTAGCCTTTGGTTGAACTTCAGTAAACCCTTCTGCACTAAACCAATTAGTGTGAATTAATAGTAGGTCCAATTAAACTAAACCCAATTTTGTTAGGTCACATACAACCAAGGTTAGTTATCCTAAAAGGATTTAATTTTTGGAGCAACCTAATTTGTTTGGTAGCTAAAACTTGATTAAAAACCTTCTGAACTAAAACAAATGTGTAGGGAGTTTGATAACTCCAAATGACCTCAATCCAATTGGGTGGTCTTCTACACATCAGTAGCTATCCATAGAAATTTAGTTTAAATTTTTGTGACCAACATAGAATAAATGGTGAATTGTTTGGTGTACAACTAGTTTCTGCCTTAGTTTAAAAAGAATTAAAATAAAGTTTAATTCAATTAAATTGAAACCACCTTGTGTTGTTGGTGTGTGCAGTAGATATTTATAGTATTTGTGCTTGTATTGTTGTGGTGATGTTTTGAGTTAGAGTAGTGATTGTTGGTTTGCTTGCTTAACGTTTAGACGATACCGCCGACGGTTTCATCGAGGAAGGAGGTTTCGTTGAACTCGAAGATCCGGACCAGTACCACTTTGTTGAACAAGGCAAGCTACTTCACTGAGCTTGCATTTATATACATCTATTTTTAATCTCAGGAGTTGTTCAAAAGTATCAATGATTTTGGAAAACCCTTTTTACAAATACATGAAAACTATTTTGCCACCCTATGTAGAAGTATAAGGTAGTTATTTAAAACTATAGGATGGGAAAAATAATGTTTATTCAAAACTCCTTTGAAAGTACTTGGAGGGAGTTGAAATGCCGAAAAGTCGGTATTCAGATGGAGAAATGGAGATTGGTGATGTTTATGAAAATGCACATTGTGTCCTTGTACTTACATCCCCAGCCAAAAATCTGTGCGACCACATTTACCCACATATGGAAAAGGGCGTAGTCATATAATTTGCTCGTGTTAGTACTGGATGCCTCAATAACGAGGATAACCTCGTTCCATGAGGGGATGGTCTGAGGACCTACCCCCTGACCCGGGTCCTCTAAAGAGAAGAACGCCTAAGGGCTGATATGAATTGGAGATAGAGGATTTGTAGGGCCATTAAAATTCGCCGGGCAGAACTACGAGTCCTCACACTTAGTTTCTGAGGATTTAAGTGTCGATGGAATGTTTCGTAGCGGTAGGGTCCTATACTAGCATGAGCAAAGGACAGGCTACGGCCGGAAACTCAACTTCGCATACCCCTGGTATGGCGGGACGTGGCTGACACGATGAGTGACCGGATGGGTGTGGGAAAAGCGTGCTACCTCTGCAGAGGGTAAAAAACTATTCGAATAGCCGAGTCCTCGGATATGGACAGTTGGGAAGAACTACTAAGGCCATGTGCAAGTTTTGAGTCAAGTTTTGGAAAGTGTGGGAAGTGAAGATGTTGTTTCTTACCTGTACCAATGAGTTGGTACGAGGCTATTTTGTGGCTTGGCACCATGTTTGAGACATGGTCGGAAAAAGGAGAAGTTTTGGAGAAGTAACAAAAAGGGGCGATTTCTTAAAGAATAGTTATAAACTTCTTCTTATCCTTTTCAGTAGAATTTTAGAGATGTTTTAAAAATTAAGTAAAAGTTTTAAGAAACTAGTGCTTACTCAAGTAGGGGTAGTTTGCGAGTACAATCAAATGTACTCATATTGGTTTCGTCCCTGGCTATTGTCTTAGCCAGATCTCGAGGAGCCCTACGTTGAAGGAGAGTTCGGCGACGTCTATGCGAACTAGGATCTTCACAAGTCAGCTGCCTGTCGGGTGTTGTTAGGATGGATTGGCTCTACTACCGTAGTTCCGCTGAATAAAGATGCTTGGCCCTTGAAGGCACTTATGTATAATTAGGCCGTATGGCCCTGCTTGTAAGACTTTAAAACCGGTATTGTATGGGTGTAAACTGTGGTATTCAGTTCAGATTATGTGCAACGACAGACTGATCATGGGATCGTTGTGGTAAGCATAATCGGGTATTTCGGACAGCTAGTCCGGGGTCCCCACACACACCCCCATTCTGTGGGAATCAGGGTGTGGGACTGTCCCAAAACCAGCCATGTATAGGTTTGAAAAATGGTGGTTGATGAGGAATGACTTTAAAGATTTAGTTGTAGAAAATTGGAACCTGCCAACTGTTGGGTCCTCACCCATTGACATCTGGCAAGAGAAAGTTAGACGTTTTAGAGGCGGTAGTAAAGGTTGGAGCAGGAATATAGAATCTGAACTAAGAAAACTCAAGAAAGAGTTGATGGAGGAGTATGATC
Organism: Poa pratensis; assembly: GCA_947311845.1. Taxonomy (NCBI): domain Eukaryota; kingdom Viridiplantae; phylum Streptophyta; class Magnoliopsida; order Poales; family Poaceae; genus Poa; species Poa pratensis. The sequence goes on along the minus strand of CAMZMU010000055.1, from coordinate 52,104,432 downwards.
TCCTAGACATCAAAGCTGAGACTGAGGAGCTTGCTCCTCAGGAACATCATAGGCTTAGGCAGATCTATGCTGAGATGAATAATCTCTGGCTAAAAGAGGAAGTTAAAGCCAAACAAAGATCTAGAGATAGAGATATCAAAGAGGGGGATAGGAACACTGCATACTTCCATGCAGTGGCCAACCAAAGGAGATGGAGAATGCTAGTCCACTCCTTAGACGGGCCAGATGGGCCAGTTTCTGATGAGAAAGAGATGTTAAAGTTAGCTACTAGTTTTTACAAAGATCTTTTCAAAAAAGAGGAGTTGTCTGGTTGCTCCCTCCAACCTAATTTCTTCTCTCATGAGGAAAAGCTTTCTCCCGAGGAAAAGCTTTCTCCTGAACAGAATAACATATTAGAGAAACCCTTCTCGGAGATAGAGATAAAGGAAGCTGTCTTTGGTTCATACTCTGATGGAGCTCCTGGACCAGATGTTTTACCTTTCCTTTTCTATCAAAAATTCTAGGATGTGGTGAAAGGAGACTTGTTAGCCTTGTTTGAATAGTTTCACAATGGGAATCTGGACCTTTATAGACTCAATTTTGCCATCCTCACACTCATCCCTAAGGAAGAGGGGGCTAGTAGCATGAAAAAGGTCAGGCCTATTAGTCTCCTTAACTATAGTTTGAAGATCTTCACTAAGGTGCTCACTAACAGACTCTCCAAAATCATGAGGGATATCACTGCTGTCAACCAATCAGCTTTCATTAAGGGGAGGTTTATCTTAGAAAGTGTAGTCATAGCGCATGAAACACTACATTCTATTATGCATGAGAAAAAAGAAGGCCTAGTCCTTAAACTAAACTATGAGAAAGCTTTTGATAAAGTCAACATTGATATCCTCTTAGACATGCTAGAGAAGAGGGGCTTATGTCCCAAGTTTATTTCCTTGATTAAATTAGTAGTTCAAGGAGGCTCTATGGGAGTTAAGTTGAACAACACTGTAGGAGATTTCTTCACAACTGGGAAGGGCTTAAGGCAGGGAAACCCCCTTTCCCCACTGCTTTTCAACCTTGTAGTAGATGTCCTCACAAGGATGCTCATCAAGGCAGCTGAGGCTAACCTTATCAAAGGTCTCTGCTCTGACCTGTTCCCATGAGGTGTCATGTGTTTGCAATATGCAGATGACACCATCCTGTTCTCAGCTAAAGATAAAGTGCTAGCCACTAACTTAAAATGGGTCTTGGCCTCTTTTGAGCAAGTGTCTGGCATGAGGATCAATTATGCCAAGAGTGAATTGATAGCTTAAGGAATGGAAGATACTAAAACTAAAGTGTTTGCATGCATTCTAGGTTGTGTGATAGGCAAGCTTCCCATTAAATACCTTGGCATTCCTCTACACCATGAGAAACTTAGGAGGGAGGACATCCAGCCTCCGATTGACAAAATTCTGAAAAGAATTGTTGGTTGGAGGGGAAGCTTCTCTCCTATGTAGCTAGAATCACCCTGATAAAGCCTTGCAAGCATTCCCATTTACCTGTTATCCTTCTTCAAGTTCCCCAAGTGGGCCTTGGACCTTATCAACCCCCAAATGGCTAATTGCCCGTGGAATGATTTTGAAGTCATAGGAAGCTTCATCTAGCCAACTGGAAATTGGTTTGTAAAAAAAAAGAGTTTGGTGGCCTAGCAATCCCTGACTTAGCCAATGTCAACCTTCGTCTTTTAGGGTCATGGCTGAAAAGATACATCTGAGATGATGGCAAGCTCTGGAGGAGCATGGTAGACGCCAAATACTACACTAGCAGTCCCAATATCTTATGTAGTAGACAATTAGGAACCTCCCAATTCTGGAAAGGGTTCATGTGGGCGGTTAGGAGTGTGGAGTTTGGTTACAGATGGAAAGTAGGTAATGGAGAAAAGGTGAGGTTCTGGGAGGACACATGGTGTTGTACCTCCCCCCTGTCTGTCCAATTCTTTGACATTTACATACTTTGTAATGAGAAGGGAAAAACTGCTCAACAGATTTGGGATGGAAATCATCTCAAATTAACCTTTCGGAAAGTTTTTTCCACAAGCTTGGGACAAAAGTGGTATGAATTAGAGGGCATTGCTTCACGACTGATCTTATCAGATGAGGAAGATGCCCCGGTTCGGAAGTATGGTAACAAAGGGGAGTACTCCACTTCCTCCTTTTATGCCATAATTAATTTTGGGGGTGTACAACCAATGTTTATCCCTGCTGTGTGGAAACTTAAGGTTCCTCCAAGAATCCATAATTTCCTTTGGCTTTTGGCTCATAATAAACTCATAGCTGCCAGGAGGTCGTCAATCCTGCCGTCGACTACGTGCGCCCGAGAGCACGTCGTCGCCAAGATCGTCACGACGAACGAGCACGTCGTCGGAGCCGTTCCCGGCGAACGCGTGGAGGGCACCAGCGGTGACGTGTAGAGCCGTTCCCGGCGAGCGCGCGGAGGGCACCGGCGGCGGTGTGCGGAGCCGTTCCCGGCGAGAGCGCACGGAGGAGCACGTGTAGCTAGCCAGCACGGCCAGCCGCGGCGACCGCACAAGCACGCACGTCGGCTAGCTACACACGTCCGTCCGGCTAGCAAGCACGGCCGGCCGCGGAACCGTTTGCTGCTGGGCGACCGCGGCACCGTTCCCTGGCTGCTGGGCGACCGCGGCATCGTTCCCGTGCGGCTGCGCGAGTGCCGCGTCCGTCCTTCGCTGAATCTCGCCGAGAGGATCAATCGATCCAAGTAGAGCTAGCTATTCACGTTCACCTACTTGTACAGAATCGATCCAGCAGCTGCTTGCGTAGCTAGCTCAATCCAAGTTTGGATGCGGAGGACCCTTATCGGTTGTGCCGTGGCCGACCAGCCTTATCCACTGCGGCGTGGCCGATTAGTGCCCGCACCTGACAAACAACACAGTCGCACACCTGCTCGGTACACTGAACGACAGGGTCTACTCGGCTACGCCGCGGCCGACAGGGCTTGCTCGGCTTACCCACAGCCGAGGGTGTATTATATCTGAAATTTCCTCAAAATGCATATTATTTATCAAATTTATTTTAAGAAATGTTTTAGTTAAAAAAATTAGCTTTTTTTTGAGTGGAAGTTAAAAAAATTAGCTCTAAGCTGGACATCGCGGCAATCTAAGGAAGTATGCTCGCTAATTGGAGCCCTAGCCCAGTTCGGTCCGTCCCAAATCTATCCTGCTCCAGTCGCTGTTGGGCCTCAGCCCACCACGCATCCCAGTCGCACGTCCTCGCCTAGGGTTTCTCTCTCCCCCCGTCTCTCTCCTCCCAATCGAATCGGAATCCATGGAGTCGTCGCGGTCGCGGAAGCGCACGCGTCATGAGTTGGACGGCGCCGGCGCGCCGCCGCCGGAGCGGGAGGTGGTAATGATCTTTTACTTGGGATACCTATGCTTACGATTATGGCTTGGGTGTTCCGGTTCTTTACTGACCTGGATTTTGCCCTGCCGTCGGTTGCAGGTAGCGAGGGGCGCCGCGTCGCCGCCGTGGAGGGATGACGATCGCGACGGGCATTACGTATTTGATCTCGGCGAGAACTTGACTCGCCGGTGTAAGCACCCGCCTCTTGGGCCTCTTGTTAATCCTAGAGCTGTTGTGTACTCATAAGTCATAAATACTTATTTATGTATACATAATTCCGAGAAACATGGTGGAGGTATATTTGTCAATGTGCACATAGGTTTAGAAAAAAAACTGGTGGATAAAGAATTTTTATGTATGCATAATCCGTAACTAATGGTGGCATTTATCTGTGGGCTGTTCGAGTGGCCTTATATCCTCACTTACTTATCGTAGTTGGTTTCAGTTGTTAAAAAAAATACCTGGTTAAGGTTCACCTCGACAACACTGATGAATGATCCGATTGTTCTATGTTCTATAGAACTTGTTAATTTTGCTTTGGGCAAAGGGGATGATGAAGCAAAGTTTCAATTCAATTTCCACTGTTATGTTTATATTCGTATATGAACTTGATTGGCCTATATGCCTTTTCTGTGCCAATACTGAAGATAGGTCAAAGTCGAAACTGCGAATACCTTAGTTTGCGAAATTGTATATGTCCTGCATTATTGTTTATTGACAACCTCCTTTTTGATGATGCAGACAAAATCTTGAGCAAAATGGGTGAAGGTTCGGTTTTCCTTCAATTTGGCATGTTCTCTTGTGCTTGGAGTTTTTGTATTATACTAATGTAGAGCAACACGAGTATGATTTTCATAGGTACTTTCGGACGAGTTCTGGAATGCTGGGATCGTGAAACACGTGAATATGTTGCAATAAAAGTTATTCGGAGCATCCGGAAGTACCGGGATGCCGCAATGATTGAGATCGATGTGCTCAATCGCCTTGCAGAAAACGAGAGATACAGATCCCTGTTAGTGTCTCAACAAATTCAATCCCTAAAATATTTACCTTGTTTTGTTTCTTACTTAATGTCTTTTCATTAATGTCCAGCTGTGTCCAAATTCAAAGATGGTTTGACTATCGCAATCATATATGCATTGTAAGTCTGATTTTATTTTTGTTCATCAATGCAACTTTTACAAGTTGATTCCAAATATTTATTGTTACATTCACTTCCATATCCAGTAACGCATTAAATTCCTGTTTATATGCCTTGTTTATAGTTAATTCTACCTGCCCTCCCATACTCTTACTTATACATAGTGAGAGATGCTGGCATGCTGGTACACATAACATGATAGTGTAGTCGTAATACTTTAAAACAGTTGCTTCTCTTTGCTCTTTGCTCATGACGGTTCCCTGATATGGAAACAAAATAAAGATATTTTTTATTCAATGGATATCAATGGTTTTGTCAGGTATTTGAGAAGCTTGGGCCAAGCTTGTATGATTTTCTAAAGAGAAATAGATACCAACCTTTCCCTGTGGAACTTGTGCGGGAGTTTGGACGACAACTGTTGGAATCTGTAGCATGTGTGTGATTGCTTGATTCTGCATATCCGTTCTTAACAAGTTTGGCAGTTACAGATTCATTCTTCTCTTGCTTTCAAGTGGCATGCTTGACCATCTTTTCCTTTTTTTTTCTAAAATAGATATGCACGAATTACGCCTTATTCACACTGATCTGAAGCCAGAAAACATACTCCTTGTATCTTCTGAATATATAAAGCTTCCAAATACCAAGGTACCTAATCTCAACCAATTTTGTAGTGAGCATATGCTATTTTGATTTTAGGCATACGTGTTAGCAGTTATCTTGAATGACCACTTGGGGTTGTACAGAAGAGTTCACAAGATGAGATGCACTTCAAGTGCTTGCCAAAGTCCAGTGCCATAAAGCTGATAGATTTTGGTAGTACTGCCTTTGATAATCAGGAACATAACTCGATTGTTTCTACGAGGCATTACAGGGCACCTGAAATAATCTTAGGTAAATTGGTTATTCTTGAAGGTTTGCTTTTGTTTCATGTTGCTTGCGGTATAGGTTACTGTGTTTTTTAATATGCTTGTAGAGAGCAAAAACAAATGTAATTTATGTTCCTAGGAATCCAAGTATGATGCATGCCAGTTGATACTCTTATTTATCTGTAAACGACATAACTTATTTAGAAGAGCAACTTCTGCCATTTCCAGAATTGTGTTTGCTAGTGAGAAATAACCTTCAAAATGGAGGATCGAATATTTGGCCAATGACGGAAAATATAATGACACAAAGTCTACAGACTTTTCAGTGATTGATTGTTCAAACTACTGGTTGGTTATGTAGATTAGTAACTGTGCATGTTATACATCAGCATATTTGGGCATCCGACAGTTTTCCCTTGGCTCCATTGTTTCTTTCTTCTGTGTTTTAGTTTTTGCTCTGTAAGATTTTAGAGATCGCCATGCCTCTTTTGATAAGGAAAAAGGGTGTTTTTAGGGTGAATATATTTACTGCTTTTTATGATATATGTTAGTACTGTTGGTTTGTTAGAGTCAAGTTTGGACATGCCTAGTAATGTATGGGCCTGAAGATTGAATTAGTTTGACTGCCTGATGTACTAGCTGGATAGATATATGACCCATCTTCCTCGTAAAATGATCTGTCTAAGAACATAAATAATTATAGAGTTGGGTGTTTATTGGTCTAAATAGTACAAATGCTTTTATACCAACCTAAAAGCTGCACAATGCTCATGTTATGCTACTGTGCTGAACTACTGATAAAATTTGATTGGACTGACCAATGTTCTTTCTCCGGTGAATAAGAACTCATCTTTTCTCCTGTTTCCTTGAGCTTAGATCAACTGCTGAAGTAGTTACTAACGTTTCTTCTTCTAGAGAGGAATCTTGAGTTTCTGATGTTACTGAATGTTCCTTTGCCAGGCTTAGGCTGGAGTTTGCCATGTGATATCTGGAGCCTTGGTTGCATCCTCGTCGAGCTATGCTCGGTTAGATTGCTCGTGATGCCTGTCTTTCCTCTTTTACCAACATATGTTCCTAACCCTTAACATTTATAGGGGGAAGCATTGTTTCAGACACATGAGAACCTGGAACACCTAGCAATGATGGAGAAGGTTTTGGGTCCCATACCAGAACACATGATACGGAAAGCTAGGTTCGTATTTATACCATTAATGTGATTATCATATTATTATTTCTCCATGTGCTATCTTTAACAAACAAGTATCTCCACCTTTGTCCTGGTGGTCCAGGGTTAACTTTGAGAACTAAACCCTTGTATTTGGCTAGTTTCTTGAGAGAAGGACAATAGTATCTCCACCTGTATCCTGGAGGGTCCAGGGTTTGAGTCAAGTCATCTTAAAAAAAAAACAAGGGAAAGGCTGCCTAAGTGCCTAATAAATCCCAAAGTGAAATATATATCTTTTCTCTTTTGCAGTAAATCTTGCGTATCAAATGTTTTGAAAACACTGGCATGTCCTATCCTTAAAGTATTTCGTTTGTTTTTAAGCGCAATCTACCTTTTTTTGTTCGTGGTTCCTTAAGTTGTACTGTTTATAATTGTTCAATGGTTTGTTACTGACAAGTAGTCTGCCTCTCTTTTGTGTTGGTAATACATGGTTCTTTTGCAGAACATATTAACATGTTATGATGCTCTCCCAAACATATACATTTTATGTTGCTTATGCAAATGCCACTAATATTTTTTTCCAAACTTACATACATAGCAAGATTTAAGTTAATAGATGCTACTCCCTCCAGTTCACAAACAAGTGACGTTTTGGACATTGCCATGGTCTTCAGGATGTAACTTTGATGACTAATTTGTACTAAAGTATATGTTTGCAACTCAACAAACATGACATTTCTGACAATACTTTTTTAGACTAATGTATACATATTATTTTCAAGATTACAATCTAAATTATTAAAACAATGTAACAGTAAAAGTTTTAGAAGTTCGACAAAAAATGTCTATGACTTTGCGACGTGGAGGGAGTATCGAGTATTACATGCAGATCTCTGTTTATCCTTTCCTTTATTGTTATACTCATCTGTCATACTGACGTCCTGTATGTCACTTGGAATATGCAGCTCATCAGCTCAGAAATACTTTAGACGAGGGACACGTCTAAATTGGCCTGAAGGTGCTGTTACAAGGGAAAGCATCAGAGCAGTCAGAAAACTACATCGGCTAAAGGTTTTGATTCCCCTATTCTACCTTCTCAGTTTTCTTGGCCACACTTTCTATTAATTATAAAAAAACTTGTGCATTTTATGGTCCCTGGTTTAGATTTTGATTATGTTTGCTAGCAAGAGTACTGTACATAGATAGAGTATTGATCATTGCAGTGCGGTTACATAAGTTACTTACATATTTAACTGCACAATAGATAATTCTTCCACTGGCTTAACGGTAGTGCATATTCGTAATTAATTTCAATACATAGTTTAGTACTTAGCTTGTTGGAGTGCAAATACCGAAGGTAAAAAGTTTCACTTATCCGGTCAGTTACTAATGTTATTTTATAGTTGTGTTAATCTGGAATATTAGGTGATGGGTTGCTTTAACTTGCGACTTCTAGATAATGAAATGAACACTTTCGTAATTTGAAGATGATTCCACTTACACATCTGCAACTTCAGGACTTGGTTGCGAGAAATGCTGACCATTCAAGGGCATCCCTGGCTGACTTGCTATATGGTCTTTTAAGATTTGAGCCTTCAGAGCGCCTTACTGCCCAAGAAGCTCTCGACCATCCATTCTTCCGAAATCCAGCCCCAACATGACTTGTTAGAACATGTTTTGACTCTGCCTCTCGCGATATCTAGGCGAGAACCAGGCCCGGTGAATCAGGCACAAGGCTCAGAACATAACAGAACAGAAGGCCTTTAGCTAATCTCTACCACAAAGATTATGTAAGCCGAGCCATGATGCTCGCGGTGGTGATAAGCTGTTATTTAGGTCACCCGGTTGTATTGTACAATAGCATTTCTTCTAGGAAGATTAGTGTAACAAAGGAGACCTGTACATCATTTGTTTGGGTGCACTGGGACTCGCATGCAATCCTGGTTTTGTAACCGCACTGCAATGACAACTGACTGAGCCAGACAGCCGTAAAGGCCTTCCAGTGCTATTATTTTGCCTGGAATGTTTCTGTTTATGTGATGGGAGTCTCTGCAAACTTAGCTTGAGAAATTGGAACGGAATGTATGTGTAATAATGCTACTTGCATCACATAAATGTTAACAAATCAGTGTTCCTACAATTCGAATAATGCTACTCGAGCAAAGTTAACATCTTTCTTGAGAAACCTCGAAAGAGCACAGGGTTCCTACAATTCAAACCATGCTGTTTGACGGTTGAAACTAATGCAAGGCGTGGCTCGTGAACTGTTCAAGCTTAATAATGCTTGGACATCGATGGTTGGACTTTGTGAAGCACTGCTCAGGCAGCATTTTCGATTTTGACGTCCCGGATGGTCTTCCGGGTTCACCTTTCTACTTTTACATTAAAACTGTTGAAAGTCAAGTTAAGACTTTGAATTTTTCTTGTTCGTGGCACTTCGTCGGTTACTTGTTGTCATTTACAGGGTGCAGCAGACACCCCTCCATCTCTTTCCCATTGTCACACTCTCTGTTCCTCGGCCGGATGTGCGTCCTATCCTCCCTCGTTCGTGTTTGTTTGGCCAGGAGATGGCCACCGTGCTGTCAGACAGGAGGTTTCTTCTTTCTTCCGGATGGCAGATCCATGGTGTCACATAGACAGTTTGGCACTACTTTATTAGTCAGGTTTAATCAACGTGACCACACATAGGAGATGCACATGGATTTTTGGCAGAATTTTCGCCGCTCCCAGGTAAACTGTCAATGCCGATCTAGCCGATGAAAGGAGCAGGTCCGGTCACCTCTTCTTTTTCTCGACGGCTCTTCCCTGTTTCTGATGCAACACACTAGCGGCATGCAGGAGTACCGTCGCGACACGTTGTTGGCCCGATGCCAGTCTGGTTAGCCTCACGATGGCCATGAACTATGCTATAACCAACAAAAGAAAGGCCTAGCTCGCTAATCTCATCTAGAATTGTCTCACTACGTTTTAGTTCTGCATATGTAAACGCACATAGGATTCCAGGATTGACAAATAAAGGACTGAAACAGCTGCCGGCTACAGCTGCTGTAGGAATTCTAGTAGTAAAACTTTTGTTTTGCATCACAACTGAGAAAGCAAGGGGGTTGCATACAGATGCAGTGACCTTATTTGGATTCCAGTTCTAGGCTCATGTCCCACAGAAATGGTGGCTTCCCATTGTTTATGCGTCGGTGCACGCTAGAGCACATGCAGCCTCCATGGTTTCGGTAAAATGCCATCGGTGTGTGTGTCAAATGTCCCTTTCTGACACAAGCGTCGCACCCGCTAACTCAACCGATTATATATTTATATCCCTTAATGCTCGGATCAACTAGTTCTGTATATCCCTTAATGTTCGGATCAACTAGTTTTGTCTATCCGGGACCCTTAATAAGGACGGCCACCGGATAAGAAAGTCCAACTAGCTTGCTATCAGTCGCAGGCTTGTAAAAAGAAGCCTACTGTGGTTTCTGAAGAAAATGATGAAAGAGCTCTGTCCTCTTAATCGTGCAGAAGACCAAACAGTCTGAGAAAAAGGAGAAACGTATAGTAGGACATCTCTTGCTCGATCTCGCGCAAATACAGACACAGTCCATGGACAACAAGTCAATTTTGGCACTTTGCCCTCCCCTTGCTTTAAAAAGCCCAACACCGTAAAGACACACAGACACACACAGAGAGCCACCCCTCCTCTATCTCCCCGAAGTCCCGAACCCAGGGCAAGGACGAAGTGACGATGGCGGCAGCGAACGGCGAGAAGGGGTTCGAGGTGCCGGAGCTGGACATCAAGTTCACCAAGCTCTTCATCAATGGCCAGTTCGTCGACGCAGCCTCCGGTACACACCCTTTTCCCCTCCACCTAGTACAAAGTTCCTTCTCCACCGCATTTCTGCTGGCCGTTCTATCTTCTTCTTCTTCCTAAGCAAACTTTCGGAACCGAAGGGATGTTTTTCTTTTGTTAAAATCCTATCGTAGATTCGAGTCGCCAAATATATTTTTGGGATAAATTGATGGGGGACGCTCGATGCGAGGCATCCATCCTCCGCCTCGCGAACCGTTGGATCTCAGAGCATATACGTTCAGGATTGATGCGGACTGACGCCCCAACTCAGCACGCACGGAGGAAAAATCCATCACGCCTCCTCCCCGCTGCTCACCTCCCCTCCGGCCCTCCCGCACGCAGACAAGGTCGGGTTGCCGCCGTCGCAACTCACAACAGCACCACCTCCCGAGTTCGCAGCAGCGTCGCCATCCATAGCACCACCTCCCGAGCTACCATGTCTCCGGAGCAACGCCGTCGAGCCTGGTAGCACTGTACCTCCACGCCGGTAGCAACTCTGTCGTGCTATGGTAGCACTGCGCCTCCACGCTGGTAGCAGCGCTGCCATGCCTTCGGAGCAACGCCTCTCGACGCCGGTAGCATCACGCCCAAACGCTGGCAGCATCGCATCTCGGCGCTGGTAGCAGCGCTGCAATACCATGTCAGCATCGCCTCTCGACGCCGGCAGCACCGGCGTCGTGGCCGGTAGCACTACGCCCGAGCGACGGCAACATCGCGAGTAGCACTGCGCCCTGACGCAGGAAGCATCGCATCTCGGCGCTAGTAGCAGCGCCGCAAGACCTTGGCAGCATCGCCTCTCGACGCCGGCAACGCCTGCGCCGTGGCATGGCATGGCAGCACTACGCCGTTGTGTCGTGGTAGCACTGCGCTCGAACGCTGGCAGCAACGCGTCTTGGCGCTGGTAGCAGCGCCACCGGACCCTGGCAGCATGGCGTCTTGACGCCGGCACACCGCCGCCGTGGCATGGCAGCACCGCCGCAACGACTTGAAGCCAAGCGCGGATCGCCCGCGCGCGCAGGCCGTCCCTTGCAGCGTCACCATCATCATAGCTAGGCTCAGATGGGAGCAGCTGGCGGCGCACGGCGGGAGGACTAGCCGCCAGTCCTCGCCTCCAAAGGACCCGAGACAGAGATCTCCCATGGTGGCGCGGGCTTCCTCACGTAGATGAAGGCCGGCGGCGCGGCGAGCTGGTGGAGGTGGAGATTGAAGGGTAGAGATTCCTATGTGGAGGCGCAGGCATGCTCATGGAGTGGGAGGCCGTCGGCGCGGTGAAATCGAGCTGTGGAAGAAAGGGGAAAAAGGGACGCAGAAGCTACAGGAAAAGAGGAGGATGGGGAGCGGTGGTGTGTGGGTCCGCGTGGACACGTGTCGCTCGTACGAACCGGAGGACGCGGCGCGCTGAGCCTCCGGCTGTACACAAGCGTTTTCCTAAATTGATGGACGCTGTTTAACCGAGATGCTTTTTTTGCAAATAAGAAAAACAAATCTGTTTGTGTGTGGAGCAAAATCGAGGTCCAAGAGGCAGAAACAAAGTGTGAGAGGTCCAAGAACAGGACAAGTTGCTTTCCTTGGGTTTAGGGATCAAACTTGGAATCCAGCGACGGGCGGCAGAGCCCATCTTTGGGTCCTCGCAAAATTACCTTTGCTGCCTCCAAATTTAATAACGGTTTGTTAATTATACGTGTGGTTGTTACTTCAGCCTAGATATATAGCTGGGAAACTAAGCCGAGCTTGTGCAGATGATCACACTGACATGGCCCCCGGTTGACTGTCTTGAGTCTTACTCTTGATTCAGATTAATTAGTCCATGCTTCTATGAGTAATACACAGTTAACTGCGGTTGCCAATAGTCCAAACTGTATTACAAAAATTATGACCATGAAACGCTAGAATCACACACATATATGTAGGAGTTCCTTCCTGGATTGGTGGTGATTGATTTCGACGTTAGACAGATGTGGCACTTCCCGCAAAAAGGGAAAATACTGACGAGATACAGGAACAAAAAGATGGGCCACTAATCTTTTTGGAGAGTGTTCCAGTGTAGTGTAACCCACATAAAAGGAACCATGCTAGCTATGGCACATCCACTTACGCTCGCAACAAATGCTCACGGAGATATGCACACCGTTTGGGGCATGACAAAACGAAAACAAGGATGTGTTCTGCATAGAATTCATGTGCTCTTCTTTTTTATGTTGGCGTGAAATTTATATCTTTAAAACATGGTGTTAAGCCTTCACCAATGCAAGGGGTGTTCAGAGAGATGTTTACGAAATAAACCTATTTATTCTTAACCACCGATGATTATTTCTATAATAGATACCAATGCTCATTTGTACAAGGAAGATGCTTAAGTACACACATCTATTGTATAAATAAGGACCGGTGCTGATGAAAAACTAATTTATTATTGCAAACATATCTCCGAACAACACATTGTATCATGTATTATTCATATATATGGTTTGCGTGCCCTTGATCAGGCTAAAACTACTTTAAGTTTGACTAAGTTTATGAAAATATATCAACATCTAAAACACAATTTTAGTTTCATTAGATTTATCATAAGATATATTTTTGTACTGTATAGATTTAAGTAACGTTGTAGATATTATCATAATTTTTCTATAAACCGGGTCGAACGTACATAATTATGATTCAGGATAAAGCTAGACTTTTAGTTATTTTGGAATGGAGAGAGTATATGATTAAGACAAGTGGACACCCTGTTGATCTCGGGATATCAGCGTATGCCACATCGATGTCGCACATGTTGTCTTACGCCTCTGCCTCCCTTCCTGACTGGCATCTTTGTATATATACATGTCGCCATGCCGGTCGTCATCTTTGTTGTAGCTTGTACTGTCCTTAGCTTAATCGTGTATCCCCTTTTTTTTGTAAGCTTGTCGGTTTGATATATCGAATTCTTGATGGTTACACTTTCCTCCTGGTTCCTGTCATATCACGATGTGTATCACGGAGTAAAAACCACTTACAAGTGGGATACTTTCACCATCATTATCGTGGTAAGACCACAAACACAAAGCCTTGCAAAAGGTAACTAATTTTCACCCACCCTCAGTTATCGGTTACTTTTTCGACGGAATTGTTGGTTGTGATCAATAGTATTACAACACAAAATAGTCGTATTCCAAATTCCAGTACTCCCCGTCGTCGCTACTACAAACTAAAATAATTACTAGTACTGTTTCTAAGGGAGAATTTGGTACCAGTAGAATTTTGGATGTACTACATCGTCAGTACTGCACGCTAATTAACTGGACATGTGAACACTTGACTTTGACAAACACAAGTCACCGGCCGGCTGCTGCTAGCTGCTGGCTAAACTCTTAACCAATCAGTTAAGGGAATACGTGACATTGCAAGCAATCTAGCTGCTAGTCTGGATGATGGCCAATAGGGTGTCAAGCGGCGCGGGTTGCGGGCCGCTGATTTGCCCTTGCCATGCTTTAATTAAAAGTTAATCGTGTACGTCATTTTACCTTATTTTTTGGTTTGCGGGCCGCCGCCAACAACCCTAATGGCCAATATGAAATTATTAGGGGATCAGGATATCCTGAGAATGATGGAGACAACCTAACCAGCAATACAAAGCATGTGCAAACGCAAGAACCAACAACACAAGTATTTTTGTGATGCTGGTCCTTGGCCTGTTGCTATCTTTGGGTGTACATAGAAATGCATAATTCAGATCGCAGCTGGTCCAGAGATCAAGCAATTGTCGAGCTCTTTGTCTGCATCTGCGTATGCATGTTCAACTCCCGTGATCGATGGGAGTTCACAGGGAGGCTATGTAGGCCGGTATGGGTCCAGTACTAGTCTACTACGTGCCTCCCTTGTGGTGCATGATCATATAGCTGGCCAAACGGGCCGGGCCAAACGGGCTGGCATGAGGCACGCTGTTTTTGGCCCGGCCCAAGCACGGCCCGGCACGCCCTGAATCGTGCCGTGCCGACACGAGGCCCATTAGTGCTCGTGCCCAGCTCCGAGCTGGGGCACGCGGGCCGGCCCGGCACGGCACGATTATAACAGTGCCGCTAGCGTGCCTTCGTTGACCACGCTCGCACGAGTATAACTGTCTTCTCCTCTGCCTTATCCTCTTCACCAACGCACCACGCCCGTCGCCGGCCTCCCGCACCTCTCCTCCACGCCGCCGCCGGCCACGCCCGCCTTCTCCACCAGCTCCTCCACGGCCACGCCCGCCTCCTCCACGGCCGAGGAAGCCGACGGCCAGCTCACCCGCCTCTCCTCCACGGCCGAGGAACTCGCCGGAGCTGTGCTGCACCGTCGCCGGAGTCGCGCTGTCGCCGGAGCGGTGCCGTGCCGAACGTGCCGTGCCGGGCCGCCGTGCCGCTGCCATGCTCGCCGTGCCGTGCCTCCTCCGGCTTTGGAGCCCGCGTGCCGGCACGGCACGGCACGATTAGAAGCGTGCCGCTTCCGTGCCGCATCCGTGCCGTGCCGTTGCCGGAGCGTGCCGTGCCGAGCCGTGCCGCACGTTTGGCCAGCTATACATGATCATATCGATCCGATAGAGCTGTAGCCGTCAGCCAGAAAACAGATCACATTTAGCAATTGGTTCTTTTAGGAAGAAAAATGAAATTCAGAAACTGACAGCTGGTGGTGTGTACTCTACTGCTTGTTGCTGTTAGGCCTAGAAACTAGCCTTGCATGTTTGCTACTGAGGCGCTAATAAGAAACTCGCATGTAGTTAACTTGGCCTAGTGGAACGTTGAAACTACTAGTAGTTTACTGAATGCTGATGGGTTATTGTCATGGGAAGTTCCGTAATTTTTAAGGGTTTTGGAATTGAAGCTACTTATTTCTTGTTAGGTTTTCAAGCTGCTAGCAACTTAATTTGTTCTAGAGACGTCAACGCTCTGTTTTTAACTGTGACTTTTTTTTGCGAACATGCAAAAGCTTTGCGTGTCCAATGCAATAGAAAGAAAGAAGGGGAGCTACAGCGATTCCGGCATCGTGTTGATGCGGTTACAGCGTCGAGGTATAAGGTAGGGCGAACCGAAAAACCGCCGACAAAACAAAAAACAGTGCCCGAGAACAGCCTAGCCTAACTCCAGATTGGGAGTATATTACACACGCACGCTTTCTATTTTTTCTTTTCTTTCCGGTGTACGTATATAGTACTACGTATACAAGAGAGTTAATGAGGTGCATTTTACAGTTTTTGTAAACAGTTATTTCTCCACATTTCTATGTGAAAACAAGTTTTTATGTAGCTACATGCTTGTACAATAATATGGCGATTTAAAAAATTTAGAGGAAAATTCTTCGCAAAGAAATGTGAAAATTTTCATTTCTTACTTTTGTTTGAACTGTTCATTTCTTACTTTAACACGTACAATATGAATACAGGCAAGACGTTCGAGACCCGGGACCCACGCACCGACGAGGTGATCGCCAGGATCGCTGAGGGAGACAAGGCCGACGTTGACCTTGCCGTGAAGGCCGCCCGCGAGGCCTTCGACAACGGCCCATGGCCCAGGATGCCCGGTTGTGTATGTACAAACACCCTCTCTAAACGCAATAAGCTCGGCCTGTTGATACTTAATGGCTGGCCATGACACGAGTTGCATATATTTTCGAAGAATTAGTTGCTTTTCTCTTTCCCGCCGATAGCAATGTCTAATTTTTCTGACGCGTCGACAGGCGAGGGGTCGGATCCTGCACAAGTTCGCTGACCTTGTGGACCAGCACGTCGAGGAGCTGGCGGCGCTGGACACCGTGGACGCCGGCAAGCTATTCCAGATGGGCAAGATGGTGGACATCCCCGGAGGCGCCAACCTGCTCCGGTATTACGCCGGCGCGGCTGACAAGATCCACGGTGAGACGCTCAAGATGTCGCGCCCGCTCCAGGCGTACACGCTTAAGGAGCCAGTTGGCGTCGTTGGCCACATCGTCCCGTGGAACTACCCGACGACCATGTTCTTCTTCAAGGTCAGCCCCGCACTGGCCGCCGGGTGCACCATGGTCGTCAAGCCCGCCGAGCAGACGCCCCTCTCCGCGCTCTTCTACGCCCACCTCGCCAAGGAGGCCGGGATCCCAGACGGTGTCCTCAACATCGTGCCTGGATTCGGCCCCACGGCCGGCGCCGCCATCGCTTCTCACGTGGACATTGACAAGATCAGCTTCACGGGCTCGACGGAGGTTGGGAGGCTCATCATGCAGGCAGCGGCCCTGAGCAACCTCAAATCTGTCTCGCTCGAGCTGGGCGGCAAGTCTCCTGTCATCGTATTCGATGACGCCGACGTCGACATGGCCGTGAACCTCGTTAACATGGCCACATACACCAACAAGGTACTGTGCTAACTTTGTCATAATGAACATGAACAAGCATGTGAAATGTGGGTAATCTGGCTCAAGAAAAAAGCTCATGTTCTGTTGCACGATTCTGCTACTGTGACAGGGCGAGATCTGCGTCGCTGGTTCGCGCATATACGTGCAGGAAGGGATCTACGACGCCTTCGTCAAGAAGTCGGTCGAGCTTGCAAAGAAATCAGTTGTCGGAGATCCTTTCAACCCAAATGTACACCAAGGCCCCCAGGTACTGACCATGCATGACCTGCCTTGTATGTATATGTAATCTTCAGGAAGAAAGCACTAACGACCGTACTTGTGCACAAATCCAACAAAGGTTGACAAGGATCAATATGAGAAGGTCCTGAATTACATCGACATCGGTAAGCGTGAAGGTGCCACCCTCCTTACTGGAGGGAACGCCTGCAGCGAGAAAGGGTACTACATCGAGCCCACCATCTTCACGGACGTCAAGGCATAAGCCCTCCCCCTAATCTTCATCAGTACTCTCCATGAACAAATATCAGCGCTTTCAGTTCAAAAATATTAGCCATGATATAAACTAAGGAGGGGAATAAGAATGCTGAAATGTTCCAAAAATATAATCCTTTCACGCAGGACGACATGTCGATCGCGCAAGAGGAAATCTTTGGGCCGGTGATGGCTCTCATGAAATTCAAGTAAGAATTTAGATTTAGTTTCCCTGAACATTTCAGCTTGACAGTAGGCAGACACACAGATGAACTGAGCTGACAGCCTGAAACTACTGGGTATGCACTGTTGTTAATTCAGGACCGTGGAGGAGGTGATTCAGAAGGCGAACAACACCCGGTATGGCCTGGCCGCTGGCGTGGTCACCAAGAACATCGACACCATGAACACTGTGTCGCGGTCAGTTAGGGCCGGGGTAATCTGGGTCAACTGCTACTTCGCCTTCGACCCCGACGCCCCGTTCGGCGGGTACAAGATGAGCGGCTTCGGCAAGGACATGGGCATAGACGCCCTCGACAAGTACCTTCACACCAAGACGGTGGTCACTCCACTCTACAACACACCCTGGCTCTGATCTGGACCGATATCAGATCACAAACTGCACAGGAAACACAAAGGGATGATTGGATGTTTGTTTTACGCTTTACTGGATGAATGCTTTCGGTTACCTGTACTTATTACTCATTTCGAAAAAACACTGTACTTATTACTCACTCGTCCTAGTTTGTAGGGCATAATTTGCAAATCTTTTTGACCAAGGTGATAGCTAATTGGGGCTAAACTTGAATGCATTGGTGTGAGAGATAACTAGCCAATTATTATGAGGGAATTAAATGCAATTGTGCCTAGTAGGTGGGACAAATTGTTTTTAAGATTATGCCCTACAAACTAGGACGGAGGAAGTACTTACTTTGATCAATGTTGCGTGACGTGATACTTTTCCCAGCACACATGCTTCGGTTACTCGGTTTGCGTTTGAGAGCAGCGTTTTGGAGGCCGAGCATATATATGTAGCTCGGTTTTCAAAATTTGAATCCACATTTTTCTTTTTCAAAAACATCTAGAAAAATCCTAGATGTAGATAAAGCCGAGATCTACCGCTACCTAAAGTTTCAAAACAAAATTCGTAAAATTTTGGGCTGCAGGAAAATGACAAATCTGACAAAATTCGAACTTTTCAGACAGTACTGTTCCAGATCTAGATCTGTGTATTTGTCTTTTTTGCCCAGCACAAAATACAACGAATATTTTACTACAAATTTGCAAAGTTGTAGATCTCAATATTATCTACACTTAGGAATTTTTTCATAATTTTTTGAAATAGAAAATACAGATTTGTTTTTTGGAAAACTGAGCTACATATAGCTAGCTCGGCCTCCATTTGGAGTTTCCGGTTCGCGTTCATCTTTTCTTCTCTGAAGAGTCCACATATTTTTTCCCCTTTTGAAACAAGGTAGAAGGATTACCATTTCATCGATAAAAAAGAAGAGAGCTGACCAATTTATAGGAACAACTAGCCTAAAATCGGTACAACATGATGGCCCACTCGGTCCCGAGGCTGTGCACCATACTGAGTCACACAACTATTCCGCCCAAGCGACCAAAATTAATTCACCGGAGACGACACTCCGACTTCCACGCCAACCATAGATCTGCCCGCCCATCTAACCGATGATGAAGCTTCAAGGAAACACCGACCACACCAACAGACAACATGAGCGGTGAAGGGTCTCCTCAAGATGCCCACAAGGAGTGGAGCGATATTTTGAGAACCGCCGTCGAGCAAGATTGGTGCATGGTTTTCATCTGGAGCTAATAACCAATCCCGTCTACCATCACGAACTCACGCCCACGGGTCCTCCGGTCAATGGAACCATCCAATGCAAAACCCTAAGAGACATGCGACACAAAAGCGCCACCCTCGCCCGATCTCACGTGAAACCTCAGGGTCCCTTGGTGGTTCTCGAGCGAAGGAGCGAGAACACCACCTCGACGATGCCTTCAAGAAGGACGCGTCAGAGCATCACCGTTGTCAGATCGGGAAGCGACAAGGGCTAGGCTTCTACCCGACTATGTTTCGTGATCCAAACGCTAACCCGTAGAAAGGTTGGACATACCACCACCGCAACCCGGCGCATAGAGCACCAACCCATGCGCCCGACCGTTTGTGCAACCACCATCATAACTAGGAACTAGTATCTGTACTAAATGTATTCATAAATTATATAATGTTTGTGTGGACATTATCAATGACAAGTATAATCAACTACATGATTTGATTGTTGAACTATGTGTTGTAGGATGAATACAGATGGTTCCTAGTCAATTACATTCTTATGAGGAGTTGAGGACACATAACCTTATATATAAAGGACGGACACGACCTCGGCGTCTCCAGCGAGCCACGTCCCGCGCTTTCCTCTGGCCGTCCGATCGGCGCGACGGACGGCCAGGATGGAGCCACGTCGGCCACAACGTGTGTTACTGTTCCTAGGAACAGTACGCACGGAAGCGCACCAATCGTCGTGCGCCACGTCGCCGGTTACCACCCCGCCGCCACGGTGGCCAGCCGGTCGCCTCTCTCGCACGGTTTTTGGCGCACATTTTTACAAAAAAACCTCCGAAAAGGACTGGTTCGCAATTTCGAAGGACGGACACGACCTCGGCGTCTCCAGCGAGCCACGTCGCGCGCTTTCCTCTGGCCGTCCGATCGGCGCGACGGACGGCCAGGATGGAGCCACGTCGGCCACAACGTGTGTTACTGTTACTGGGAACAGTACACATGGAAGCGAACCAATCGCCGTGCGCCACGTCGCCGGTTACCACCCCGCCGCGCCGGTGGCCAGCCGATCGCCTTTCTCGCACGGTTTTTGGCGCACATTTTTACAAAAAAACCCTGAAAAGGACTGGTTCGCAATTTAGCGAAAACCCAGGGATCTCCGTGTAAAAAGACGCCACAACTCAGCCTCTCTTCTTCTTCTCCCGCGACCGGAGGTCGCCGCCGGCCGCCGACGCCTCGCCACGCAGCTCCGCTCCTCCCCGCACGCATCCGAGCACACGGAGAGCTGCGCCGTCGCCGCCTCTCCCTCCTCGCCCACTCTCACCTGCCGGGACGCCGTGAGGTCGCCGGAATCGACGCCGCCGCGCCCGCAGGCGTCCGCCGCGTCCGCACTCCGCCGCGGCCGATCCGACGACCAATACGCGGCGGCGCTGCCACCTGCGGGTAGCGCGCGTCGCGCGCGTCCCGGCTCGCCGGCGTGGTCGACGCCGCCGCGGGAGGCTGCGGCCAGATTCGGCCACTGTGACGTCATCATGACGTCAAAGTGGGCCCAAGATGTCAGATTTTTTTCCCAATTTTTTTTTAAATTTGATAAATGCTGGAAAATCAATAACATTAAATATATTCAGCATAAAAATATAATAAATATGTCAAAGTGGCCACATAAAAATAAATGCTCCCTATTTATGTCATATGATCGAAATTCAAATTCGAATATTTCAAATTTTTAAGTGCTTGCGAAATTTGCCCATTTCGTAAATGTTGAAGAATTCAAATCTAGATAACTTCCCAATTTGAATAATTTTCAAAATCTTTACATTTCAATAATTTCTGACTCCGCGCAATTTTTAAATGTGGACATTTCCAAAATTAAATTTAGCGACCTGGAAAAATATGACAAATATATCGACATGGACACAAAAATAGCCGTCGCCTATTTATGCCATACGATCAAATTCCACATTTAAATATTTTAAAATTCTAGATACATTTCAAATGTGAGCATTTAATAAACGCAAACATAATTTAAATATGACAAATATATCAACAGGAGCACAAAAAAAACGGTGGCTACTTATGACATTTGACCAAATTACAGATTCGAATATTTCAAAATTTCAGATTCCTTTGAAATCTGAGCATTAAATAAACATAAACACAATTCAAACATTAATAACTTGCCAAGTTTACTAATTTTTGAAGTTTGAACATCTTAAAAATGTAAACTTTTCTTGAATTTGAACATATTAAAATCCAAAAACTTTTGACTGTGCACATTTCCAAATTTCAGGTCTTTATACCATGGTGTTCACAAACATGACAAAACAAAAGCATCATCCTTACAAAAAAAAAGCTGCCTACCTATGGCATGTGATCAACATTCAAATTTGAATATTTCAAACAAAAAATGCCTTCCAAAACTGAACATTCAATAAACGTAAAAAAATAATCAAATATGATTAACTTCCCGATTATAACAATTTTTGAAATTTGAACAGCTTGTAAGTACATTTTTTTTAAGTTTCAACAGATTTAAATTCAAACAACTTTTGAATACGGTCATTTACAATTACAATTTTTTACACTGCCCTCTTTCTTCTTCTAACAATTTTAAAGCGTAAACTTTCCCCAGATTTCAATAATTTCCAAAAGTTCACAACTTCTAACGCCGTTCTGCTCCATCCTTGGTGAACTGGTGAACGCCGTAGCCTCCGCCTCAACTTCCTCTACCACCTCCGTCGATCTGCGCTTGCTGGGGTGGCCCCAGTCACCGGAATCGACTCGGTCTTCTCCACCGCCGACCGCTGCTCCGCCGTGCTCCAGCCAGTGTTCCGGCGACCATTTAGTCGCTGCGCCGCCACCTTTTGGTAGCCCGTTTCCGTGCGCACGCAACGCGCACAGCCGCGCCACCCCACTCGCCCTCCACCGGCGAGCCTCGCTGTGGCCGCGCCGCCATGAAAGTCCTGCGCCAATGACAAGTGGGACCCACCGTCAGGGCTGGGTCCACAAGTCAGCGATCCATTCTTTTCCGCAGCTGGTTTTCCGTAAATAATTAAAAACCCGACAGGTGGGCCCCACTGTCAGGTTTCATATAATTTCAGAAAAAATACAGAAAACTATAAAATTCATAACTTTTAATCCGTAATTCACAAAAAATACAAATAACATACCAAAATTTGCACAAAAAAGAATTCTTTACGGCTAACACATTTCCATGCATGCCTAAGCAACTTCAAAACAAAATTAATTACAAGAACTAATATTTTTTTATAATGATGCTAAATAAGAAAATTATGACAAAAATGAAACCATATTAGATCATTCCAATTATACTACCATATTTAGAGGTAATATAACTTAAAACTTTCAGATTACGTACTTAAATTTAAAAGTGCCTGATTAAACAAATATTTGGAAAAAATTGGAGACACTACATACGACAAATTACGACGAATTATAACATTTTTGAATCACACCGTCCACGATGGGCTTTACTAGGTAATGGAATATAAAAGTTGCTTTTATTTAGACAATTTTTTTTATGATCTACAAAAGATAAGAGACATGTGAAATATTTCGAGTATTATTTAAACAAAACAAAAGGAAGTATAATTTAAGCAATGTTCCAAATCCTTAAACAAATGATGATGGAGACATTTTTTTTCACAATACTCCGAACATTTCACATCTCTCTTAATAATGGAGTCATTTGTCTAAAAACCATAAGCAATGTTCCAATTTATAGTAATGAAGTCGTTTGTCTAAAAAAAATCCACAAATATTTGGAGTATTGTTTGAGCAAAAGAAAAAGATAAGAAAAATGTGAAATGTAAAGTATAACAGTAACTTCAAAACTACCCGTCAAAAAAAAATATGACAAAATATTAACATAACCACAAAAATAAATGCTGATTATTTATGACATATCACCGAATTTTAAAAATGAGCATTCCAAAATTTTGAATGACTTTCAAATCTAAGCATTTGATAAACGTAAACAAAATTCAAATATGATTAACTTCCTAAATTTAATAATTTTCGAAATTTGAACAATTTGTAAATGTAAACTTTTTCCCGAATTTCAATATATTCAAATCTAAACACCTTTGAATGTGGACATTTTCAAAATTGAATTATTTACACCGGAGTATTTACAAATATGACGATATATGAACATGACCACAAAATCTGACCATTTAATAAAGATGTAAACAATTCAAATATGAATAACTTCCCAACTTGACCATTTTTTGAAATTTAACCGACTTTTAAACGTAAAATTTAACCGACTTTTAAACGAATTTTAATTTCAACGATTTTCAAAAATAAAATACTTTTGAATGCGAACAATTCCAAAATCGAATTTTTTACACCACGATGTTTCTTCTTCTAACGACGCGGGTGTGGCATATAGCTATACATACAATCTTCCTCTGCCACTAAACCTTCTTCTCACAAGCAAAAAAAATATACTTAACCCTAACTAAAACACAAAATACACAATTATCCACACGGGCGCGGCATCTTGCCTAGTACCCTTAACTAGTGTACGACTCGGCTGATGACTCGGTTTCACAAGTCATTGGCAAAATGATGACAGTCCAATGGTACTGACTTTCATAAAATAGTTCACCATATGAACCCACTTCTGAGACGCAACGAGCGAGTATTTATTTGTTAGTGTCAATCAATGTACATGACATGTCTTTAGACCTGATGTTATCACATGACCCGAGTTGTGAAACGAATAATTTTGGGTCTATCAAAGGCTACTCCGCAACACAGTAGTTGTGTGATGTGGTTGACGAAGATGAAATTTTCCAGTCCACTCCGATAGATATCCTTTGTGCCTTTTCGAGTGATGATTCATAAAATATGGACGCACGACTGAATTAAAGTTTACCAAAGACTCGGTCTAAGTGTTAATCCAATCAATCTATATAAAGGGATTGAAAAGAAAGACTGAGGTATTAAAGGGGTGACAAATACTCGCTTATAGCTTGAGAAGGTATATCGTTAGGCAAAAGTCATGTGCCATATGACATGATATGAAATGTTCATTGTGATGACCGCACCTGGCACATTCTTCTAGGAGCCCTTATGGCTATGGTTTTGGGCAATAGTAAGGGTAGATTTTATAGCCATGGCAAGGTCAACTACCCTTGTTTCATCCAAATTTGGGACTATTATCCTTCTACGATAAAAAATACGGTTCAAATACAGCAATACCGTCCCATATGTTTTCTAAATGTGAGGTTTAAAATCTTCATAGGGGTCCTCTGATTCTAAGGAATTGCATAGGATATTTGGAGGATTGAATCCTATAGGAAATTTTACTATCTTGATCATTTGATTTGTAGTTAATCATATAGGATTTTTCCTAAGAATCATTTGTACTACTTCCTATAGGAAATCTAATATTCACTCCAACCTCTTGCTACAATTCATTTGATGGAATCAAACAAACTTTGATGCCTACACAATCCAGTACGATTGGAGTGGGCATGACAAAGTAATACTATTTTCTTACTATTCCTACATTTCCCTATCCTACCAATCAAAGAGTCCCTAAATTTTTGTACCAATCGCATTTCGACTATTGGCCATAAGGTCATTCGACAAACTCAAACAACTTTCTTACCTAGCTATCATATCCTTGAAGGGGATGTGGTTCTTCATGAGGCCATCCATTAATTTCATAGGAAGAAAATGGATGGTGTTCTTCTCAATACTGATTTTCAAAAAGCCTATCATGAAGTTAATGAACTTTCCTTCAACAAGCGTTACAAATGAAATGTTTTGATCCTAAATGGCATGAATAGATAAATCAGTTTTTTTCACATAGGGAGTTTAGGTATTAGAGCTAAAGATGATAGTAGTCACTATTTTCAAACCAAAAAGGGATGGAGACAAGGCACCCTCTCTCTCCCCTATTTTATTCATGCAGATTGGAGCAAAAGAAGATTGTCAAGTAGAGGGGCTCATTCCTCATCTTGTTGATGAGGAGTGTCTATTCTGCAATACACTGATGATACAATTATTTTCATGGCTCGAGACACACAAAAAGCTTTAAACATGAAATTAATCCTATGATTATTCACACAACTCTCTGGATTGAAAATTAACCTTCCCAAGAATGAGCTATTCTGTTGTGGCAAAGTGAAATATGAGGAAATTATAAAAAACTATTTGGTTGTGAATCCAAAACCTTCCCTTTCAGATATTTGGGAATCCCAATTTAATTTAGGAAGCTAAAAAATGGTGAATGAAAGCACATTGAAGATAAATTTGAAAAAATAGGCTTGATGGATGGCCAAACTTTATCTTATGGTGTGGACCGTTGATACGTCCAAAACGTATCTATAATTTTTTATATTCCATGCCTATTATATATTGATTACCACATGTTTATCTTACACTTTATATCATTTTTATGCATTTTTTGGGACTAACCTATTAACAAGATGCCACAGTGCCAATTCTTGTTTTCTATTGTCTTTTTGTTTCAGAAAATCTATTCTGGAAATATTCTCGGAATCGGACGCCAATTTAACCGATTTATTTCTGGACCGAGACGGAGCAGCAGCCAGTAGGATGGAGCCGGGGGCCACACCAGGCAGGCCGGCGGGCCCACGGCGTGGCCCAGGGTGGGGCCGCACACCTAGGCCGCCGCCCCACATCGGCTGGCCATCGACGCCGCTCTTTCGCCTATAAATTGCATCTAATCGGAAAATCCTAGATACCCAAGCAAAAATCCATGAAAAGTTCTGAGGCCGCCGTCGTCTTCAACCCTAGTTCGGGAGGGTTTCTGCAGTTCTTCCCGGCACCTTGCCGGAGGGGAAATCATCACCGGAGGGCTTTACATCACCATGCCTGCCTCCGGAGTGATGCGTGAGCAGTAGCTAGTTGGTAGTCTCTCCACCTTGTGCTATCATGTTTAATCTTGTGAGCTGCCTAACATGATCGAGATCATCTTTATGTAATGCTACATGTTATGTTTGCGGGGATCCGATGAATTGTGAAGTTATGATCAAGTTTGTTCATCTATCTATATTATGTTTTATCTATGTTCCTGTATGCTCTCCGTTGTTAGTAGATGCTTTGGCCAAGTAGATGCTAATGACTTCAAGAGAGGGTATTTATGCTAGATAGTGGGTTCATGCCTCTAGAAGCCTGGGCTTGATAGACAGAAACAACTAAGGCTGTAGATGTGCTGTTGCCACTAGGAATAAAATAACCAATGCTTAGCTTAAGGGTACTGCTGTTAAGTCTAATATGTTTGTTTACATTACACACTTTGCTTAATGCTACAATCTATTGCTTGCAACTTAATACTCATGGGAGACCCGGAAGCTATCTTGTGAGTGGATTATGAGTCATAGATGCAGCTAGTAAGCGGTCTATGTATATTGTTGTAATGCCCAATAGATATAACAATGAACATGTCCTTGTCATATATTGCATTGTCATGCGTTTGCAATTTGTCAATTGCCCAGTTGTAATTCGTTCACCCAACATGTATGTTTATTTGTCTTATGGAGAGACACCACTAGTGAACTGTGGACCCCGATCCTTTATTTCACACTGATACAAACACCGTTTTCACCACGCTCTACGTTACTTCCTGCTGCTACTTTTGTGTTCATCATCATATTCTACACCATACGTTTAATCCTTTGTATTCAGCAAGCCGGGGAGATTGACAACCTTCCTGTTTCGTTGGGGCAAAGTACTTTGATTGTGTGTGTGCAGTCCACGTCATGATCGGTAACGGCGCCGCTGACACCTTTCTGAAGCTCTTCCAATTCCTACTGTATCTGACAACCTTGGTTTTATAATCAAGGGAAAACTTTGCTGCTGACTACATCATACCTTCCTCTTGGGGTTTCCCAGCGAACGTGCGTTCCACGTCATCAAGCAACTTTTTCTGGCGCCGTTGCCGGGGAATTGGAGGCTACAGCAAGGGGAGTTACACACCACCATTCTATTTTTTGCTTAGTTTATTTTTATTTTATTCTTGTTTGCTTTGAAAATCAAAAAACACAAAAAAATTAGTTCTAGTTTTTATCTCCTTTTTTTATTATGTCTAGTTCGTTACTTGCTATCAATGGTTAACTTCTATGAAATTGGATCTTATTTCCTGAATGGGTACACTGAGGATCAACAAAATTATTATAAGGAATACCGTTTGTCTCAAAAAGGGGGACACTTATGGGTACAAATAAATGAATTGAATGGTTTTGCTAGAAACTTGTGCTCTACTTATGACGAATCTTGTGCTTTAATGAATCTTTTTGCTGTAGGAGGCATAAACACCTCCTTTCCAATGTGATTATAATGATGATGAGACTTTGGCTTCTTATGCTAAAGGAAACTATGACTTTGTTAATCTTGAAAAAATTAAAGAATTTGTTGCTTTTAAGGGTGCCTATGAAATTGCCGCTTTGCTTATGAATATTGATGATGCTCCTTACTACAAATCTGAGAATTTAGCTATACTTGGATATTGCCTTGAATATTACAATGATAATCCTTATATTACTGAATATCTTGAGAAAACTTATTCTCAAGAAGAACTGGTTGTCTTTCAGGAACCCGTGGAAGAAGAAATTGCTGAAACTAAGACCTCATTGGATGAAAAAGAGGAGGAGTGATGAACAAAAGGAGGATCTACCTTCTAATGATAGTAACTCTTTAACTCTTACATTATATGATTACCCTCCATGCCTACCTAAGGAGGAAGAATGCTATATTGTTGAATGTTATGATTCTATTGAAATATCTTCTTTTGATAAATCTAAAATAACAACATCCTTGACTCAAGAAAAAGAAGAAATAACAAAAGTAAAAATGGGTCCCTACTCTTATATATGATAATGCTCTTGATGATGGTCCTATGTTGACTGATGATATAAATTATACTACTATTGTCAAAAGTGGGTTTAATGACCTCACTGTTTTTTAGCTTAATAAAAACTATGTGTTTGTAGATCATGAAAAGCATGCTTTATGTGATAGTTATATTATTGAGTTTGTTCATGATGCTACTGAAAGTTATTATGAGAGAGGAAAATATGGTTATGAAAGTTTTCAAGTCACTAAAACACCTCTCTTTATGTTGAAAGTTTTGAACTTGCATTTGTTTCATCTTCCTATGCTAGTTGCTTTATGCTTCAATAATTTATTTTATTACAAGATTCCTTTGCATAGGAAGTGGGTTAGACTTAAATGTTTTTGATATTTGCCTCTTGATGCTCTCTTTTGTTTTTCAACTCTTATTCTTATGAGAGCATCATTAAAATCTTCTAGCCTAGCTAAAAGGCATTAAATAAAGCGCTTTTGGGAGGCAATCCATTATCTTTTGTTTTTATTAGTCAAGGAGGTTGTTTACTTCTGTAACAACTCCTTTGTATCTTTTATTTTTTGTTTTTGTTGTGCTAAGAAAAGCCTCTAATGCAAGAGGGTGTAAATTTTATTTGCTGTCCAGAAACAGATTTCTGTACCTCACGGTAAAATTCGTGAAAAATCACGGATTACTATTTTAATCTGTAAAGTTTTGATCAGAAGCCTGAACTTATTACCTATCTTTCGTTAGTTAACCGTTTTCTGATTTGAGCATCGGAAGGGCCTCGAAATTTTCGTCTTTACGGACTGTTCTGGTTTTGACAGATTCTGTTTTTTTTTGCATTGTCTCTTTTGCAAGTATAGATTCACGTTTTTCGGGGGGAGATCAGATCTTGCTTAGTAACAGTAGCTAATGTTTGAACTAAAGTATGCAATGTGTTTTTACAGAACCAAGTGAGTTTATGTTTTGATGCACTAACCCCTCTAATGAAGTTTGCGAGTTATCTTTGTGTGAAGGAAGTTTTCAAGTATTAGGAGAGGAGGATGATATAAGAAGATCAAGAAGAGAGAAAAGCTTAAGCTTGGGGAGGCTCCCTTGGATCTCCCCAGCATATATCAAGAAGACTCAAGCGTCTAAGCTTGGGGATACCCAAGGCATCCCCTTCTTCATCAACATATTATCAGGTCACCTCTAGTGAGACTATATTTTTATTGCTTCACATATTGTGTGTTGTTCTTGGAGTGTCTGTGTGTTTTATTTTCTGTTTGTTTTTGTTTTGTTTTCTGATCATAACTTAGTTGGATCCTAGCACTCTTGTTTGGGAGAGAGACACGCTCCGCTTTTGGTTAGAATACTCATGTTATTCACTTATACTTGTTGAGTATTCTTGTTTAGCACTGCTATGCTTTTAGCTCTTGTTTTTCATGTATCTCTTGTTCAGAGCTATTAGTTCATTTATAGAAAGTACTCTCTTGCTTCACTTATATTTGTTTGGAAAGTTGTATAATTGGCGTCTGGTTGGAACAGAAAATGTTAAAGTGTGTGGTAGTTGTATAATGGAAAAACTTGCATAGTCTTGTAGATCATTGAACTTTGATAACTTGATTCCTTGCAAATGTTTTGAGATATTAAGAAATTAGATGTTAAATGCTTGCCGGTTAATTAAAGCTAAAATCTGATTAGTGGTTGTGTTATTAAAGCTTGTACCATACTACAAACTCTTAAAATTGCTGAAGGTGTAGTTGGACTTGATAGCTTCTCATGTCTGAAGGTTTTTGGAAACAACATAGTTGCGTGCTAAGGTCGAGGGATCTAGCGGGGTACTTGTGCCTCCGTGAATGGCCCTCCTTGGGTAAATTTAATCATGCTCTTAATATTGAACCTGCTAGTTGTTTGCAATAAACTTGTCAGTTCTTTTTTACTGTTGAGCTACGGTTTTTGGCACTTCCACCATCCATATTTTGCTAGCCTCTTCGGTGCTGTGCATTGCCTTCAGCTCACATTGAGAGTTGTGGATACTTCGCCAGTACATCCAACCCGGGGAGAACTTCATCTTGTTCTCCTACACATAAGCCAAACATCTTCCTCAAAACAGCCACCATAACTACCTATCACAGCATTTCCATAGCTGTTCCGAGATATATTGCCATGCAACTTCCACCTTACATTACATGACCTGCTGTCATTCATCATTGTTATATATTGCTTTGCATGATTCTATATAGCTGATGTGTGGTTTTACCCATGTTACGCTAGATCATTGCACATCTGCTACACTGGCAGAGGCATACAGTTTTATACATCATGTTTTGTTCATTATGAGTTATTTGTACCAAAAAGTGTGTTGTCATATTAGAGTGTTGCCCCTATAGTGAGGGAGAGAAAAGTGAAAAGGGTCACAGAGGCCATTGAAAAGTGAACAGAAAAAGAAAAAAAAAGAAAAAATAGAAAAAAAAGAAAAAGAAAGAAAAGAAATAAAGAGAGAGGGGGCAATATTACTGTCGGAGAATGACTCCCAAGAAACAGGGATGGTCAAGCTCACGAAGAGAGTTCGTGTAAGGGGCTGAGCACGTTGGTCAAACAACCCTCAACCTGCACGGCGACGGTGCTCGTCGAGCATGAGGAGGGACATCACGACAGAGATGAATACCAGCCCGTACCCAGGTTCATGGCCCTCGTGTGGAGGTAACACCGCTACTCATGCTTGTCTGTATTGCACTGCTATGGAGGTTACAGTACAATGAGCTTGCCGAGGGCTCTCTTTTGGCAATGGTGTGCACAAGGAAGGGGAAACAGTGGTCTTCTTCTTCCTTGTGCGTAGGTAGCTAAGCTAAACTGGAATGCGATCCTTTTCTACGGTGGAGCACCGCCTCCTTTTATAGGCGCCCCGGGCCTCTTCCCTGTGTTTGCGCAGCGGAAGGGCTACCACATGGCGACAGAAGGGGGAGCACGGTGCACCGCAGCCCCGCTGTCCATGGACGCGGTCCATGGGCGTAAAGATGATGCATGTGGCAGAGAAACCACCATCCATGCAGGACGGCCAGCTGGGGCTACAGAGGAACGCGGGGGTGCCCACGGTGACGTCGGCCGTGGAGCGTAGCGCCCGCCGGTCCTCTTATCACCAAAGAGGAAATCCTTGTAGTCCGGTGCGGATGGCGCAGCTTTGTTGACTCCTTTAATCACCAAAATGGCAACTGTGGCGTCGTCGTCACCGCGCGCAGAGGCGCGCGTCACTCTGCGGCCGCTGCAGAGCCCATGTGCGCTCTGCAGAGGTTGCTTTCCAGCGAAGGAATCCCCACGAGGGGTGCCCTGTGGAGGATTCGGCGTTGACCTCTCTCCAGGGAGATCACCTTGAAGAGGGGGCAGCAGTGAGGAGGGCCTCCGCAGGCCTCTGCTGCCTCCTAAGCCCTCGCGAGGCGATTTTCCTCACGGGTCTCTCCAAGCCGTAGGCTTGGTCCTTAGCGAAATTTAGCCATCGAGTGTCGAGGGCTATGGAGGACAGGCCCAGCACACTCTGGTTCCCACTGGGCCGGCAGTAGCCCCCGGGCCCATGATGGGCACGATGTAGTCCAGTGGACGTAGGTGAATCGTCATGGGCCCAAAGTGTCCGGCCGGCTCGAGACACATGTAGGGCAGTTACGCCGCGACGACACGTTCTCTTCGGAGATGATGGGCGTAGTGGGGGGACCCACCATGCCTTGGTAACTACCCTGAGGTGATATAAAGCCTGCAGCGCCGGTTCAGGCAGCAGTTACTGCATCATTTGCGAGCCTGTCTCCTTGCTCTTGACTTCTACGCTTCTTCGTCCCCGGCGCTCTTCCGCCGCCATTTCTCCCTCGACGATGGGTGCCAAGAAGGACAAGGCGGCGATGGTGAGCGACCCTGCTGGGGCGCAGCAGGAGGACGAGTTTGCGCCAGCGCTCGTGGGCACCCGCATCCACACGGCGGAGGCGCTGGACAAGAGCAGGCCGATGGCCGCCGGCAAGAACAATGAGCACGGTGCCAGCGTTCTCAAGGCGGCACGCTTCGGCAAGCTCGCGGCGGGGTTGTACCCCATTTTCTTCCATACCATATTTGCTGTCCTGGTGCCGCCATTTTCCCCTTTCTTGGAGGAGGTTCTAGCCTTCTACCAGATCCAGCTTCTGCATCTGCACCCCAACTCCATCTTGATCCTCGCCATTTTGCATATCTTTGCGAGGCGTATTTGGGGTGATGACTTCCGTGGCCTTCTTCCGGAGCTTCTACGCGCTCCGCTCCACGACGCCCGGCGAGCGATCTGGTTGCGTGTCCTTCCAAATTGCGGATGGGATGGGAGGCATCTACATCCCCATGTCCTGGGACGGCGACAAGCCCGTCACGCGGGTGACGAAGAAGGTGGACGACTTCCGCCAGCGATGGTTCATCGTGGACGCCAAGACGCAGAACTCCTTCTTCGACGTCCCTGAGGCGCCGGCGCTGAAGAACTCGAACTGGTCAAGCGCGGCTCTCCAAAGCCCGAAGATTGCTGACTTGGTTGCGCGCATGAGGCTCATCTGCGAAGCTGGCCTCACGGGGCAGATGGTTGCTGAAGACTTCGTGAGGCGCCGTATCGCTCCTCTCCAGAAGCACACGAAGCCAGCGTGGATGTACTCAGGCCCGGCGGACCCGATGCGGCTGCACTGCAGCTCCCACACCCCCGACGTCATTGCCTCCATCATGGGCATCCTCTTCACCGCCCCGGACATTCCTGTGCCGCGTAGTGAACTTGCGAGGCCTCTCCATCAGATCACTCCGAAGAAGCGCCTCGCGATCCAGGAGCTGATGCCTGAGTTCACCCCTCAAGGTTGGCGGGGGAGGAGAAGAAGGAGGCTGCGGCGCCCGTGGTGGAAGAGGACTGGACCACAGACTCACCCGCCGCATCTGACGCCGATCTGGGCGTCACCTCTGGAGGGGCGAATCCCTCGGCAGGGGAGGCGAGCTCTTCGAAGCCTGCGCCTCCCGAGGAAGTAGTTCTGGAGATCTCGTCCGCGGGGACGAGGATTTCCTGGTGGTCCCTTCGCGCCAGGCCGCGGAGGAGGAAGAAGACAGCGACCAGGAGGCCGCGGCGGGGCGCTGCGAGCCCCGCTCCAAGGCTAGCCATGACAGGACTGCCAAGAGTCCGGCGGGCACTCCTCTTAAGAGGAAAGCTGAGGCTGCCCTTGAGGGGTCCGGTGCCGCATCGTCAAGGCTGTGGAGGTCATCAAACATGGTGTGGGTTGACTCCCGCGCCAAGGCATCTGGGTAAGGGTTGGCTCCCTTGGCTGTTTTCATTCCTTATGAAAAAACCCGTGTTCCCCTCTTGAAGACCTTTCTTGCTTGCGTGTCAGGGATTTGGTGACGGCGAAGAGCCGTAGGCTCCGTAAGGCTGCGGAGGCGCGGGGCACCGCCACGACAGCCACAGAGGGGCCTGTGGAGCCCTCAGCTGAAGAGGTTGTCAGGCCCGTGGTGACAGAGGCCACGGAGCCAGCTGTGGAGGAGGCCACGAGGCCTGCAGCAGAGGAGGCCGCAAGGCCTGTGGTGGTGTGCCTCTTGTCGAGGCAGCTGCTTCGTCCCTACCGCAGAGGAGCGCCTCGAGGAGGAGACGGTGGAGAGGACGCCAACACCGCCACGCCCTGTCACTCCACCAGAGGCAGGAGGAGATCGCCACGGAAACGGCGAGGAGCAGCACACCGGCGAGGGAAGGCGCCAATGTCGAGATGGAGGAGAACGTTCCTCTGCCACCCCCACCAAGTGCAGAAACTGAGGGGGCGGCAGCTTCTTCTGAGGCTGCAGCGGGCACGGCTGCGGCGGACCTCACGACGGCTGGGCAATCTTCCCGAAGCCCGAGAGGAGGCGCCGCTGGAAGACGATATCGCTGGTGCCCATGGCGCAAGTGGTGGAGAGGGCTCGCTCCAGAGCCCCCAGGCCAGAGTTGACCCTGGCCCAAGCACGGAGTTCCCTGTCCTTGGGTCTAGTGCAGATGTGGGAGCCTCCATGCCTCGTGGGATCTCATGGGCTTGGTCCTGGGCGGCAGGAACTGGGGGCGCTCGTCGCAGCTCTGCTTTCCGCCTGGCGAGGGATGCGCTGGACGGGCTGGAGGCCCAACTCGCTCTCGAGGAGGCCGAGCTCGCCAGAAAGTATGATGAACTCGAGAAGGCCGGGCCCGCTTCTTTGAGACCGTGGAGCGCTGTCGCCACGGCGACGAGGCCATGCAGGCGCAGCGTGAGGAGGCGATGTGCTTCGCCAAGGAGGTCCGCGAGAGCGCGGTGCGCGAGGCTCAAGAGACCCTGGAGCCACTCCAGGCAGAGCGCAGGCCGCGGCCGAAGATCGCGAGGCGGCCATGGCGGAACGCCAAGCTGCAGCCTCGGAGCGCGGCCTTGAGACCACGCTGGCCACTCAGCGCCAAGGATTGCTGACCTCGAGGCGAAGATCGTCGCGGATTCTGAAGTCGTGCGGAAGTCCTTGGACGCCCGTGAGCAAGCACTGGCGGCGCGCGAGGCGGAGGCGCTCAAGCGCGAGGAGCAGCTGCTGCAGGTCGACAGGGAGCTGACCACGCAGCGCGCAGATCTCGAGGCGCGGGAGGGCAATCTGGCCGAGGCCATAGGCAAGCACGGTGAGGAGGTGGCCAGGCACAAAAACTTGTAGAGAAGTCCAACCAAAAGCTCGCCGAGAGGAAGGAAGAGGCTGAGAAGGAGGCCGTCGCCAAGCAGAAGGAGTATCGCGCTGCCGTCGCCGAAGATTACGCCGGGAAATTTAAGAAGCAGGAGGACCGCTTCAAGAAGAAAGCGCGGAGGACAACGCCCGCATCCTTCAGCTGGAGCGACTGAACGCCAGCCTGAACTCCCAGTGAGGCGCGCCAGGGATGGTCGTCGCCGCGCGGAAGAGGCTCAAGAGCGTGCAGAGCAAGATCTTGCCTCCCTGATGGCTGATATGAAGGAGTGACGCGCAGGTGGGCCCTGCCGTGGAGCGTGCTGAGGAGGCTGAGCACCACGTGCAGGCGGCACGGGTCTTGACGCAGCAGCGGGAGCGCATGTTCAAGTCCTTGGTGACTCGGGGGAACACCCTTGCGGCGAACCTGGGAGTGGACGCCCCTGCGGTTCCCGTCCATGGGAATGCCGATGCTGCCGCGTATCTCGCCTACTTCGACCAGCTCTTCACCACGCTCGAGGGCCCTGTGGCGGAGATGGGCGACGTTGTCGATGAAGAGTGCCGCAAGCTCTTGACGGTGGCGATCGATCGCGTCTTCGCCAACCTCAGCGTCTTCATCCCGGCTTCGACTTCGAGTCCGTGACCGAGCCTGTCGAGGCGGACCAAGCCCTGGACCTCTCCAACTTGGTTCGGGAGGAGGTCAACGATTACGTCGACCGCTTCAAGAGGGTCGAGGCGGAGCAGGCCGCTGAGGAGGAGGAAGGCGCCGAAGAAGAAGCTGAAGAGGAGGCTGAGGAGGATGGTGATGGCGATGCCCCTGCCTAGGCCGCTCCTGCAACAAGACGCGCTTGAGGCGCAGCTATCTTTGTTTTAAGACTTGTTTCATTTCATTCTGGTTTGTAAGACACTTTAACGTGTGCTACTATGTGTGTGTGTCCCTCGATGGGCCTTTTATCCCTGTTCCATGTCTTTTTCGCTCTACGTCGTCAGGACCCATCTCTTTGCGCTATGACTCCGCCTGCGGTATGCCGGAGCTTTGACTCGGCAAGGCCGGGGGGTGTTTAAGGCTTAGAGAGGTAAGGGCTCTCGAGTCGCGGTGCTCGAGGGCCCCCCTTTGACGCACAAGCAGTCCATGAGTGTGAGGGAGAAAAAACCCGCTCGAGGGACGACAGATACTCGTGAGAGAGAGGAAAAACTCCTGAGGCGTGAGCGCTGGACTTAGCTTTGCGAGACTTTGGCCTCGTAGAGGGCGTTGGTTTCCCTGATGGTGCGCTTCCCTCTTGAGGCCGGAGCGTGGCTTCACGAGCTTGGGGGGACTCTTGTTCCCTGTATTGGTTAGAGAGGCAAACCCAAAGCAAGTACATGGTAGTAAAACTCATGCGCGCTTATAGGTTTCCTCATGAGTATCTCGCGAGGAGAGTAAGCACCAAGGTCCTTTGGTGAGGTGGCGTGTTTGGGAGCAAGCCCTTGGGCCAGAGCTCTTTGGTGAGGTAACAGGCGTGAGAGCGTGCTCACGTGTTAGAGCTCGGATCCTTTGGATTTTGCGGTGCTGCTGGGGTGCTCTCGAGGCACAGTCACCGTACTCAGCCCCCGCTCGCGAGGTGCGCATGGGGAAAAATGAGCGCGAAATGAACTAAATGATGAAAAGTAAAACTCACCACCAAAATATTACACAGCGGCGCCTCAGCGCAATGTTTCATTGAGAAACGAATTGGTTCATTACACCAAGATAAAGTTTTCCATGTCGAGGCATGGGGACCACATTCAGTGGCTGAGACTCTTCACGGCCTGCGGCGGCACGTTATGGAGAGCTCAGAGGGGCTGGCCCTCGGGAGAAGCTTTTGTGAAGCTTGGAGGTGAAGTTGTGTGCTTCCCTCTAGAGACAAAAAATGTCTGGCGTGACTATGATCACGGGTAGAACTTGCGTAGATGCGCGATGTTCCATGGATTCTTGACCGGGATGCCGTCCTCCGTTTCGAGGCGTACCGCGCCGGGCCTGGCGATGTGTGCGACCCTGTAGGGGCCTTCCCACATGGCGAGAGCTTGTGGAGACCTTCCCTGGAGAGGATTCTCCTGAGGACGAGGTCGCCTGTCTCGAGAGTGCGTGGACGTATGTGGCGGCTGTGGTAGCGTCGCAGGTCTTGCTGGTACTTTGCTGCCCTGAGGGCGGCACGGCGGCGCAACCCGTCAAGGAGCAGCAGGTCGTCGTTGTGGAGGTCTTCTGATCGTCCTCGTTGAAGGCAAGGACCCGTGCGGATCCATGCTTGATCTCTGTGGGGAGGACTGCTTCAGCTCCATACACGAGGGCAAATGGCGTCTCACCAGTGGGCTTCGTGGGGTTCGTGCGGATGGACCAGAGCACGGACGGGAGTTCGTCTATCCAGCCCTTGCCGTAGCCCTTGAGGCGATTGAAGCTTCTTGTCTTGAGGCCCTTGAGGACCTCAGCATTTGCTCGCTCGGCTTGGCCGTTGCTCTGTGGGTGAGCCACCGAGGCGAAGCAGAGCTTGGTGCCGAGGCTCTCGCAGTAGGCCCTGAAGATGCCGCTGGTGAACTGTGAGCCATTGTCGGTGATGATGCGATTTGGCACACCAAAACGGCAGACCAGGCCTCTGATGAATTTTACTGCTGCTCTGGCCGGTATGCTGCGCACTGCTTCAACCTCTGCCCATTGGTGAACTTGTCGACGCCACGAAGAGGAAACGGTAGCCCCCTTGCGATCTCGGGAAGGGTCCCAAGATGTCTAGCCCCCAGACCGCGAAAGGCCAGAGAGCGGGATGGTTTGGAGTCCCAGTGCAGGCTGATGGACTTGCTTGGCGTGGAACTGGCACGCATCGCAAGACTGGACGATGGTGGTAGCATCTTGAAGCACTTGGGGCCAGTAGAATCCGC
The DNA here is from genome assembly GCA_947311845.1 of Poa pratensis. Taxonomy (NCBI): domain Eukaryota; kingdom Viridiplantae; phylum Streptophyta; class Magnoliopsida; order Poales; family Poaceae; genus Poa; species Poa pratensis. The sequence goes on along the minus strand of CAMZMU010000055.1, from coordinate 52,067,058 downwards.
TCCTGAAGACCTTGCCTGCCAGGGTGCGTGCAGAGGAATGGTGGCCACACTCTCCACTGTGAATGTCTCTGATCAGCATGCGGCCTTCCTCGGGGGGACGCACTTGAGTGCAATTCCATTTGGGCGCTTGCGGTACAGGTCTCCCTCGAGGATGTAGTATGACTTGGCTTGTCGAGCACTCGTTCCGCCTCCGCGTCTTCCTCGGGAGGACTCCCTTCAGCAAGTAGTCCTTGAGTTCGTCGACCCAGCCTGTCTCTTGATGCACCATAGCCAGCAGCAGACGCTCCCCTGAGGATGGACCGCAGTTGGGTGCCCACCTACAGGAGGTGGTGGGAGTACTTCGTCTGTGCTTGTGGCTGCTGCTTCTTGTGGCTGCTTTATGGACGCCTTGGAGAGTCTCTCTTCAAAGACGCCGGCCGGCTGGGCCTGCCTTCGTGATGCTCGCTTGGCGATGTCATCTGCCTCCTGGTTCTCCTTCGCGGGATGTGCATGAGCTCCATGCCTCTGAAGTGCTTCTCGAGCTTGCGGACCTCTTCAAGGTAGGCGGCCATGTGGTCGTCTTTAGGCGTGTAGCTCTTGTTGGAGAAGTTAACCAGGAGCTGGGAATCACCCTTTATGAGTAAGTGCTTGACGCCAAGGGCGATTGCGGCTCTGAGCCCGGCGAGGAGGCCTTCATACTCGGCGATGTTGTTGGAGATCTTGTCTATTGTGAAGCACAACTGGATGGCGTAGTAGAGCTTGTCACCTTTTGGTGAGGTCAGGACAACGCCAGCCCCACCATTGCGGCAGGCGAAAGCTCCGTCGAAGTGCATGGTCCAGTGGCTTGGCATTGTATCTCCAGATGACGCGGTTTCTTCTTCACGAGGCTCTTCAGGAGTTGGGTCTGTCCACTCGGCGACGAAATCCGCCAGCGCTCTCCCTTTTATGACTCTTGTGGTGTCGAAGCGCAAGTTGAATGGTTGCAGCTCGATGTTCCATCCTGCGACGCGATCGTGGCGTTGGGGTTGCGCAGGATTTGCTCCAGGGGGAAGGACGTGACCACCGTGATGGGGTGGCCCTGGAAGTAGTGGCGCAGCTTCCTGGAGGCGATGAGGAGCGCGAGGAGGAGCTTCTGCTGCACTGGGTAACGCTCGCGAGCATCTCGCAGTACAGTACTGACGAAGTAGACTGGATGCTCGACGAGGGTCGTCGATGGTGCTGCAGCGTCGGCTCCCTCGAGAGGCTCCTCAGGACCTTTGGCGAGGTTTTCCTGTGGAGGAGCCTCGGCAGGGGTGCTGTAGACTCGACTTGAGGCTGTGGGTCTGGCACTGGGTCTGGAGAGACTGTTCCTTGTCGGGAGGTTCTGGACTTGGTGTGGCAGTGCTTTTCTTGGGGAGAACTGGCTCTTCTCTTTCCACCACCAGGACGGCGCTTGCGTTTGTGGAGTGGCTGCTAGGTACAGCTTCAGATGCTCGCCTGCCCTGGGGGCTACCATGACTGGTGAGCTAGCCAAGTATTTCTTCAGTCCTCAAATGCTTTGTCTGCCTCTGGAGTCCACTTGAAGGTGCCGGATTTCTTCATGATCTTGAAAAATGGCAAGGCTCTCTCGCCGAACTTGGAGATGAAGCGGCCTAAGCTGGCCATGCATCCTGCTAGGCGCTGCATGTCCTTGAGGCGGCGAGGTGGCTGCATGTCTTCTATAGCCTTGATCTTGTCAGGGTTTGCTTCTATGCCGGTGGGACACGAGGAACCCGAGGAGCTTGCCTGAAGGCACCCCGAAGACGCACTTGGCGGGGTTTAACTTGATGTTCACCTTGCGCAGGCTGGCGAAGGTTTCCTCGAGATCCTTCAAGAGAGTGTCTCCCTCGCGAGACTTGACCACGATGTCGTCGACATAAGCTTCTGCATTTCTTCCCATCTGAGCCCCCAAGGCGATCCTCATGAGCCTCTGGAAGGTGGCGCCGGCATTCTTCAGGCCAAAGGGCATGCAAGTGTAGCAATACACACCACAAGGGGTGAGAAATGCTGTTTTCTCCTCGTCTTCCTTGGCCATTTTGATCTGGTGGTAGCCTGAGAAGGCATCCAGGAAACAGAGGAGATCACAGCCGGCGGTGGAGTCCACAATCTGGTCTATCCTTGGCATGGGGTATGGATCCTTGGGGCAGGCCTTGTTTACGTCTGTGTAGTCGATGCAGAGCCGGCCTCCTCCATTGGGTTTTGGGACAACCACACCGTTGGAGAGCCAAGTGGGGTGGGCAACTTCTCGAATGATGTCTGCTGCTTTCAGCTTCTCTACTTCTTTGATGATGAACGCTTGCTTCTCGGGGGCTTGTTTCCGCGCTTTCTGCTTTACAGGGCGTGCGTTTGGACACACGGCTAAGTGGTGCTCGATCACCTCCCTTGGTACACCGGACATTTCTGACGGAGTCCATGCGAACATGTCAGAATTTGCCCGAAGGAAGGCGACGAGCGCGCTTTCCTATTTGGGAGGCAAGCCAGCGCCTATGGTGACGCTAGCCCCCGAGCCCTCAGCCCCCGAGCCACTGGTGCTCAGCGACACCTTCTTTGTAGATGCTTGCTCTTGAGTGAACAGCTGCTTCTTCTTCTTGGGCCTCTCGAGAGGCTCCATGTCCTCGTCAGCGGGGAATGCCATGGCAGCGGCCTTGTAGGCGATCTCGACAGCGCGCGTGGCGTCCTGTACGTGACCATGGATGGTGATGGTGCCACCGCTGCCAGGGATCTTGACCATGTTGTAGGCGTGGTGCGTGACGGCCATGAACTTCGCGAGGGCGGGGTAGCCGAGGATGGCGTTGTAGGGCAGGCCAATGTGCGCGACGTCGAAGTCAATTAGCTCGGTGCGGTAGTTCTCCTGCGTGCCAAAGGTGACCGCGAGCCTCACTTGCCCCAGAGGCGAGATTGAGCCGCTGGTGACCCCGGTGAAGGGCCTGGAGGGCATAAGCCACTCGTAGGGCACTTGAAGCGTCTCGAAGGTCTCGACAGAGATGACGTTCAGGCCTGCACCCCCATCAATGAGCGTCTTGCCGACGGCGATGTTGTTGATGGTGGGGGTGCACACCAACGGGAGGGTGCCCACAGTCTTGGTAGACTTGGGGTGATCTTTGGCGTCGAAGGCGATGGTGTACTGGGACCACTTGAGGGGCGGGACGTCTCGACCCCGGGAAGCGCTGCGTTGAGCTCGCGAGCGAACTGCTTGAACTGATTGTTGGACTTGGGCGCTTGGGATCCGCCGAGGATGCATGCCATGGCACCCTTAGGGGCCTGGTAACCTCCAGGCTCTTCGTCGGGAGGTTGTTGTTTTTCTCGGCGGCATTCGCCTGAGTCCCTGGGCCTCTGGTAGTTGCCTTTACGTCCCCTTGCGGTAACCACGGCCTCTGCCGCGGCTACCGCTGCCTTCTTCTTGCTCGCGCTTCTTGCTCAGCTGCTTGAGGTCATAGCAGTTCTCCGTCGCATGGCCGCGCCTGTTGTGGTAGATGCAGAACGGGCGGTTGTCCACCTTTTTCTCGCCAGCCTCGGGAGTCCTCGCGAACGTGCTTGGCGTCGGGTTCAGCGCAGAACAGCGGTAGGCTTGCGCTTTGTCTCGTCACGCCTCTTCTGGGTCTTGGATCCCTCGACAGGGTCGTCTGTGAGCCCACCTTGACGAAGAGGAGCCTTCTTCTGCCTTGGCGCACTTGTCTGCGATGTCGAAGAGCTTCACCACGGAGGAGAGGGTATCGTGGATGCCGAGCTTCTCGAGCATCCTGTGGTTGGTGACGCCCTCTCTGAAGGCCGCAATGACGTGCGAGTCCGGGATGTTCGGGATCTTGTTGCGGACTTGGCTGAAGCGCTGGATGTACCTGCGGAGGGTCTCGCCAGGCTTCTGGCGCACAGCACGCAGGTCGTTGTAGGTGAGGGCGCGCTCGTACGTGCCCTTGAAGTTTGCAACGAACTGCTGGCAGAGCTCCTCCCACGAGTCAATGGAGTCCTCGGGAAGGTTCAGGAGCCACGACAAGGCAGAATCCTTGAGAGCGTGGGAGAACCAGTTGGCCATGACCTTGTCGTCTCCCCCCGCAGCTTGGATGGAGGTGGTGTAGAGCTGCAGGAACTCGATGGGGTTGTTCGTGCCGTCGTAGCCCTTGGGTAGGTCAGGCCTGAACTTCTGTGGCCAGACGACGCGACGCAGGCTGCGGTGAAGGCCGCGCATCCTGTGGCGTACGAGGCATGCCCTGAAGAGCTCGGCGGTTCTGTCGCCCCGCTTGGCCGATTTCCTCGACGATGCGCTTCTGGAGGTCCTTCTGGCGCTCCATTTCCACCCGCGCGTCTGGAGGAGTCCGCTGCACGATTTGGCAATCGCGCGGCGAAGACGCGTGGGAGGCGGCCTTGTGGGCCGCAGCCGGAGGCGGTCCTGGCGGAGGCGGCGGCGGTGGTGCGCCATGCGCGCAGTCCCTGCGCGTCCGGAGTTGTGGTGCACCAGAGAGCGCGACGCCGCCGGAGCTGCGCGGCGCAGCCGCGATGTCGACGAGGTGCTGGAGGCGGCCGAGCCAGTTGTCGTGCGCTCGGCGGTGGGGCGGTAGCGGAAGAGCTCCGCGGCCATGAGCAGCGCGGTGTTCGGACTGGGTGCTGGACGCCCAAGAGTGGAGGCGCTGTGGCGCTGGGACGGATGCGAGGACTCAGCGTCCTCGCCGTGCCCGTGGTCGACGTCTTCGTCGAAGCGGTCGTCGTGGTGGCCGTCATCGTCCTCGGGGTGCTCCACACGCGGCTCAGCGGTGTTGCGCCCCGAGCGCGGCTGGCACGGGGACGGCCGCGGGGTTGGTGGTGTTGGCAGCGGGCTCGGTGGTAGCCCTGCCTGACGCCCGCCGGGTGGCGCGAGCTGCGCGAGTGTCCGCCATGGTGCAGAGGTCGGTGAAGGTTGAAGACGCGCCTCAGCCCCCTACCTGGCGCGCCAATTGTCGGAGAATGACTCCCACGAAACAGGGATGGTCAAGCTCACGAAGAGAGTTCGTGTAAGGGGCTGAACACGTTGGTCAAACAACCCTCAACCTGCACGGCGACGGTGCTCGTCGAGCATGAGGAGGGACATCACGACAGAGATGAACACCAGCCCGTACCCAGGTTCACGGCCCTCGTGTGGAGGTAACACCGCTACTCCTGCTTGTCTGTATTGCACTGCTATGGAGGTTACAGTACAATGAGCTTGCCGAGGGCTCTCTTTTGGCAATGGTGCACACAGGAAGGGGAACAGTGGTCTTCTTCTTCCTTGCGCGTAGGTAGCTAAGCTAAATGGAATGCGATCCTTTGCTACGGTGGAGCACCGCCTCCTTTTATAGGCGCCCCGGGCCTCTTCCCTGCGCTTGCGCAGCGGAAGGGCTACCACATGGCGACAGAAGGGGGCACGGTGCACCGCAGCCCCTGTCCATGGACGCGGTCCATGGGCGTAAAGCTGATGCCTGTGGCAGATAACCACCGTCCATGCAGGACGGCCAGCTGGGGCTGCAGAGGAACGTGGGGGTGCCCACGGTGACGTTGGCCGTGGAGCGTAGCGCCGGCCGGTCCCCTTATCACCAAAGAGGAAATCCTTGTAGTCCGGTGCGGATGGCGCAGCTTTGTTGACTCCTTTAATCACCAAAATGGCAACTGCGGCGTCGTCGTCACCGCGCGCAGAGGCGCGCGTCACTCTGCGGCCGCTGCAGAGCCCATGTGCGCTCTGCAGAGGTTGCTTTGCAGCGAAGGAATCCCCACGAGGGCTGGGGTGCCCTGTGGAGGATTCGGCGTTGACCTCTCTCCAGGGGAGATCACCTTGAAGAGGGGGCAGCAGTGAGGAGGGCCTCCGCAGGCCTCTGCTGCCTCCTAAGCCCTCGCGAGGCGATTTGCCTCGCGGGTCTCTCCAAGCCGTAGGCTTGGTCCTTAGCGAAATTAGCCATCGAGTGTCGAGGGCTGTGGAGGACAGGCCCAGCACACCCTGGTTCCCACTGGGCTGACAATTACTATCCTTTATCCACACTTGTGCTCATGTTTAGCACTAGTTTTATAGTCATCATTTGTGCTAGTAGCACCTATACTTCATATGAGAGAGTTCTCATGTTTCATTAGTATAACTATGTGGGGAATTTACGTTATAGAACTTGGGTTGTATATTTCAATGATGAGCCTCCTCAAAAGTGCTCTAGGTCTTCATGAGCAACCAGGTTGGATGCACCCCCACTAGTTTCATTGGAGAGCTTTCATACACTTATAGCTCTATGTGCATCCGTTGCATGGCAATCACTACTCCTTGCATAGCTTCGATTATAAGACTTCCTCTTGTCTAATGATCATTTATAGCTTTGTGAGCCTTTCTTCCATTGGCTTTTCAAATCTCCATTATTATTCTCTTTGCCATAACATCCTGGTGCCAATACCAAATGTTTACGCTCACCGGTTGAGTAAAACTTCTAACCAGTGAATTCATTACGTTTGTGATACGTTTGCTTGACTGGATCCTTTCTTTGTTTGTGAAAGATTGATGGATGCTTAAGTAGAAGGATAACTTCTATACTGAATCCTTAAAATATATATAATGAACTTTGTATGGTTTCATGTCTTTATAGCATCTTTCATGAAAGGTTTTTACTTGTTTAATTGTCTTGATTTATTCATCTATGTGTTTAATATCAAACATAGACTTTTGCTTTGAATGATTTGATCTCAGCTCACATGCTTTACATTACTATATGAACAAGATTATGTTGGTAGCATGTCACCTCAAAAATTATCTTTGTGTTATCGTTTACCTACTCGAGGACAAGTAGGAACTAAGCTTGGGGATGCTTGATACGTCCAAACGTATCTATAATTTTTGATGTTCCATGCTTATTATATATTGATTATCACATGTTTGTCTTACACTTTATATCATTTTTATGCATTTTCTGGGACTAACCTATTAACAAGATGCAACAGTGCCAGTTCCTGTTTTCTGATGTCTTTTTGTTTCAGAAAATCTATTCTGGAAATATTCTCGGAATCGGACGCCAATTTAACTGATTTATTTCTGGACCGAGACAGAGCAACAGCCAGGAGGACGGAGCCGAGGGCCACACCAGGCAGGCCGGCGGGCCCACGGAGTGGCCCAGGGTGGGGCCGCGCACCTAGGCCGCCGCCCACCTCGGCTGGCCACCGACGCCGCCCTTTCGCCTATAAATTGCATCTAATTGGAAAACCCTAGATACCCGAGCAAAAATCCACAAAACGTTCCAAGTCCACCGTCGTCTTCATCCCTAGTTCGGCAGGGTTTCTGCAGTTCTTCCCGGCACCTTGCCGGAGGGGAAATCATCACCGAAGGGCTCTATATCACCATGCCTGCCTCCGGAGTGATGCGTGAGTAGTTCTCCATGGGACTACGGGTCCATAGCAGTAACTAGTTAGTAGTCTCTCCACCTTGTGCTATCATGTTTAGATCTTGTGAGCTGCCTAACATGATCAAGATCATCTTTATTTAATGCTACACATGTTGTGTTTGCTGAGATCCGATGAATTGTGATGTTATGATCAAGTTTGTTCATCTATCTATATTATGTTTTATCTATGTTCCTGCTTGCTCTCCGTTGTTAGTAGATGCTTTGGCCAAGTAGATGCTAATGACTTCAAGAGAGGATATTTATGCTAGATATTGGGTTCATGCCTCTAGAAGCCTGGGCTTGATAGACAGAAAAACTATGGCTGTAGATGTGCTGTTGCCACTAGGGATGAAATAACCGATGCTTAGCTTAAGGGTACTGTTGTTAAGTCTAATGCGTTTGTTTACATTACACACTTTGCTTAATGATATAATCTGTTGCTTCAACTTAATACTCATGGGAGACCCGGAAGCTATCTTGTGAGTGGATTATGAGTCATAGATGCAGCTAGTAAACGGTCTATGTATATTGTTGTAATACCCAATAGATATAACAATGAACATGTGCTTGTCATATATTGCATTGTCATGCGTTTGCAATTTGTCAATTGCCCAGTTGTAATTCGTTCACCGAACATGTATGTTTATTTATCTTATGGAGAGACACCACTAGTGAACTGTGGACCCCGGTCCTTTATTTCACACTGATACAAACACCGTTTTCACCACGCTCTACGTTACTTCCTGCTGCTACTTTTGTGTTCATCATCATATTCTACACCATACGTTTAATCCTTTGTATTCAGCAAGCCGGGGAGATTGACAACCTTCCTGTTTCGTTGGGGCAAAGTACTTTGATTGTGTGTGTGCGGATCCACGTCAATGATCGGGTAACGGCGCCGCTGACACCTTTCTGAAGCTCTTCCAATTCCTACTGGATCTGACAACCTTGGTTTTGTAATCAAGGGAAAACTTTGTTGTTGACTACATCATACCTTCCTCTTGGGGTTTCCCAGCGAACGTGCATTCCACGTCATCAACCGTTTAGTGCTAATTAAATCAGTACTCACTAGCCTCTGGATAGCTATGTGTTTTTTGAAATATCTAAAGGGGTACGGAGAAGACTAGATTTTTGCAGGATTCGCTTTTTCCGTCAAAGTGATGGTCACAAAAGAAAGTATAGAATAACTAATTGGAACATCATTTGTAGACCTAAGGATCAAGGATGTCTCGGCATTGGGGCGTTTTAGGGTTAAAAGTAATTGTTTGATAAGCAAATGGTTGCTCACAATTTTAATTGAAAAAGGGGCTTGGCAAGAGCTCTTAACAAATAAATACCTCCATTATAGGACTATATCCCAAGTATAAGTAAATCCAATTGACTCCGCCTTCTAGAAAGGTCTTATGAGAGTTAAAGATGATTTTCTTTTCTAGATGATACTTTGAAATAGGAAAATGGAAAGAGTACGCAGTTCTGGGAAGATATCTGGCTAGCAGATACTCCTTTATCACAACAATATCTCTCTCTCTCTCCCCCCATAATATTCTCTCAACAAAAACAAGTTTCTATTGCAAGTGTTATGGAAGCGGTGCCTCCTCTAAATATAGATTTTAGAAGGGATTTAGCCGGTAATAAACTGTCTAGGCTTCATTTATTTAATCGGTTAATGGATACAAAATTATCCGAAATTTTGGACACATTTAAATGGAGATTAACTACTTCTGGTTTATTTATGGCTAAATCCATGTATCATGACTTATTGAATGGACACACGAGGTTCCTTTAGTAAATACATTTGTAAGTTGAAAGTGTCACTAAAAAACATTTTATGTGATTTCTGCATCGAAAAGTGATTTTAACCAAAAATGACATGCTAAAAGGAATTGGCAAAGAAATCTGAAAGGTCACTTTCGTGATAAACATGAAACAATATATCGTTTGTTCATACCATGCCCTTTGTTTGCAAGATTTATATAGCGCATAGTGCACATGACTTTCAATATTACTCCACAACCAATCATGCAAATTTGTTCGGAAATTGGTTGAATGAGATCGCAGAGAAAAATAAATCTGAAAATCAAGTGGGTGTTTGTGCTTTACTTTGGGCTATATGGAATGTGCGTAATGATCTTATTTTAACAAATCTAGAGCTTACTCATTTTTTTGCAGGTTATCCCTTTGGACACACATTGGATTCGTTTTTGGTCCTTTCTCTAGCTGGTGGAGCGCAAAATGGTATGGACTCTGTGTGCAACCTTTTGAAAATGTATGTGGAACGTATTCCCACGAGTGTCTCTTAATTATTATTTTCTAACGGATATAAAATATTTGCCCCACCATCAATTATGAAGAAGACAATTGCCCATGTCGAAAACAACATTCCAACGATGATTTAATCTATTTTAAAGCTCCAGGCTTTAGTGTCCGTTAAACTATGTGTACGTGCATCTAAATTATACTCCGTATTCAGAAAAGAAAAGAAAAGAAAAGAAAAAGAGAGACTGATGCCTAACTAAAGAGACGGCCGAGGAAGAGAGAGAGGAGGAAAACTGTGTTTTGTTTTCTGCAATCCTTTTCTACTGTAGCACTCCACGGGAGCTTCTAGCTAGTACTAACAAATACTAAATGTCTCATTACCAACAGTTTTTTTTTAAATTACCAACAGTTTGTTAGGAGCAAAGCTACTCAGACTCGTTTTAAGGCAATTCCGTTTCTGGATCTGATAAAATATATCAGAAGAATTCCTAATTGTTCCTGTGTGACAGCTAAGCTTTTGCTGTCTATAACGATAAATTATCGTTGGGTTTCTGGTTACCCAATCAAAAATTTGCTGGAAGTTGGGATATATAACAAGTGGCAGCTCATGAGATTCTCAGTCTCTTAGTTCCGATTGCTCAGTCGATCAAGGTGAAGTGATATGGCTGTCTTGCTGATGTACTAGGAAGATAATGCAGAGTATGTTCTACTTGTGATATGCTGTTGATGAAGTGTCGTTGCTAGGCGGCTTTGTAACAACCATTAAACACGCCAAGTCAATCTCTGCTAACGCGTCAGGGAAGAAGAAACTTAGCAGGTGTGGCTCCAATGATCGATCTTCATGCATAAGACAATGTGTGATCTTTTTTATTATCTGTACACATTGATATACAAAAAGGCAACTAGCTCTCTGTTAGACTTAAACTGCTCCATACATGTGTGTACAAGCTAGCTATAGAGTGTTATATTTTGATACGGAGGGAGTACTTGCTAGTCTCGGCCTATTCCAAGATCTAGGTGCCGTCTCGGGTAGGATAAAGACAGCCATGGTCGCAACGATCCATACTTAATCGAACCACGTAGAAATTTAGGACCGTCTTCTCGGCAGGATGGATCTGATAATGGTAGCTGGTCCTACCAACTTTAAAGGAAGCCATGTGTAGTTTTATACTCCCTCCGTTCATATATACTAGATCGCCTGGCGCGGCTTGCCGCGCGCCACCCGCCTTTGACAGTGGTAATCAGTTTGTAAAATGTTATGGTAAGCACCTTTAATGTGGCGTGCCAATCAAACAAATACTACAATAATATTACGGTGTAATTTTAGAGCAAAGCAGAATGCTCTTACAAACATAAAGTATAGAACCATGAGTCTTCATGATAGATAGGTATTTTATTACAACATCACAAACTATTACATGTCTTTTGCATTGTTGAGCTAATAGATATGGGTAAACAGCTATATGAAACATCATCAGTATTGACATGTCTTACAATATAAAGAGTTGAAAATAATACTAATCAGCTAAACTCAATCTATGCTAAGGGGTGCTATGTCCCACGAACAGGAGGAACGCAAGAAAATTCCAGTCCAATGCGATGTATTTTTCTCCAGTATATCTGAAAGAGCAAAGTAAAATTCCTTTTCTAAAAAATGATAACTGATATAAAAAAGAAAGCTACATATGGCAAGCATGTCAAAATAGTAGAAGCAACATCAATCAACATAAGAACCTTAAGTGTATCATTGCAACGGACACTTGGTTCCTATTTACAGGGCAATCACTGATGGAAGCAACAACATCACCAGAGTCCAGGATACGCAAACAACATAGAAATGACATTCATTTGCATCTTATATCAACAAAAGATGGCACACTCCTGGAAAAACAAAGTAAGGATTCAGCCAGATACTGCCCTATATCACAAACATAGGTCTACTCTTCGTATTTAACCTACATGAAGACTTGGTTGACTAAAATATGCAGCAATATCCACAGTGAACATAAAAAAGATTTGCACCGTCGCTTATTCTAGTTTAGGTTTTTCTTTCTCTGTCTATCAAGATTTGCACTTAGAAACATTTTTCAAAGAACCTGGTTCAGCAAGGGGCTTACAGATACACTGGAATGAGTTATTAATGCGAGCTAGTTTCAGGGGAGAACCCGTGGTAGATGATGGCAATGGTTCCTTTGGATCACTAATCACAAGTGAACCAAGCTGTGATATGACAGATAGGTGAACCATATGGAATAAGCAGACCTAGCACAAATATTCATGAGCAGTACCTAGAAGGCGAGTAATTACCTCAGTTGAAGCCATGGCACATGATGCCGGTCGTTCCTTTAGATTGTCAATCATACCTGAAGCAAGCTATTAATGTGACGGTTAAGGAAATTCTAAGAAATAAGCAGGTTGATTAAAGAGTAAAGACAAAGATGAGCAAATGAACCTATCTTGCAAGTATTTACCTCTCCTGATCCAACCTGAGGAGCCAAATCTTGTAATAGAGCCCTTCGAATGGATTTGGGCTTGCTGGCGCACCACCTGCCCTTCGCATTTAAAATCGACAGGTACTGCCCTATGTGAACTGTAATCAGTTCGCAAGGCTTACAGCACAAAGTGATGGACATGGGACATTAAGAGAGCAAACTATATAGCACTAAAAGTAAAGAGCTTCTCCAAGTAAAGAAAATGTAGAAAAACATAAATTCTGTTAGAAACTACATTTCTTATGGGCCAGCCATTGGGAGGGGCAAAAACTTGGACATAAGGCATAGGAAGCACAATTTCAGTGAAGTTTCCAGTTGGTTCCTCTAGTCAAAGTTTTCACACAATAACACCACCAAATATGCTACAGGTGAAGGTTTGTTTTGACGGGATCCAATTGCTTTAAATTCAGTCCCACGCTAACACCTCAACAGAATGTTTTTTACTATAATAAAGAGTATTAACAGTATACATACGGGTGGGGTGGAGCGCTATGTTGTTTTGGCCTGGACTTTCCATCAAGTTTGAGAGAAGCTTATTGCCATGGGAAGCAGTTGAGAAATGAATGGCTGCATACAAAGCATTTACTTGAACCATGGACAACGCTTGAGTATAAAAGTGACATGCATGTAAGGTTTTCCTGCCAGCAGAACCATACTTAAAGAAAGGGTGTGTAACAAAAGGGGGTAACACACCAGGTGCAGAGTTAAATAAATCTAGTATGAATTGTACAAATTAGGGGCATATTTTTTCATAGAAGATCAACGCACTGGCAAGAACAAAATGGAGGCACACATATTAAATCAACATGTGGATATGGAACTTCCATCTGTTCATGCCTACTGCCTGCCAAAACATATATCTGGACTCAAAGAATACAAAACCCTTTTTACCAACACAGAATTCATGTATCAGGCCATTGAAGAAGTGAAAAATGCTAAACTATGATCTCCATTGCAGGAAAGAAAAAAGAGGAAAAACTCCAGTATATGATAGTATATTGAAAAATAATAGAAACGAATATTGATAATTCCATACTCATTAGGCAGTATGGCTATTATATGTGCCGCATAACAAACTAACCTAGCTGCATCCCCAACCTGCTACAAATGTCATGCGCATAGAGATCAGATCGAAAGAATATAGTATGGCAACTGATATAGCAATCCATCATTGTCTGACGCAAACAATTAACAAAAAACTATTAGCAGAAGAGAATGTTCATACAATCATATGTTGAAGCTGCTACATGAGTACTGCTCCTGTAGTATGCCAGCCTAGTGAAATACCGACAGCGAGAGGACAGGGAGAACAACAGAAGTATTTGGTATACCTGTGGTGCAGAAACGGCTTACGGTGAAATCTTCTAGACCCCAAGGATGACAGGAGACTCAAAGACTGACGTTCTACTTCCCACATGATCCTCCTCGCAGCTGCCATGATTGTGCAAGCTGTAGTTGCAGACTGGAGAATGCAATGAACAAATTTTAGCAATACCAGGAAGTGCATAATAACTGGTATCTCAACACACATGCTAACCGAAATCAATCAATCAAGTAACAATCCAATTGACGCAAGTGAGAAATAAAAAGAGTATTATCACCTGGGGCTCGGACCAATGGTTTCATCCATTTATTATTTAATCCTATATTGCACAAATCAAACAAATTACAATCATGCTATTTGCAAAGCTAAAGCTAAAGGATCCACCATTCTATTGACCTTCCTAAGTGAGCTCACATGTGCAATAAGAATGTGCCTTGAGTATTCAGATGTATCATACATGTTTATTTTAAGGATCTATGCAAATAAGTACTAACTTCTGAAGTTTGCATGTGATGCTAGAAGTTTAATGACTGTTGTACATGTCTAGATAGGGATATGTATACCTATTTCATTTTCAAAAAATTATATGCAGCTACCACAGATAAAACTTCATCCAAGGATTAACTGTCCCTCACCTGGTCTACGTTATATCTTCATTTCTGCAGCACTCATATACTCGTTGGAAAGAGCGATGTATGATCTACAGCAAGGAGAATATTCGTATGACCTTGTCTGCCTCAGCACAAATAAGTAGTATTAGGTGTGCAAATAAAGTTTTGTTTCACATGATGGGACGCGTGACACCTTCGAATGAAAGTTATGAATTACTCGGGGAAATAGATGCAAATAGAAAAGAGTTGAACCGGGCTCTATAAGACAATGCTAATAGCTATATAGAGCATTTAACTATTAATTCTGTTGTAGCACGAAAGACTAACAAAGTAGTATCTATGCAAGTCTAATTTTAGAAGCGAGAAAGAACTCTGAATAGACAATGTTAGCAGGTAAACCGATGGTAATGGCAATAATTAAAAAAGTATAACAGGGAAAGGACAACTGTAGTACCTTGTGCTGAATGGATGACTCGAGATAAAATCAATTATATAATACAATTAGACGGAAGCTGCACTATTTTGTTGATCAACTGTAATTATTTTGGTATATAAACCAATTGTTAAGTAAAACCATGAAAGTCTTCAAAAAGACACCAAACTTAAGTACAATTATCATTCTCTTGAAATTAAACATGTCTGGAGAGGTTGCGGTGTCATGAAGAGGAACATCTAATTATCATGAAAGAAACTCATGAAGAGGAACATCTAATTATCATGATATAATCTCATGAAGAGGAATATCTACAACATGTCGGGAGATAATTTCAAGAGCATGATTTAAACCAGTTCTTCATGTAAAAAAGTACAATTGGATATATAACTACAGGTGCAAATCATGAGAAATAGTAGACACTTCAAATTCTTACAATGGTGAGGTACAGTTATACCTAAACATTTTCCTATTATAATAGATGTCGAAGTGTATGTAGAGATGGAACAATAACGTTCTATGAGCATGGTCCCGCAATATTACAAAGCAATATATTAGAGAAGAACAAATGAAGAGTTGAAAATTCGTTCAGCAACAGGGTATGTCCGATGTTGAGAAGATCCACATGAACCAAATTTGGCAGTTAACTAACCAAAGTATGCTGACATGTTGCAAAACGGGATAATAGCCTTTCAAACTGTCAATCCTAAATTAAAAACACCACATACTACATTGTTTAAAAGAACAAATAATAGGGTTGTGGTACTGTACAATCCCAGAAGACATGCCATCCTACCATTTAGATAAAATATGGACAAATTAAAAGGGGATACTTGTGTTCTGTTCATGACAGACAAAATTCAACAATATTGCAAGAAACATAAAATAATACAGGGAATAAAACATAAGGTTCTAGAATAACACAGAGAAAGAAAAACATAAACCTCTTAGTGCTTCGCGATCCTCATGTAGAGCAGAATGGCAAAGAGCTATTTTACACTTCACCTGCAACAGTAGGCAAAAACTGAATTGAGTTATTTGGTAGATGTGTACAGCATAAAATACAAATGGATGAAACTTCAGAGTCACATGTTGTCCTGTTCACACCTCATTTGCATTGATTAAAGGGAATAGCGATGAATTTGGAGACTGACAGCACTTGCTGCTTGTATAGGAGTACTTTTGCTAGATTATATAGCTTGCTTGTAGGCACTCTGTAATGATAAACAGGGTAATAAGAAACTATGTTTTGTCAACAGTAGCACTGAATCGCCATTGCATATGCTCAGTTTTCCAACACAATAAAGTTCCTGAATGCACATTAATTTTCTAATCAATAGTGGTTTCTCGGCAATATTACCAGTACCATCTGAAATTCTTTCTCCACATACAACGCAGCCAGCACCTGAAACACAGCAGGGAAAAGCCACATGATCTACTTAATTTGCACACACAAAAGCTCAAAAAGGACGGATGCTTGGAGAGAAACCTCAACCAGACCGCAGAAATAACCAATCATGCAAAGAAGCTCCTTATCGTCGCTGACCGCAAGGGAGTGAGCTTCACACTGCTGGAGATGACCCCATCGTTCTTTGCATTGTCAGCTCCGACACGAGTAAGCTTGCTTGCCTGGAGATAAAGAATTGCATAGATGTTGTGAATCTTGTCACTAACGCCATTTAGGAGAGGGAATACCCAGCGGCTAATCTATCTCCGATGAACTAACCTGAATCGAGAAAACCGATGGCAACTTTCAGCTACCAACCAATGGATAGAATATCTGCAGGAAGAGCAACGCTAAGCTGTAAGATCTACCTGTTAGACAGATCTAAAATGAAAAAACAGGAAATCCAAATGAACAAATCGGCAAGCGTAGAAGCAAAGGCTCACCATCATGCCCTGGTTGTTCTCTTCTTCCTCCCTCGCCCTCTCTTCTACCCCGCCGCTCCATCTTCGTGTATGCGTCCTCCTCCTGCCAGTTCTCGGCGAGGTGGAATACCATGGTTGGGCTGCCGCTGAGCAGCACGCAAGGCCGAGGGGCAAGGACGACGGGGCGGTGTCGTGGTGGGGGGAGGAGAAGGATAGTGGCGGCGGGAGGATGCGAGGGGATTGGTATGGTGTGAGCCGCTGCACCTCTCCACCTCGAGCTCGTCGATGTGGATGAGAAGAGATGACCCCGACGATTTTGATCTGAAAAACGATTTTCAGATCGAGCCATGCTGCTCCTCAAGGTGACGGGACGTCGCTCTGCGGCGGTGCGAGCGCCGGGGTTGCGCTGCTGCCGGCGGCCTCCAGCCACTTTTCCCGGCGGCTGCACGGCGGGTGGAGGAGACGGAGCTCGGCCAGCAGATGAGCTAGATGAAGACGTACCGGAGATGGAAGAGGCGACGGAGGCCGATTCCCCGCATCCATCTACCTCTTTCCCGTGTGCTCCCCCTGGTCTCTAGTCTCGCGCAGTACCGTGGTGGAGTGGAGTGAGCTTGGGGAGAGGAAGGGGCGGGCGAGCGCGACGGAGATCCGACGGCCGATTCCTGCCTTGTTCCGTTGCTTCCCCGCGTGCTCCTCCAGGCCGCCGCGCAACAACACCAGCTCGGGGAAAGGGAGAGAGAGGCCGGGAGGGGCGAAGAGAAGCACGGTGGAGGCGCGATTGGATTGGGGGAGGAGCGGAGACGCGCAGCGGATTGGGGAGGAGACGCGCGCGGCGATTGGGTCGTGGCGGCTAGGGTTCCACTGCGGGGTGGGATTTTTATACGTCGGTCGGCGCGGGCACCGCACGGTCCGAAGCGACACCCAGAAATCGACGTGCTCTTCCTCTGCGAAGCGGGACCGGCGATGTTTTGGCCCCACAGTCAGTGACCGATCCATGTAGTAAAAAAAGTAACGCAACAAATCAACGGTGTAGATCGCGCGGTAACTGGTCGATCCGACGGCCGACGTGCGCTAATCGCTGTGAGGCCTCCTTGGGGTCACCCCGTTTACCTCTTTAGATAAGACGTTTTAGATAGTGTACATGTTGACTAGGTGCAAATCAAAAGGAGTGAACATACACACTAAGATGTGTCTAGATACATGTACATGCAAATGAATGTGTCGAAAGGCTAAAACGTCTTATATATATGAACTGAGGGAGTACTAATTATACGGAGTAGTTTTTTTTTTTTTTTTGAGGGGGTTATACGTTATAGCTAGGTAGCATATTCTGGCCTAGAGGCACCCAACAAATATGATTATGATTTCGACCGACGAAAGAGTTGACCAGTCCATGGGGCACATCTCCGTCTATTCGTTAGAACGAGATGCAACGTCAACTAACTGACACCATATACCGCCTCAAAATAAAAATAAAAAAACCTAACCCATACAAGGTGGAGGAGAGGGAGACTTTGCCAAGTCCAACAAGTGCTTCTTTTCCAGACTGCAGCTAAGCGGCGAGAGCCATCTCTATATAAGAAACCCATGGTCTCCTAGACTGTTTCTCCCATATAGGATCAGAGACAGAAACAGGCGAGCCAAGCTAATCAAGGTTGTGTTGCTTAGTTGATACATACACATCGCAATGGGGAGCATCGACGGCGGCGTGTGCCAAGGGAAGCAGACGGTGGTGGTGCCGGAGATCAAGTTCACCAAGCTCTTTATCAACGGCGAGTTCGTCGACGCCGCCTCGGGTACGTCATGATTAATTTTGCGCATGTACGAAGCCTAACGAAAGGTTCATACGAGTTCCAGCCATGTCCAAACCTTTCTTAGAGATCGATCGAGAAGCTATGCGCCAATTTGAAGGAGAGATCGAGAAGTGATGTTGTCTTTGCCAACATATCATATATTGGTGGTTATCCCGTTTCCAAGCAAAAAATATATTTTGGTGGTTATTATATATGTACGAAACGTACATGTCTATGTTAATTTGAGTTGTAGCAATTAGTACGTTCCAAGTGAGGTATGTATCGAAGTTAGGCCAGATCAACACATCAGTTATCTTTGTCCATTCAAACTTGTAGTTATCTAGTTGAGGACTTGCTTGAAAGATCTATTTTTTTCGAACTGGCTTGAAAGGATCATTATGTCCTACTGCAGCAAAAAAGTTAGACATATCTTTTCCCCAAAATAAGGGAAGAGAGGAAAAAACCATGAAATAGCACGGTGGGGGAGGACGTGTTAGTTGACCTCCAAATAGTATATCCTGATTGTTAAGGACCAACTTGCTCCATATTCTTTGGATCAAGCCCACACGTGTACGAAATTAATTGTGAGCTGTAATTAAGCCGCGAAGGAACCAGATCTACTTTTGCTTGTGAAATATCTGCTCGATCGGTGGACCGAGCTTGATATACGTGTCCCTGTCAAGCTCACAAAATTCATATTCAACCGGAGAAGCCATATGCGTCGCAACACGGCCGGTGATGTTGCACACTACCGACGTAGTGCGAGTCGATGTTGACGACTCTGCGCTCTTCCCAGATAAAAACGGTTTTTCAGTCTCGCAAAAGAAGAGTACGCGCGCTAGCGCCCCAAGACGTCAGTCACATGGTGCAAGACCCTGTAATAATCTGAAATATCCCTGATTTGGGATCCTCATTTTGGTCAACCCGCTGTCGTGGGCGGCTGCTAACCGTATTATTTGGATGAGATAGCCACATATACTAACTCGTGCTGATGTGATTGCAAGCACACACCCGCTGTCGTGGGCGGCTGCTAACCGTATTATTTGGATGAGATAGCCACATATACTAACTCGTGCTGATGTGATTGCAAGCACACGAGGGAATTAATAAGTCCCTTCGGGAACATCTGATAAAAAAAATTATAATTTGTCTTAAATAGATTCTCATACAACTTTTAACTGACCGGTCTCAAAAACGCCATTTGGCTATTTGAATATGTAGACAAGTCAGTCACGTCGTTTTACTTGGGATGCGAAATGTAAAAATGGCTGAATCATTTGAAATAAGCCATTTGAAACGACGTATCTCCTGTATTGCGAGAATCTCATAGGGTTCGGAAAGTATTTAGAAGATATACGATTGCAAATGGCTTATTTTAAATGATTTAATCGTATTTTGCATCTCACATCCCCAGATAAGTCAACGGCAATGGCTTTGCATCCGACACTAGCTGTCCAATACTTGTACGCAATGACCATCCAACATGCCGGCCTAATTACCATATATATGCAATCAAAAGGCCATCGGAAACCGTCGGACAAATGTCGGACAAGAATCATCGGACGCAGAGCACGGTTCCATTTCGAATGGCCTTTTTTTTAGAGGACATAGTTGGCTGAAAGTTTTATGAGCCCATTAGTTGAAAGTTTGGAAAACCCATTTAATGCAAATTATTTTTTAAAATACGAGGGAATAATTATCGGTATTTTTTTGAAACAAGTATCCATATGAATTGTATTATTTGTCGATTCCATTTTACAGGCAAGACTTTTGAGACGAGGGACCCACGGACAGGCGATGTGCTGGCCCACATAGCAGAGGCGGATAAAGCCGACGTGGATCTCGCCGTCACGGCCGCCAGGGAGGCCTTCGAGCATGGCCCATGGCCCCGCATGTCAGGCTACGTACGTAACCTTCCACATCTTGACCCGGTCAACTCTCTTGCTGTTGCAACGTAGCTTGATTATCTGACGAACAAGGTTGTCGTCGACGTCGTGGCCGGCATGCATCCATGAATTTGCAGGCGAGGGGCAGGGCCATGAGCAAGCTGGCTGACCTGATGGAGCAGCACATCGAGGAGCTGGCGCTGCTCGACGCCGCCGACGCCGGGAAGCTGCTGCTGCTGGGCAAGATCATCGACATCCCCAGTTCGGTGCAGATGCTGCGCTACTACGCCGGCGCCGCCGACAAGATCCACGGCGACTCGCTGCGCGTGTCCGGAAAGTACCAGGGCCACACCCTGAAGGAGCCCATCGGCGTCGTCGGCATCATCATCCCTTGGAACTTCCCCAGCACCATGTTCTTCCTGAAGATCAGCCCGGCGCTGGCCGCCGGATGCACCGTCATCGTCAAGCCCGCCGAGCAGACGCCACTCTCGGCACTCTACTACGCTAACCTCGCAAAGGAGGCCGGAATTCCGGACGGAGTGATCAACGTTGTCCCCGGCTTCGGCCCGACCGCCGGCGCAGCCATCGCCTCCCACATGGACGTTGACAGCGTAAATACCATATTTAACCTGCAGTTGGTCACAATTTCCACGCACTGTGACATGTGTGCTCTACTCTTTCATGAATATATTGTGCTCTAGTTCCTCATGAAAAATACCACCGTATGTACGTATCAGGTTTCCTTCACTGGCTCTGGAGAAGTCGGCCGCCTCATCATGGAGGCATCTGCACGGAGCAACCTGAAGACGGTTTCGCTTGAGCTCGGCGGCAAGTCTCCTCTCATAATCTTTGACGACGCCGACCTCGACATGGCGGTCGAGCTCTCAAGGCTTGCCATCTTCTTCAACAAGGTAAAGCATTACATTTTCATTACCGACTGTAGAATTACCAAGGTTCAGAAAAAGTAACTCCACTGAACAACGGACTGACCATATATATGTAAAACTTCCAGGGAGAGGTTTGCGTCGCCGGGTCTCGTGTCTATGTCCAGGAAGGGATCTACGACGAGTTCGTCAAGAAGGCCGTCGCGGCTGCCCAGAGTTGGAAAGTTGGAGATCCGTTCGACGCCGCAACCAACATGGGTCCCCAGGTAAATCTTTTTCGTCAGTTCCGTACAAAATTTGAGGAATGCACGTCAAAACTAGTCGAGTTCATGGCGGGAGAGGAAGTATTTGATTCGAACCTTGTTTTCCTTGGATCTAGGTTGACAAGGTCCAATTCGAGAGGGTCCTAAAGTACATTGATATTGGCAAGAGCGAGGGAGCAACTCTTCTCACAGGCGGCAAACCCGCCGGCGACAAAGGGCACTACATTGAACCTACAATATTTGCAGATGTCAAGGTAACTTCTAGATTATACTCAATAAAACAATAAGCTGTGCAAATCATGCCGTTCCCTGCATTTAGACAGAGTGACACTAATTTGTTTTCTGCAGGAGGACATGAAGATCGCGCAAGACGAGATCTTTGGCCCTGTGATGTCCCTCATGAAGTTCAAGTGCGTCAAGGCATTCATTAACGTCATTTGACGAAAATTAACTTGGTTTTTGAATTATGAAATGCAAGTCTCTGACCAACTGCTTTTCTGCCCATCTTTGTCTCCAGGACTGTCGATGAGGCGATAGACAAAGCCAACTGCACAAAATATGGACTAGCCGCCGGCATCATCACCAAGGATTTGAACATCGCCAATAAGGTGTCGAGGTCGGTGCGCGCTGGGACCGTGTGGGTGAACTGCTACTTCGCCTTCGACCCCGAGGCGCCCTTCGGCGGGTACAAGATGAGCGGGTTCGGCCGGGACCAGGGGATGATGGCCATCGACAAGTACATGCAGGTCAAGAGCGTGATCACTGCAGTCCCTGACTCGCCGTGGTATTAGCCCTGGCCAAGACAATCCAACTTTATCCTTTGTTGCAGTGTACATGCTTGACGAGTTGGGTGTGCCTGCGTAGCAGCAGTCCTTGGTTTGTGCCTGCCTCGTATGTTGGTCTTGGCGTACATGTTCGAAATTGTTGGAGGTGTGATGATGCAGATGATATTTTTTACATATTCGACGATGGATGTAAATGTAGGGAGTAACATCTTCGAGACTACACGGTATGTATGACATGTTGTAAGACAATAAAAGCCCCACATGTCGTGGCGATGAATAGAAGTCTCATTTTCACCACGACTTCTTTTAGGATACCTGGAGTGATACAAAGGTGTCCCTATGTCTCAGTCGATGCCATAACGTGTGGATATATAGTGCAGTGGCGGAGGTACGTACAGTTTAGGAGAAACCCGCAGGAGGTCTGCGCGTCATTTCATTAAGCAGGCAAGAGAGCAAAGTTCTTATAGATACGGCGAGGAGCCCCGAAAAAACACACAAAAAAACAGCGGATCCCGGTACCGGCTTTGCGGCACCAGACTAGCAACCCTACTTGATCTCTCTCAAATGCCCACTCCTACTAGATAATCACACCCTCCACTCCTCAAGAATGGATGCAAGAACAATCGTGGAGTGGGCCTTGTTGTCGAACACCCTCCTCATTAGTTATGTCTAACATAGACATACCGAGATGGCGCCACAATGAAGCATTGGAATCGGCTACTATTTCTGGAACTTTTGTTCTTCAGAGCCATGTGGTCGTTTGAGTTCTATCAACATGATTTCTAGTACGTATTCACGGTGACAAACTGGTATATTCCCAGGCGGCGCTAGGGGCGCATCAGCGCCGCCACTCGCCCCTCCTCGCCTGAGCCACCTCTGCCGCTGCCGTCGCCGTCCTAAAAAAAACTAGAAAATCGTTGTGCCGAGAAGAGTATAAGATCTCTGAGTTGTAAATCTCGAATGGCATTACTTGCCAAACGTTAACATATTCTTCTGAAACAGGAAAAATACCTTTATTTGGATAACCATCTGCACTCATCACTTTGGCAGATTGAACGCGACCAGAGACAAATATTACATCATGCTCGAAAGATATAAGCAAATGTTACTAGTAGACAGCAAGAAAGTCGTCTTAGGTAAGAAGCTTGTTTTGTTTCAGACCATCCACGATGCCATCCACTGAAGGCATCAGCGCCCGCAAAAGGTGACGAACAGCAGCGCGGACATGAGCGAACACGCGATCGCCTGATCGATTGCCTTCCCGCAGATCACCCTGCACGCCACGGACCTTCAAGGCTGCGGACAGCTCGATGTGCCCTGCGAAGAAGAACGCTGTGAAGAGCAGCAAGCACACCTTCAGTGACGCCATCGTAGCTAAACCAGGGCTACCTAAATAGGTAGAATCGTTCTAGCTTAGCGATATATGGCAGAGGAGAGCTTAGAGCAAGGCGGCAGGAATGTAGATTGAGTTGCACTGTTGCAGGCGCTAGCCTTTCTGACATGTACGGCAATGCCAATGGAGTCGATGTGTTTTTGTGTATGTTATATAGTGACAGAGTAGAAACAAGGCGTGTGTGCTTGCTTGACCAATGGCATGCATGACGGCGTGCTTTGTTTGATCAGGAGATTCGGGACTTCAGCAAGGAAAATTTGAGTTGAGATGATGAATTTGTCAAATCTGTATGTCTAGCGTTGCTGGACTTAGGTCGGCAGGATTGACTTGACCCGAGCGCGGCTTTCAAACATTGCTAAACTTTGACATGATATATGTACTACCGTGTCAGTTAAGGTCAGGCAAGCACATATATATCTCAAATCGTCAGCCGCCGTTTGCGCTCTACTTTGCACGATTTGGCCTGTGCTTGCTGCGCATGAAATGCTCAGGAGACAACAGCGAAAGCATACGTTCTAAAAAGTACAGCAACGTTGAGTTGACCGGGCCTTCTGATGAAGTACCATGCCTTTCGACAACTTGTAAGATCACCCAGTTCATCTGAGTTTCCAGACAGTATACAATATTACAATGGAGTATATAGCATGCGAAGTCGTAAACCACCAAACTGTAATTCAGAACTGAATACTAGTGCCTACCCTAACTAAGACTCGTTAAACATCATAAAAGGTTGTCATAGTACTTCCTCTGGTACCACTCATGGTGGCAAATATACTGATGGTTACACACCAGCATACGACTGAAAAATAGAAAACAGGCATCCCTCGAGGCCCTGCCGTCGAGGCACAGGAGCTCCCGCTGCTTCCTCACCCACTCTTCGCTCGCGGGCTTGGAAGGTTCTGCTCCGACAGTATCTACCATGCAGTGAAATTCCATAGTCTTGAGGAACCTGCTCCTCCCGTGAAGGAACTTGGCCATCTCCCTCTGCCACTTGTGCCGGCGGTAGACCTCGAACACTACTTTCTCCAAGTGGTTGTCGATGCAAGAAGCGAGGGATGATCCTAGCGCCTCCCACGACCCGGGTGCGGCGGCCTGTACCACGGACCAAGTGTCTGACTGCAAACTTAATGAAATGTCAATCACTCGTGATATATATTTATAGGCCAATGTGATCGATCGATCACATAATTCACATTTGAGTTGTGCAGTCGAGAGGAACACTTAGTTTATTACATTGATGTAGAGCGTCTCCAGGCAAGGGCACATCGTGAGGAGCTTCATGAAGCGGTCTATGTACCCCTTGGTTGTGTATGTCACCTCGACGGCCAGTGTCTTCAGGCATGGCATCACACCCTGCGCATGGAATTCATCTCTCTACATGTATGTACCCCATACATTATCATCATCAGACATCAGTAACTAATCTGCAAAGTTAAAACGGCAAGATTTCTGAAGAACAAGCTTACTTTGAACATAGTGTCGACGATCTTGATCGAGTGTAAACTCGTGTTGAGGTAACCCAAGAACTCCAGCTTGGGCGCGTGCGCGATTTTGAGACGCACCGTTCTCAGGTTCATCTGGTCACCGAGCACATACTCCAGGTTCGGAGCGTCCTCGATCAAGAGCGCCTCAAAGTTGCCACAACTGCTCAGGACCTTGAGTTTCGGAGACCGGACACGGACGCGGCAACACTTACTCATGCCGCGCATCCTCAGGTACTCCAGCGCCGTGCACTGCAAGAGGAGGGAGTTGAGAGTGCCATCGGAGATGGTGACGCCGAATAGATCGATCTCCCTGAGGCGGGCGAGGGAGATGGAAAGATGACAGACCCTTTTAATTCCGAAGCAACATGTGGCAAGTATATCGTTGATGCTGCAACAAAATTTCCTTGACAATCACGTATGACAGCCCCTGTTGCTCCTGCATGACAATCAACATGGAAAGATGCATCAACGTTAACTTTAACCTGTCTAGGAGGAGGTCTAGTCCAGGTCGCATTTGACCCCATATGTTCATTGTTCGAGCTCTTAGCCGCATTCGCCACAATTGCCAATATAGACATCCTGCACTTGATATATGACGGAGTATCTTCGTTGCGCACATGGCGTCGTCTCAGCCACCACAAATACCAACAAGTAACAACTACTTCTTTCAAATTAACCGATGATAAACCAGGCATTGAATTATCTTGTAACCGCAGTATATATTCCAGAACAGCAGATCCTGATCTGTCCATCATAGATGCCTCATCGACTAAATTTTGTAGACCAAGGACTCCCCACAATTCTTGTGCAACTGGGCATTTAAACAATAAGTGAAGCATGTCTTCCGCACCATGCCTACATATCGGACAAGCTGCACTATCGCCAATGTGACGATTGGCCAGAATGCATTTTAAGGGTACAATCCAATGTAAAGCCCTCCAAATAAATATTTTTACTTTGCTCGGTATTCTTAATTTCCATAGTAATTTCCATACCGGATTATTTGCAGAACTTGCCGGCAGTGCAAGCTGGGTAGCTCTGGGCCCGAACTCATGCTTCCACTGCAAATAGTACCCCGATCGAACAGTGTACCTGCCATGCTTAGTAAACCTCCAGGCAATAAAATCATCAAACCACTGACTATTAATAGGTATTTGGCAAATCCTCCCAACGTCCACAGAATTAAAAGTTCGGTTGAGCACTTGCATATTTCAGTTTGCTGTTATAGGATCAATAAGCTCAAACACTTTTGTAACAGTCGCATTCCCCTAGGAGAAATAATCTTTCCATCCGAGCTGGATGGAATCCATGGATCATTCCATATATCAATGTTATCACCATTGCCAACCCTCCAAATAAAACCTCTTTTAAAAGTTGCTAAACCAGCAATCACACTCTACCAAGTAAATGATGATCCAGCCTCAAAATATCTCCATGAGGATAATACTTAGCACGAAGCACACGTGCACAAAGAGAATTATGATCATTAACCAGTCTCCACAGTTGTTTTGCGAGCATGGCAAGATTAAACGAATGAAAAACTCTAAAGCCCATATCTCCTTCATTTTTCGGATAACAAAGTTTCCCACCATGCAAACCAATGCATTTTTTACTATTCTCATCATCACCCCACCAAAAACTTGCAATTGCATCCATCATACGTTTGCGAATTCCTTTCGGTATCAAGAAAACTGACATAGCATAGACAGAAATAGCTTGGGCCACGGTGTAACAGCCCGAATTTTGAAAACCTAAAAACCTGTTTAAAATTTTCGCTTTTGAGTTAATTGCATCATGGCATCCTTGCATAACCATGTCCCTCTCGAGTTAACATCAGTTGCTTTGAAATGTTGTTAAGTTGCTGAAACCATTTGCGCTGTTGTTCTAACAAACTTCAGCAATGAAGTCACTCAACCTCGCTCACCAAAGTTACTTCGACATTTTGGAATCGTCAAGGAAGTTCCAAGAACTCAGGGAATCCGGTAGCAGATCCGGAATCATCCGGACCTGAACCCGGATCTCATCCGGTGCCAGAACCGGAAAATTCCGGAATCCATACCGGATGAACCAGACCAGCATCGTCTTCATCCTGTAGCGACCGAGCTCGTCGCTCGCGCCGCACCAGCTCGATGCCGGGCTCCTCGCTGCCCCCACCTGCAAGAGAGAAGAGCAAGCCCAGGAGGCCATGCCCACTCCATCCCCGACCTTATCCTCCCCGTTCTCCCGTCTCTCTCTCGCCATGGAGCCGCACCGAGCTCGCCGTCTCCGCCGCATCGCCGTCGATTGAGGAGCCCCCGAGCGAATCGAAGACCGCAGGGAGCTCCGCCGTGTCCTCCTCTCCGTCCCTGCCGAAGGAATCGAGCCGGGGCCGCCCGCATTGTCGCCGCCGTGCTCGTCTTCTCCAACTCCGGCCGCCGGACGTCGGTCACGATTCCGGCCATCTCCGCCCACCCCCGACCTCGCCAAGCCCTCCCACGAGCTCCGGGTGAGCACATGACCATCCCCAGTGCCCTCCGTTCCTCCTATTCGCTCTCGTTCGTCGAATCGCAGTAGGAGTAGCACGTTCCAGTTGAACTGGAAAACCCGGTGTCAATCCCGGAATTTTCCGGATTCTATACCGGATTAGTGAAATGGCTACTGGACTCGCACGTCTTCACCCGGATTATACCCGGTTTACACCGGAAATATTTCCGGATGAATTAAATTCCGGTGCAAAACTCGGATTTGACCGGATCTGGAACCGGATCTGCACCCGGTGCCAGACCCGGAAATTTCCGGACTAGAATCCGGATACCCCAGTTTTTAACCTGTTTCAATTGTAATGCTCTCTAACCTGAATCCCCCTCCTAGTACCTGTTACAAGCATGTCTAATCACCCTAAACCTTGCATCTCTCACATGATCATGTCATATCATCTACAAGTTAAATCCTAGGGTCTCAACTACGTTAATCAACAAGTAAAGATGATTCCTTACTTAACTCCACGGTGTATTCAAGGTGTGTCCCCACTAAGCACCCAAACTCCGTTTAAATTGAATAGTTGAATCATCCTCCTCTCGGGGATTTAAATTGACATGTCATCATGTGTTTGTGCATTGCATTTGCTAAAGTTTGTGTGGTGATTGATTGTTCTTCCGTTGCTATGCCTCGATAGATCAAGCAGCCGGGGTTACACCGCAATACCCCGACGATCCGTACTACCAGCACGTTGAGCAAGGCAAGCGTAATCCCCCCTGAGCATATCTTATCCTATTTTCCGCAATTATTTTCTCCACTATAATATTGCATGCGGTTCCAAATGTCAATTTTATTGGATTAGAGTATCCTATAGTTGCATTGAGTTTCCGATGCCAATACCTGTTTCCCTCCTATTATCCATAGGTTTGTATTGTTGGCCGGAGATACTAACCTTATGCTATGTTGATGCTTAGCCATGCTTAGTAAATGCTTAGCTGTTCGATGGATGTTTCATGGTTGGAAACAGGTGATGAGATGTACAGTGATGGTGGAGAAATTGTGGTGACGGATAATAAAATGCTAAAAGGTGGGGATGAGAGGCCACTGTGGTTGTGGTGCTTTGTCTCGTTCCCGTCGCCTAGGTGCGAGTGCTATACCTCTTGAACCAAGACTGAGCGTGCAACCATGCGTGAGGCCTATGCATTTGCAGGAACCCTCATAGACTAAATAACTCGAGCGGGGCTAGCCAGGGTCCTCTAGTTCGGGCTTCCATTTGCGCGTGCGTGATGATGGTGTTGAACTGAGATGAGGATGGTGGTGTTAGGAAAATAAGTGGCCGTGGGGCGGGGTGTGGTGATCCTGGCAGTCCTACCGCCACTGATGATCCTGGAAAGTCCTTAACGAGGGAGAAGTCGACACCGCTCCCACCCAGCCGGCTTTCCAAGGAAGAGAGCTAATGCGCAGGTAATGGGCCGGACGGTACGCGTGGTGAAGGAGCTGGAGCCCTCGGGACTCCGGGGACTTCCACTTTGTACACCCCTGCAGGGATAAATCTTTTCGAAAAGCCGTGTCCGCGGTTATGGACGAACTTAGGAAGTGAAGGTAAGATCATAGAATAACTTTAACGGAATGATTAAAAACTGGGTACTAGAGGTACCACTCACAGAAGCAAGGTGAGCTTCCTCGAGGGTGATTCGGGGAGGTGCCTTTGATGAACAGGTACAGTGGTTGATGATGGTGGTTGTTGTTGAGTAAGGTGATCAAGAAAAGAGTACTTCTTACCTCTTTTAAAAATACTCTGATTAGTCGATGCCATGGAGTTGTGTTTTATAAAATAAAATCAGCTTTATGCAAAACAGCCATAAAACCTTTGAAAGCCAATCATGGAGCATATATTAGCTCTTAATCTTGCGAGTTCGTCGAACTCAACGTCGTTTGCTTATTTTCAGGAGAGGACTTCACCGACCTCGAAGGTGGGTTCTTTGTGGACATCGACGAGTAGTCTGGGGTTCCCAGGTGGCAGCTTGGGACATCCTGGAACAGCTGGCGCTGTGATGTTTATCTGTAGGCCTCTTAGGCCATATGTTGGATCTTGTTGTTTAGAACAACCTAATTTGCTTCCGCTTGTTGTAATGTTGGGTCTGTGACCTCTGTTTGTCATTTGCTATCTTTCTCTATTATAAGAGTTGAACTATATGATTTGTGTCGTAGAGTCTGTGATGTGCCAGTTGTTCCACAAGTCTTGATCTTACTATTATACTTTGATAGTTGTGCCTGTGTTGAGGCATCAATCGGGGTGTTGCGTTGTCTGGAGTGAGGTGTACCCAGCAACGCCTGCCAAAGGTTTTGGCCGGGGATTGGTAAACCCGTAACCCCCGGTTGTATCGCTTAACCGGTGACACACAGCATCACTGTATAGCAGTCGGGTCGGGGCGCCACACACGGCTTTCATTAAAATTTCTTTACCACCAATTGATAATTGCTTCTCCTTCCATCCATTTAATCTCTGAATGATTTGCTCAATAAAGTGTAAGAAACAATAACTTCTATCCGCCCCAACAAGCACTGGAAGACCAAGATATTGATCTGATAGAGCCTCCGTATTAATATGTAAAGCTTCACAAATTTCAGCCCTCACAAGAACATTGGTATTATGAGAGAAAAATATACTTGATTTTGCTAAACTCACAAGTTGCCCTGAATTTGCACAATAAGTATCCAAAACTTGTTCCAAGAAAGTTGCATTAGTCATATCAGCTTTCATGAGAATAAGAGAATCATCAGCAAAAAGTAAATGTGCATTCCTGCACACTCTTACCCATCGATGCCACCAACTTCTTCTTCATGCAACAAAAGGCTGGATAGACCTTTTGCACAAATGAGAAACAAATATGGAGATAGCGGATCTCCCTGACGCAACCCTCTAGTGGGAGTGAACATATCCGTATCCTCGGAATTAACCCTCACTTGATACCTTACCGAACTGACACAGCTCATAATAATTGATATCCATCTATCCGCAAACCCAGTTTCCTCATCATATTTTCTAGGAACACCCACTCAACATGGTCATAAGCTTTATGCATGTCAAGCTTGACCGCACAATAACCTGTATTTCCAGGCCTCTTCTTCTTAATGTAATGAACACTCTCATATGCGACCAAAACATTATCCGTAATCAGACTGTTGGAGATATGCCCTAGAGGCAATTAATTAAGTGATTTTATTTGTCATATCTCAATTGTTCATAATACATTTTAATACCATGCTATAACTGTATTACGCGGAAACATTAATACATGTGTGGTATGAAAACAACCAGGTCCCTAGTAGCCTCTTTTAACTAGTTCGTTGGGCAGCAGATGATCAAGGTTTCCTGATCATGGATAATTACGTCGGTTGACAATGGAGTCATATCATTAGGTGAATGATTTGATGGACATACCCAAAATATAGAAACATAGTGTTCATACCTTTGACCGTGACATCATATCAAATCTCTGCTTCTAAAAGATACGGCTGATCGCATCAAACGGCATGTCTTATAGCATGACAATAAAGGTGACACTTTCAGGTATCGGAAGGAAGTAGTAGAGGCGAGTGATTAAGAGGGGTAATTGCCAATCCACATAGCAGGATAGATACTCTGGGCCCACTCGGTGAGATTACATCAATGAGCTCGCAAGCATGTGACTAGGTCACGGGGATGTAATATCACAGACGAGTAAAGATAGATTTGTCGATGACGAGATCATGCTCGGTAATCGTGATACCGGAGAACAATGCTCGGACAATCTAAGTATCGCTAGGCAAGAGGATGACACTGGACGTCTAAAGGTTCAAACAATGAAAAGACATTTGTGGACACATAGGGACTATCACGGGTATCCAGACCCCGCTGTTAATCATTGATCGGAGAACGTGTCTCGATCATGTCTGTGTGATCCCGAACCATAGGGTAACACACTTAAGGGTAGGTGACGATTAGATTGGATATAAGAGAGAAAGAAACAGGAGACTCCGGAAGTGTTCCGGGTCAGAGAAAGAAACAGGAGACTCCGGAAGTGTTCCGGGTCATGTCCGATGTTGATCGGAGGCAACGAAATATGTTTCGGAGTCCGAATAAATTAGATAATATGTATTTAATATTAATTAGTGTAATTAATAGATAAAAATATATTTTTATTTAATTAATTTTGAATTTAATAAGTCATTAAACCTAAATGGGCCTTAGAGGCCCATTAGGGAAAACACCAAAAAGAAAAAGGAGAAAAAAGGGAGGAGCAGGCCGGCTGGCCTAGGTGGGCCACATGGGGCCCACCTAGGGCCGGCGCACCACCATGGTGCGGCTGCCCATGTGGGAATAGTCCCACATGGCCAGGCCAGCAAGATGGTTACCCTCCCTCCCCTTTATATAGTGGTGCCCCTTTGCCTAGAAATTCACCCAATTCCTTCTCCTTCTCTTCTACCTTGAGCGTGGTTCCGTTTCGGAGCCGCGTACAAGGAGAGAAGTTTCTCCACCATGTACGCACACCGCCTTGCTGCTAGATCCAATCTTCCGCTTCCGCTGCTCTGCTGGATCTGGAGCCCGGAGGTCGTCATCTACACCGTATGTGTGTGGAACTGCGAGGTGCCATTGCTTGGCACTGGAAGTCGTCTTCTTCCTCTACACGACCTTGAGGTCGGCTACGTCGGCTTCATCATCAACGCTTGTTGTGGGAGCGTAATCCCCGCTATCGGTCTACGAGGGTACTTATATTGATCTCCACCGTTACGGTATATCTGCATAGTATTAGATCTTGGCTAGTTTACGGTTATCGTCGGTAGGAAATTTTTGTTTTCTGTCCACAATCCCAACAGTGGTATCAGAGCCGATCTATGCGTAGATATATCTGTACGGTTAGAACACATGTTGAATGTGGGCATCGATTCTACATTTGTTACCCTCTCGCGTGTACTTGTTTATATCGCGGCATTGTCGGATGAAGCGGCCCGGACCGACATTACGCGTACTCTTACGCGAGACTGGTTCCACACTTGACATACGGCTTGTACCATATATGTGGCTGGCGGGTGTCTGTATCTCCTACAATAGTTGATATATCATTTGCAATGGAGGGCCCCGAAAGGGGTGTAATAGAGACAATTTCTTATCGCTGTTGTGGTTGTATTCGTAGGTAAGAAACGGTTCTTGTGCGAAAGCCCTAGCAGCCACGTAAAACATGCAAAAGATAAAGTAGAAAGCATCTAACTTTATTTTGCAGGGGCTATGTGATATGGTCAAGGTAGGTTTATTAAATTGTTTATAAACTGTCGGCGCGAAGGAGATCATCGGCGCGGAGGAGACCATATCATGTCGCATTACATTTCATTTTAGATGTTATGTAGATTGTGTGCATCTTATATTGCGTATATATATGTATATATTAGTTACACGGCGGTAGAAATATAAGATGATCCCTCCTAAAACCATGTAGTGTTCTCCTATAGCGTGCACCACCAAAAGTTCTCCGTTACGAGGCAGGCTGTGACGATCGGGTGTCAGACGTATCTGCGTTCGCATAAGGTGGGTATAAGCCACGTTGCACAAGCAATACGCTATAGGTTATAATGGCGACCCTAGCATGTACAGACATGGCCTCGGAACACAGTGACCGAAAGGTTAAGCACGAGTCACATAGTTGTTGTGATTGACATAGCGATGTCTACCTTTGAAGCTATGCTATCGGCCGTGACGATCGGGGATAGTATATCGATGAGGATCGTGTAATCACTAAGACGATGCGAGGGATACTCGTCTTGAGTGGGAGTTCTAGTAGTTTTATTTTGAAAACTAAACCCATATTTTATTATGAACAAAGTCTTTATGCTTTGCAAAACCTTTGTAGATGATAACCTCTTCTATAGCCCTGTTAGACTTAGGCACATTCCTGCGATTTGAGAAACTTAAAAGAGATGGGTCCAAACTTCATAGTTTTATACCATAGCTTGCGGATACTCCTTGTTTCAAACCTTTTAGCTCTATACGATACAAAACCCGCTTGGAGATAAAATCGGAGATTCCGTTGACAAAAGATAATTCAGATTATCAAGTTTTGTGCGGATAATTTCATCATAGTCCAGTGTATGCTATGATCTCTGCCGTTGAGAATGAAATGTGGGTGCGTGTTGACAGATCGCGAATGGTCGCTGAGATTGATGATATGTATTCACCGTAAATCAGGCTTTCTTCTCAACTAAGATGGAAGAGAACACTCGCATTAGAAGAGCATGTGGCAGTCATACCTGATGACATTGGTCATACTAGATGACATTGGTCATATTTGATGACATTGAGACGCCTCGCTCAACTCGATCACTTGATGACAGACAACGTTGCCAGGTGCAAATAGTTTGTCATAGACTATGTCATGAAAGGGGAATCATTCACCTTCATGAATTCTTGATTACATTGCAAAATCTAGAAGATGAAACAGATCGCCGGAAAGTCATCAATGATGATGGTATATATATGATATACGCATTATAAATGTTTGAAGTAAACAAAGTACTCACTGCAGTGACTAAGTTGTGATACTAGTCATGTTTTATGAAAACAAGATTTTCTGCTTGAGTATCTTGGAAGGATGAGGAGACAATGTGTGTTGATGATGGCAAGCAAACATGTTGTGATGGCCATAGATACTCTCTCTCAACATCCACCATTTGGATTAATTTGGATTTGAACAAATATTCCTTTTGATCGCTTGTGAGCATGATCATTATAAGTGTCTTCTTCTTGCGAGACAATTATTCATATTTGTTAGTGACAAATCGTTGTCCTACATTTATGAGCGATATAATGATCATACACCGATCGTGAATGGAATGTTCATATGTGAATCTAGATGGTATAGTTCATACATTTATAATATTAATGCCAAAGGATACAAACTTAGTAATGACACCACATTCATGTGGCACTCACGTTTTGAATCATGTCAAAGTTATAAGCATAAAGAAGCTCCATTCTGATGGATCTATGAGTCTTTGGATTTTGATCTTCTGACACTTGCAAGATAACTAAGACACCGTTTTCAGGAAACGGGCGTATAACTTATTGAAAGATCATACATAATTGATGTGTGTGGATCAATGAAGTATTTCAACGTGTAGTGGAAATCATTATTTAGTAACTTTACCAAGGATTGATTTAAGTAGATGTATGGGCATCCGCTTAATGAAATGCTGGTCTGAATAGTTTGATAAATTCAAATAAAGTTCAGAAGTAAAGTAGGAAAGTAAACTTAACAAGATAATCAATTTCCTACAATACAGATCGAGGGAACGAGGATTTGAGTTATGAGTTTGGCATGTCATTGGAAGACTTGTGAAAAGAGTTCCACAAATTACGCCGTATGGAACACCACAATGTTATGGTGTGTTAGAACGTCGTAATCACACTATTGGATTGTGTGTATCAATAAATCTCTTATCAAAATTTTGTGATCATTAGAGTCGTATGGTAGGAACAAAACATTCACTTTAGATAATAGGGAAACCATCTAAATCCATGGAGGCAATACCATATGAATTATGGCATGGCTTTTAGCCTAGATTGTCGTTTCGGTATTTTAGTGTTTCGATACGATCAAACCTAAAATGGATAAATCTTTGTAGTGTACCTAAAAGAATTAGTTGGGTACGTGTCTCACGACAAAAAGGTAAAATTATTGCCGGAATATACCTTACTCAAGAAACAGGTTCTTGTCCGAAGGTATAAGTGAGAAAGAAAGTAGAGCAGGACGGAGTTAATGAACTTCCTCTCCAGACATCAGAGTGACGCAACGGAAACTGTTCGGTACCGGAAACTGTTCCGATATCGTCCTCCACAGATGAAAGAAAGCTAATGATAATGATCATGATGCTTTAAGCTCATACTAAGATTATAGGTATACGAGAATAGTTTCCGCACCATGTGCTACGACTATCTTGTTATGAAACGTCATGTTTATGGAACGTGAAAATACCTACGAACTACAAAGAAGTGATGGTGGACCTAAGTCCGAGAAATGGCTATGAGCCATATATAATCCGAGATAAAATCCATGTACAATAACTAAGTAATGACTTAGGTATATTTTCTTAATGGCATTCAGGCCATTGAAAGTAAATGGAATTTTATGATAAATAGACGCTGACGGAAAGACAACCGTCTATAAGGATCGATTTGTCACAAAACTGTTTTGACAAATTCAAAAGTTGACCGCAACGAGATTGTGTCTCAAGTGGCGATGCCTAAGTTTATTTAGGATTGTTCTAGCAATTATTATCAATTAAGAAATTGATGGATGAAGAAAACCATGTTCCCTAATGGCAACATTAAGGAAGAGTTGTAACCGGTACAACAAGTAGGTTTGGTTGATCCTAAGGATACTAGACATGTATGCAAACTTCAGTTGTCCATTCATGGGCTGAAGCAAGCATATCGGAGCTGGAATCTTTATTTGATAATGTGATCAAAGGATTTTGGAGTTGTCCAAAATAGTTGAAGAAACCTGCATTTACAAGAAGTGAGTGGGAGCTAAGTAGCTTTTCTTGATCTTATATGTGAATGGCATATTTGAGTGGGAGCTAAAAGAAATTCCCTTGTCTTATATGCGGAAGGCATATTTGAGTGGGAGCTAGGTGTCATTCCAAATTTTATATGTAACGACATATTGAGAATGACACAGATCCTCTAGTAAAGTATAAATGATTATTTAAGTGATTAAATTTTCTATGAATGAAGTTAAGAGTATTAGGCTTTAAATCTATAATTCGTATAGATCATAAGGGGCTTAATAACATTAGGTCGGAATATTTTTCTAGGTCAAGATTCTGAAATGTTTCAGAATAGAACAAGCAAAGAAAAGGATTCTTACTTGTATGACTAGGTAAAATATTATCTTGGCATTTCAGTGATAGTTATTAGAAAAGGATGTCCGACATCCTCTATGCCTCAGACATAGATTCTATCATACTGAAAGCTCGACTTGGTGTGACCCAAGTTCTTGGTTGAAGAACGGGTTCTAGAGTGATCCCTGGATGGATCAATGAACAAACGTTAAGTATATCCTTCAGTGTCTAAAGAGAACTGAAGATATGTTTTCTGTATGGGTAAGAGTGAAAGACAACTTGCCGTAAAAGGTTACGATGATGCAAGTTATCACACTGACCCATACGGCTAGAAATCTCATACAGGAGAAGTCCTTTGTTTTGAAGAAAGGGTTAGATTGCGAAGTTGCATATGAATGCACTATCGTAGAAGGGTTAGCTTGCGAAATTGCATATGAATGCACTGTCGCATGATCTACATAGGTATAGAAATATATGGCTATTTCGGAAGTAGCAAGTATGATTGGACTGAGCGGTTTTTCCGAGCATGCCTGGTTTCCCTTAATAGATCTCTTAGACTTTTAAGGCTCATGCTGTGCGAAATTTTGAGCCTCGCTCCATCGACAAGCATATATTTCACCGTTATCATATGATACGGTGATGTCAAACTAGGTGACATAGAAGTGTTGCAAAGCACAAACAGATCTCAATGTGGGAAGATCTGTTGACTAAACCTCTTCCACGAGACAAGCATGCACCATATTGCTATAGGTGTCAAGCTTTTACCAAGTTGTAAACTAGATTAAATTGTACTCTAGTGCAAGTGGGAGACTGTTGGAGATATGCCCTAGAGGCAATTAATTAAGTGATTTTATTTGTCATATCTCAATTGTTCATAATACGTTTTGATACCATGCTATAACTGTATTACGCGGAAAATTAATACACGTGTGGTATGAAAACAACCAGGTCCCTAGTAGCCTCTTTTAACTAGTTCGTTGGGCAACAGATGATCAAGGTTTCCTGATCATGGATAATTACGTCGGTTGACAACGGAGTCATATCATTAGGTGAATGATTTGATGGACATACCCAAAATATAGAAACGTAGTGTTTATACCTTCGACCATGAGATCATATCAAATCTCTGCTTCTGAAAGATATGGCTGATCGCATCAAACGGCATGTCTTATATAGCATGACAATAAAGGTGACACTTTCAGGTATCGGAAGGAAGTAGTAGAGGCCAGTGATTAAGAGCGGGAATTGCCAATCCACATAGCATGATAGATACTCTGGGCCCACTCGGTGAGATTACATCAATGAGCTTGCAAGCATGTGACTAGGTCACGGGGATGTAATATCACAGACGAGTACAGATAGATTTGTCGATGACGAGATCATGCTCGGTAATCGTGATACCGGAGAACGATGCTCGGACAATCTAAGTATCGCTAGGCAAGAGGATGACACTGGGCGTCTAAAGGTTCAAACGATGAAAAGACATTCGTGGACACACAGGGACTATCACGGGTATCCAGACCCCGCTGTTAATCATTGATCGGAGAACGTGTCTCGATCATATCTGTGTGATCCCGAACCGTAGGGTAACACACTTAAGGGTAGGTGACGATTAGATTGGATATAAGAGAGAAAGAAATAGGAGACTCCGGAAGTGTTCCGGGTCACAGAAAGAAACAGGAGACTCCGGAAGTGTTCCGGGTCATGTCCGATGTTGATCGGAGGCAACAAAATATGTTTCGGAGTCCGAATAAATTAGATAATATGTATTTAATATTAATTAGTGTAACTAATAGTTAAATATATATTTTATTTAATTAATTTCGAATTTAATAAGGCATTAAACCTAAATGGGCCTTAGAGGCCCATTAGGGGAAAACACCAAAAAGAAAAAGGAGAAAAAAGGGAGGAGCAGGCCGGCCGGCCTAGGTGGGCCACATGGGGCCCACCTAGGGCCGGCGCACCACCATGGTGCGGCTGGCCATGTGGGAATAGTCCCACATGGCCAGGCCAGCAAAGATGGTTGCCCTCCCTCCCCTTTATATAGTGGTGCCCCTTTGCCTAGAAATTCACCCAATTCCTTCTCCTTCTCTTCTACCTTGAGCGTGGTTCCGTTTCGGAGCCGCGTACAAGGAGAGAAGTTTCTCCACCATGTACGCACACCGTCGTGCTGCTAGATCCAATTTTCCGCTTCCGCTGCTCTGCTGGATCTGGAGCCCGGAGGTCGTCATCTACACCGTATGTGTGTGGAACTGCGAGGTGCCATTGCTTGGCACTGGAAGTCGTCTTCTTTCTCTACACAACCTTGAGGTCGGCTACGTCGGCTTCATCATCAACGCTTGTTGCGGAAGCGTAATCCCCGCTATCGGTCTACGAGGGTACGTATATTGATCTCCACCGTTACGGTATATCTGCATAGTATTAGATCTTGGCTAGTTTACGGTTATCGTCGGTAGGAATTTTTTTTTTCTGTCCACGATCCCCAACACAGACGACCCGGAACAAATGCACTTTGCGTAGGGGAAATAACCTCCGGTAGAATAGCTTTCAACCTTAATGCCAACATCTTGGAGATAATTTTATAAATGACATTACAGAGGCTAATAGGACGGAATTGTGTAATTACCTCCGGATCATCTGTCTTAGGAATAAGAACCATCGTTGTATCATTCCATCCATCTGGGATCACACCTGTATTTAACGACTGCAAAATTTTCTGTGTAATCTCCTCTCCACAAACACTCCAAAACTTCTTATAAAAAATAGCATGTAACCCATCCGGACCAGGTGCTTTAAAATCTCCAATACTAAACACAGCTTTGTTCACATCATCAGCTGAAAAAGGTGCAAGTAATTTATCATTCATATCCTGAGTTACCTTTGGTTGGACCTTTTCTAACACAGCCGGATCCGTAGCATGAACTTCAGTAGAAAATAGATTAGCAAAGTAATTTTGAATTAAAGGCTTTAATAGCATCGTACCTTCCACCCAAGCATTGTCACTTCCTTTCAGCTTTTTAGTTGTATTCTTCTTCCGTCTAGCCATAGCAAGATTATGAAAGAAATCTGTATTCCTATCTCCAAACTGTAACCAATTTGCCCGCGACCGTTGCGCCCAATGGATCTCGTCTTGCTCTAACAGAAGTTCTATAAGATTTGCCAATTCTTTCGATGTACGTTCACTTTCATCATAAATAGGCCCATTTATTACTCTCTCAAAATCACGTTGTGCTTTGCGTAGCCGCCTCTTCGGCTTCCGCAGCACCCTACTATCCCATGCATGCAACTGCTCATGCATATTCGCCAATCTAGCAACACCACCATGCACTGTATTTCCAGCCAACTCCCATGCACGTTGCACCTCTTCCCTAAAACCTTTCTCTCTCAACCATTTTCCTTCAAAGCGCTTTACACCCGAGTTGCCCTGCATCGGGTTCTGGTGCTCCGTATCAAGCAAAATTGGAT
Organism: Poa pratensis; assembly: GCA_947311845.1. Lineage (NCBI taxonomy): Eukaryota > Viridiplantae > Streptophyta > Magnoliopsida > Poales > Poaceae > Poa > Poa pratensis. Next base: position 52,027,434 of record CAMZMU010000055.1, on the reverse strand, counting down.
GATGATCTGATCTTGTATACTCCAGGTGCTGAAGCGTTGCACCTGGATGCATAGTCACCCAAGCGCCATTACCAACAGCACGATCTAATCTCTCCCGAATCCTTCCTCTTTTCCATGTAAAAACCTCACCAGAATAGCCCAAGTCCTCAAGCTCACAATCCGTTAAAGCATCACGAAATGACTGCATATATCCATGAGGCCTAGGATTGCCACCCTCTTTCTCATTTGAAAAAAGTATCTCATTAAAGTCCCCAATTACTACCCACGGTAGATTAGAATTGTTTTTGAGATCCCTCAACATATCCCACGTTTTGTACTTGTCCTCCCACCGTGGTTCTCCATAAATACCCGTTAGTCTCCACACTTTGTTTGGATTTTCAACAACCCGCACATCAATATATTTAGGTGCCAAAAAAATCTGCTCAATCGTTATCTCTCTTTTCCAGAAAAGAATTACACCACCACTTCTTCCATCACTAGGATTTACTATTTTAATATCCATCTTTAGTCTCCTTCTCAGACAATCAACCGGATAATCATCAAGTTGCATCTCCGACAAGAACATCACATCCGGGTTACACCACCTTTGGGCATCCAAAAGCGCACGAACTGTCGGGGCGTTACCTGCGCCCTAACAGTTTAAGCTTAGACTTTCATTGCGCCCGGACAGACCCCTCGAAAGGGCCAGCCGATCCATTTGAAGGGGAGATAGCTCCATCCTTCCTTGAACGCTTAGCACGTTATGTTTCTTACTCCGTATCTGCAGCTTCCGATAAATTTTCATCACTTCAACAATCATTGATTCCACAGCCAAGTTACCATTCTCATCAAACCGATTCCCCTGACCCTCTTGTTGGAGCATTAATCTTCTTTTCAACCCTGCCTCATGATCTTCCATATTAGCATTATTGGGACTCAACATCCTTTTATCTATCCTGTTTTGCAACTTCTCTGTCAACTCATCCGCAGCTACAGTAGTTTTCTCCACAGTTCCATCACCCACCACATATGGCAACGCATTGTGTCTCCTTGGATAGGAGCCTCACCACGGCCCTGTGATACTCTACCACGTCCTCTCCCTGCCTGATCAAAAGCACGATCACCAGACCCACGACCACCTCCACGCATCCCACCAAAACCCCTACCATGCCATGTTTCTCACTCCGCCTTCAAAAAATCCCCCCACTTTAGTTTATGCTCCTCAAATTCTCCTGAACCGCACTCAAGATGAGTATGACCTAAAAAACCACAGGCACCACAAAACTTAGGGAATTTTTTGTACTTTATCGAGTAGAATTCTCTTTGTCCAGCCCTCGAGATGGTGACAAATCTTGCCAGCACCTTCCTAACATCAACTCTCACTCTTGCTCGGACAAAATTCCCAGCACCATGCACATCAGTTTCAACTTTAATCACTTTTACAACTTTCTTCTCCACCAGATTTTTGATCAACGCCTCGTTCGTATAACCCACAGGAAGCTTATGGATTTGGATCCATGCAGTAAGATAATTCAGGTCAATTGTTTCCACTAGCACAATTCCATCATATGGTTCTATACAAACTGCATTCTGTCGGAACAGCCAAGGGCCTCCCTGCTCAACCTTAATCCAATCCCCAAACCTTTGGATCTCTCTCTATAATAGGGTGGGCTTTCATTTACATGGAACTTATCCAATGACGACTGTCGCATAGAATTTTGTGGGTCATGTCAAAAAACAAATCGTGGGTTCCACACTGACATCTGGGCCCGAGCAAGCATGACGTGTCTCCGGTAGATTCGTAAAAGCGTACTTGTGCAAATGGTAGTCTAGATCTGACATGCCGGACCCATGTAGGATGACTGACATCATGGGCCCACATTGCTTCCTCACTCCGTACCACCGTTACATCCTTCAGAAAATAGTGGGTCAATGACTCACGTGCGGGCCCGCACGAGCTTGATATGACATCGTGTAGACACTTGGAAACACAAAAGTATAAATAGTTTATTTCCGCGCCTCCCATATGAAGCCAATTTTTCTTTCGCTTCCTGATAGGCGGTTCCAACGGCGGTCCCTTTACAGATCGCCTTGGTCCAAATCGTGATATGTGTACCACGTGCGATAGTTTTTGAACACATGTGCAAAAATGTGATTGTGTTGACTTGACATGTGGATCCATGTCCGACATTTTTTCAGCTCGTGTGCAAAATGTGGGGCCTAGATCTGACAACAAGACGTCATATAGACATGTACGTGGGTAGATCCTTAGTTACGGTCAGGGACCGTCCATCATCTATTTTGGGGTCAAACGGGTCTAAGCTAGACCCATGAAAAAAAAAGGTCAGTGTCATCGATCATGTATCAACGGTTGTGTTGTAGCGTCGGTCGGCGCGTCTCATCAAAGACTGAAAGTGTAATAATGGACTCCCATATGTTTTGAGTGACATGATCCTTTTGAGACCCACTTTTATTAACAAAACTTTTTCCTTGTCCAGCCCGGTTTTCCTTTAATTAACTAGATGTCGCAGCAGTGGAACATGGGGTTCCCCTGATGTGCTGCTAGCGCTAAGTTGACGAGGGAATATCTCCCCGGCAACAGCGCCAGAAACTATGCTTGATGCGTGTAACGTCACACGTCAGTTGGGAACCCCAAGAGGAAGGTATGATGAGTGCAGCAGCAAGTTTTCCCTCAGTATGAAACCAAGGTTTATCGAACCAGTAGGAAAACGAGGTTGCTTCGAAGGTGTTGGTGAAGAGTGTAGTGCGGCGCAACACCAGGGATTCCGGTGCCAACGTGGAACCTGCACAACACAATCAAATTACTTTGCCCCAACTTAACAGTGAGGTTGTCAATCTCACCGGCTTGCTGAAAACAAAGGGTTAAACGTATCGAATGGAAGATGATGTTTGTTTGCATAAAACAGTAGAGAACAATGATTGCAGTAGATTGTATTTCAGATGTAAAAGAATGGACCGGGGTCCACAGTTCACTAGTGGTGTCTCTCCAATAAGATAACTAACATGCTGGGTAAACAAATTACAGCTGGGCAATTGACAATTGATAAGTGCATATAACATGCATGTGTGAGTTGTGGTGTCTACTATGAGATTCATTTGGGCATTACGACAAAGTACATAGACCGCTATCCAGCATGCATCTATGCCTAAATAGTCCACTTTCCGGTTAACATCCGTACCCCTTCCAGTATTAAGTTGCAAGCAACAGACAATTGCATTAAGTAATGTGCGTAATGTAAACAATACATTCATCCTTGAATAAAGCATTGCTGTTTTACCCCTAGTGGCAACAACACATCTACAACCTTAGAACTTGCTGTCACTATCCCAGGTTAAATAGAGGTTGAACCCAACTATCATGCATAAATACCCCCTCTTGGAGTCACAAGTATTCACTTGGCCAAGGCTTCAACAAGTAACGGAGAGCATGCAAGATCACAAATGACATAGACATGATAATATAATATTCAGCTCCACATAGGTATCAATATAAGTCAGATCCCAGCAAACACAACATGTAGCATTACAATAAGATGATCTTGATCATGATAGGCAGCTCACAAGATCTAAACATGATGGCACAAGTGGAGAAGACAACCATCTAGCTACTGCTATGGACCCATAGTCCAAGGATGAACTACTCACGCATCACTCCGGAGGCGGGCATGGCGATGTAGAGCCCTCCGGTGATGATTCCCCTCTCCGGCAGGGTGCCGGGAAGAGCTTCAGAACCCCCCGAGTTAGGGTTGACGACGGCGGCGGCAGCGAATATGTTCTGGATGAAAGGCTCGGTGTTTTAGGGTTTTCAGTCTCGGGGAATAAATAGGCGAAGGGGCGATGTCGGCGGACCCCCGAGGGGCCCAAACCACAGGCTGGCGCGGCGGTGGGCCGCGCCGCCAGGTGGTTTGGCCACCTCGTGGCTCCTTCGTCTCTCCTTCGGACTCCGTGTACGTGTTGGAAAAATAGGGACTTGGCCTTTTGTTTCGTGCAATTCCGAGAATATTTCCAGAAGTAACTTTCTGAAACCAAAAACAGCAGAAAACAGGGAACTGGCACTGTGGCATCTTGTTAATAGGTTAGTCCCAGAAAATGCATAAAAGTGATATGAAGTGTATATAAAACATGTAGCAAATGGTATAATATAAGCATGGAACAGCAGAAATTATGGATACGTTGGAGACGTATCAAGCATCCCCAAGCTTAGTTCTACTCGTCCTCGAGTAGGTAAAACGATAACAACAAATAATTTCTGAGGAGACATGCTTTCACACAATCTTGATCAATATATTGCAAGGCTCATGTCATGAATGAAGTGACTCAAAGCAATGATCTATAGTTTGCTAACAAATAGATAAAGAGTAAACAATGAATCATATAAGCAAAAACTTTTCATGAATAGTACTTTCAAGACAAGCATCAAAAAGTTTTGCATAAGAGGTAACTCATAAAGCAATAGATTCAAAGTAAAAGGCATTGAAGCAACACAAAGGATGATTAAGTTTCAGCATTGCTTTCAACTTGTAACATGTATATCTCATGGATAGTTGTCAACATAAAGCAATATAACAAGTGCAATAAGTAAATATGTAAGAATCAATGCACACAAAGTTGACACAAGTGTTTGCTTCTAAGATAGAAAGGAGTAGGTAAACTGACTCAACATAAAGTAAAAGATAGGCCCTTCGCAGAGGGAAGCAGGGATTAAATCATGTGCTAGAGCTTTTTAAGTTTTCGAAAGCATATAGAGAGCACAAAATAAGTATTTGAGAGGTGTTTGTTGTTGTCAACGAATGGTAGTGGGCACTCTAACCCCCTTGTCAACCAGACTTTCAAGAGCGGCTCCCATGAAGGACGTTATCTCTACCAGCAAGGTAGATCATCCCTCTTCTCTTTTGTTTACACATGTATTTTAGTTTCTTTATAGATGACACTCCTCCCAACCTTTTGCTTACACAAGCCATGGCTAACCGAATCCTCGGGTGCCTTCCAACATTCACATACCATGGAGGAGTGTCTATTTGCAAATTAAGTTGCTTACTGATAAATCAGGGCAAAACATGTGAAGAGAATTATTAATGAAAGTTGTAATTAATTGGGGCTGGGCACCCCGTTGCCAGCTCTTTTTGCAAATTATTGGATAAGCGGATGTATATGCCACTAGTCCATTGGTGAAAGTCTGTCAGAAGTAAATGACAAGATTGAAAGATAAAACACCACATACTTCCTCATGAGCTATAAAACATTGACACAAATAAGGAGTAATAAAGTTTTGAATAGTTTAAAGGTAGCACATGAAATATTTACTTGGAATGGCAGGAAATACCACATAGTAGGTAGGTATGGTGGACACAAATGGCATGGGTTTTGGCTCAAGTTTTGGATGCACGAGAAGCATTCCCTCTCAGTACAGAGTTTAGGCTAGCAAGGTTGTTTGAAGCAAACACAAGTATAAACCGGTACAGCAAGAATCACATAAAAACATATTGCAAGTATTATAAGACTCTACACTGTCTTCCTTGTTGCTCAAACATTTTACCAGAAAATATCTAGACCTTAGAGAGAACAAATATGCATCCCAAAACAAGCTCTACGGTAGTTCTCCACTACTAGGCTTTAACTACATGATGCAAGAGCTTAAACATGATCTACTTGAGAGCTCAAAACAATTGCAAAGCATCAAATCGAAACAAGACAATGATCTACAAGAATGCATATGTCTTTTCCAATACCAACTACTACATGTAGCATTTTCTTTCTTCCAAACAAACACCAATCAATTTATTTAAACATAAACTCTCCAAATGATAATATAATGCAGCAAGAGAGTATTTATAAACAAGTGCTAACAGCTCGAAGAGATGCATGAAAAACAGGAGCTAAAAGCACTGCAGTAGCTAGTTAAGAATACTCAACAAATATAAGTGAAGAACATGAGTATTCACATGAAAAAGCGGAGCGTGTCTCTCTCCCACACAAGGATTGCTAGGATCCGAATTTATTCAAACAAAAACAAAAATAAAAACACACAGACGCTCCAAGTAAAGCGCATAAGATGTGAAAGAATTAAAATATAGTTTCACTAGAGATGACCTGATAAGTTTGTTGATGAAGAAGGGGATGCCTTGGGCATCCCCAAGCTTAGACGCTTGAGTCTCTCTGAATATGGTTGGGATGAACCACGGGGGCATCCCCAAGCTTAGGCTTTTCACTCTTCTTGATCACATAATATCACCCTTCTCGCTTGATCCTTGAAAACTTCCTTCACACCAAACTCAAGACAGTTCTCATTAGAGGGTTAGTGCATAATCAAAAATTCTCATATTCTGTAATGATACAATCAATCCCAAAGCTTCTGGACATTAGCTACAGCCACCAATGCTTTGTGGAGCAAAGAAATCCACACAAACACAGTAAAAGAGCGAATGCAAAACAAAAGGCAGAATCTGTCAAAAACAGAACAGTCTGGAATGACGAATTTTTTCGAGGCACTTAAGTTGCTCAGATGGATCTGGCCTAAAATAATGAAAGTTGCGTACATATCTCAGGAATATGCGTGATTTTTTCAGAATTTTTTGAATTTTCTACAGGGAGATAAGCTCAAATCCGTGACAGCTAAAAATCTGTCACTGCGCAGAAATCCAAATCTTGCATCAACTTTCAATATAGAACTTTACTTGGCACAACATTGCGATAAAATAAAGATACAAAGGAGTTGCTACAGAAGTAACAAAACTCCTTGACTCAAAGAAAACAAAAATAACAGCAAATAAAAACGATGGGTTGTCTCCCATAAGCGCTTTTCTTTAACGCCTTTCAGCTAGGCGCAGAAAGTGAAAATCAAGTGTTGTCAAGAGAAGAAGCATCAACATCATAACTTGCTCTAACAATAGAGTCAAAAGGTAACTTCATTCTCTTCCTAGGGAAGTGTTCCATACCTTTCTTGAGAGGAAATTGGTACCTTATATTACCTTCTTTCATATCAATGATGGCACCAACAGTTCGAAGAAAAGGTCTTCCCAAAACAATAGGACAAGATGCATTGCATTCAATATCCATAACAATAAAATCAACGGGGACAAGGTTATTGTTTACTGTAATAAAAACATCATTAACTCGCCCCAAAGGTTTCTTCATAGCATTATCAGCGAGAAAAACATCCAAATAACAATGTTCCAAAGGTGGCAAATCAAGAATATCATAAAGCTTCTTGGGCAAAACCGAAATACTTGCACCAAGATCACACAAGGCATTGCAATCAAAATCATTCACCTTTACCTTAATGATGGGTTCCCAACCATCTTCTAATTTCCTAGGAATAGAAGCTTTAAGTTTCAACTTCTCCTCCCTAGCTTGCAAAAGAGCATTTGTAATATGCTTTGTAAAAGCCAAATTAATAGTGCTAGCATTGGGACTTCTAGCTAATTTTTGCAAGAACATAATAACTTCAGAGATGTTACAATCATCAAAATCAAAATCATTATTGTCAATGGTGGTGGAACCATTGTCTCCAATAGTTTGAAAAATTTCAGCACTTTTATCAGAAAAAGTTTCAGCAGTTTTAGGCAATTTCAAACGCTTTGCAGAAGTAGTAGAGACATTACCAACACCAATAACATTACCATCAATAGTAGGAGGCTTACTAGCATGTAAAACATTAGCATTACTAGTGGTGGTGATAGTACAAACTCTAACTATACTATTCTCTTTTTCAAGTTCTTCCTCTTTTTCCCACCTAGCATGCAATTCAGCCAACATCCTAATATTATTATCAATTCGAACTTGGATGGCATTTGCTGTAGCAAATGACTTAGTATCTTTAACTTCATTAGGCATAACTTTCAGTTTTAGAATTTCAACATCATGAGCAAGACTATCAACTTTAGAAGCAAGACATCAATTTTTTCAAACTTTTCCTCAACAGTTTTATTGAAAGCTTTTTGTGTGCTAATAAATTCTTTAAGCATAGCTTCAAGATCAGAGGACACACTTCTATTGTTGCTGTAGGAATTACCATAAGAATTGCCATAACCATTTGAAGGATAAGGCTTATAGTTGTTGCTACCAAAATTATTCCTATAAGCATTGTTGTTGAAGTTGTTGTTTTTAATGAAGTTTACATCAACATGCTCTTCTTGAGCAACCAATGAAGCTAAAGGAACATTATTAGGATCAACATGAGATCTACCATTCACAAGCATAGACATAATAGCATCAATCTTATCACTCAAAGAGGAGGTTTCTTCAACAGAATTTACCTTCTTACCTTGAGGAGCTCTTTCGGTGTGCCATTCGGAATAGTTGATCATCATATCATCAAGTAGCTTTGTTGCTGCACCTAAAGTGATGGACATAAAGGTTCCTCCAGAGGCTGAATCCAATAAGTTCCTTGAGGAAAAATTTAATCCTGCATAAAAGGTTTGGATGATCATCCAAGTAGTCAGTCCATGAGTGGGACAATTCTTCACCAAAGATTTCATTCTTTCCCAAGCTTGAGCAACATGTTCATTATCAAGTTGTTTAAAATTCATAATGCTACTTCTCAAGGATATAATCTTAGCAGGAGGATAATATTTCCCTATGAAAGCATCTTTGCATTTTGTCCAAGAATCAATACTATTTCTAGGCAAAGAAAGCAACCATTCTTTAGCTCTTCCTCTCAAGGAGAAAGGAAAAAGTTTCAGTTTTATAATATCCCCATCCATATCCTTATACTTTTGCATTTCACAAAGTTCAACAAAGTTATTAAGATGGGCAGCAGCATCATCAGTACTAACACCAGAAAATTGCTCTTTCATAACAAGATTTAATAGAGCAGGTTTAATTTCATAAAATTCTGCTTAGAAGCAGGTGGAGCAATAGGAGTGCATATGAAATCATTGTTGTTTGTGCTAGTGAAGTCACACAACTTAGTGTTCTCAGGAGTACTCATTTTGAAAAACAAAATCAAACGAATTAAACAAGTAACTAATTTTTTTGTGTTTTTGATAAAGAGAGCAAACAAGACTAAATAAAAATAAACTAAGCAAGACAAATAACAAAGTAAAGAGATTGGGTGTGAGAGACTCCCCTTGCAGAAGCAATTCGGTTTTCCCCGGCAACGGCGCCAGAAAACGTGTTGCTAGCGCTAAGTTGACGAGGGAATATCTCCCCGGCAACAGCCAGAAACAATGCTTGTACGTCACACGTCAGTTGGGAACCCCAAGAGGAAGGTATGATGAGTGCAGCAGCAAGTTTTCCCTCAGTATGAAACCAAGGTTTAATCGAACCAGTAGGAAAACGAGGTTGCTTCGAAGGTGTTGGTGAAGGAGTGTAGTGCGGCGCAACACCAGGGATTCCGGTGCCAACGTGGAACCTGCACAACACAATCAAATTACTTTGCCCCAACTTAACAGTGAGGTTGTCAATCTCACCGGCTTGCTGAAAACAAAGGGTTAAACGTATCGAATGGAAGATGATGTTTGTTTGCATAAAACAGTAGAGAACAATGATTGCAGTAGATTGTATTTCAGATGTAAAAGAATGGACCGGGGTCCACAGTTCACTAGTGGTGTCTCTCCAATAAGATAACTAACATGCTGGGTAAACAAATTACAGCTGGGCAATTGACAATTGATAAGTGCATATAACATGCATGTGTGAGTTGTGGTGTCTACTATGAGATTCATTTGGGCATTACGACAAAGTACATAGACCGCTATCCAGCATGCATCTATGCCTAAATAGTCCACTTTCCGGTTAACATCCGTACCCCTTCCAGTATTAAGTTGCAAGCAACAGACAATTGCATTAAGTAATGTGCGTAATGTAAACAATACATTCATCCTTGAATAAAGCATTGCTGTTTTACCCCTAGTGGCAACAACACATCTACAACCTTAGAACTTGCTGTCACTATCCCAGGTTAAATAGAGGTTGAACCCAACTATCATGCATAAATACCCCCTCTTGGAGTCACAAGTATTCACTTGGCCAAGGCTTCAACAAGTAACGGAGAGCATGCAAGATCACAAATGACATAGACATGATAATATAATATTCAGCTCCACATAGGTATCAATATAAGTCAGATCCCAGCAAACACAACATGTAGCATTACAATAAGATGATCTTGATCATGATAGGCAGCTCACAAGATCTAAACATGATGGCACAAGTGGAGAAGACAACCATCTAGCTACTGCTATGGACCCATAGTCCAAGGATGAACTACTCACGCATCACTCCGGAGGCGGGCATGGCGATGTAGAGCCCTCCGGTGATGATTCCCCTCTCCGGCAGGGTGCCGGGAAGAGCTTCAGAACCCCCCGAGTTAGGGTTGACGACGGCGGCGGCAGCGAATATGTTCTGGATGAAAGGCTCGGTGTTTTAGGGTTTTCACGTCTCGGGGAATAAATAGGCGAAGGGGCGATGTCGGCGGACCCCCGAGGGGCCCAAACCACAGGCTGGCGCGGCAGAAGGTGGGGCCGCGCCGCCAGGTGGTTTGGCCTTTTGTTTCGTGCAATTCCGAGAATATTTCCAGAAGTAACTTTCTGAAACCAAAAACAGCAGAAAACAGGGAACTGGCACTGTGGCATCTTGTTAATAGGTTAGTCCCAGAAAATGCATAAAAGTGATATGAAGTGTATATAAAACATGTAGCAAATGGTATAATATAAGCATGGAACAGCAGAAATTATGGATACGTTGGAGACGTATCAGCTGCCAAAGTGGGTCCACCACTGGGGCCCACCAAGAAGATGGATAAGGCTAGGAGTCAAGTTCAGCAGATGGGTTAGCTCATCTGCCCCAAGGAAGCCCGACAAGTTCAACAACAACGCTCTGCGGCTATGGACCAGGCGACCTTCCGGGGTCACCCCTTGCCCGGAGAACAAGGCGGAATACCCGCGGGTCCGTGCGCCTAGCAAGAGGCCAGGCGTGCCCCCGGGTCCTCCATCCGTACCGCTGAAGGGATAAGACCGCCAGCTCACCGGAAGCTGGTGGAAGACTTGGGCGCCAAGACGAAGGCCGCGCCCTGATGACGTTGCCACGAGCGTAGTTGGTGGGGCGGACAGGTTTTGTCCATCCCACCTTTTCCAAGGGCGGAAGACCGCGCCGTCCTGGGGAGAATTCTTGGAGGAGAGGATGCACATCTCCTCCAAAGACCGCCGAGGGGTTCTCCCGCCAAAAACCCCTCACGCCCCTCGCGTGCCCATGTCGGATCCCCTTAGCCAATAAAAGGAGGACCATGCACCGGGGAAGGGGGGACGAGTAAGATAGAGCTCAAGCAAGACTAGACTAGGGTTCGGAGGGTAGAGAGAGAGTGATCTCCCCAGGGCAGGATCTGCTCTTCGTCTACCTCCGCCGGAACTCTGCCGGGTTCATCCCAGAACACCCTTGTACACCACAACATGATGAACACTTCAACCCAGACATGCAGGAGTAGGGCTTTTAGCCTCCGGGCGTCCTGGACCTGGGTAACTCCGTGTGTCTCTCTGCGTTGTTTGCCCGCGTGCCACGGCGAAGAACTTGACGATCTTGCTCCTAGGTAAGGCGTCTTCCAGCCTCCTTCGCGCCCCGTGCCGAACCTAAAAAGGGGGTATCATCTACTCCCGGTGTCCATCAACCGAGACACAACATCTGGCGCGCCAGGTAGGGGGTGCAAGCGCTGGATTCGTCTTCATCTTCGTCAACCTCAAGTTCAACGTCAAGATCATCGTCAAGTTCTGCGTCAGGCAGTTCGTCTCAAGACCTTCATTGAGCTCTACATCCGCAGCAGGATCAGCAGTCAGTTTCTCGTCCGCGACGAAAGCTACTCTGAACTCTTCTTCTCCAACAAGGTCATCAGCACCCTCCGGCCAAGGTGGGCAGTCGCCTCATCAGCAAGCAGGAAACATGTCAGGAACTCGGGAGGTCCTTGGTGAGCCAGCAAGTCAGTCACCTCGGAACAGCTGGGGGCTAGGGGAAGCCTTGGGTGCAGCCCGAGCGCTTCTCTCTTTCCCACCAGATCAGTGCAAGAAAGATCCCCGTGCGAAGGCATGGATCGCAAGCTTGGAAAGTCTGTTGAACTACGCTCACCAATGCCACGCTCCCACAAGTTCTGCCCCGACTATCGACGCCGGCACCGCCATTCCTGCACCAGCACCGCCGGAGGAAGTGCAGCCCGAGGACCCTCATGGCAAGAGGCCCATGGCGCCTCTTCATGAAGGTACTGGCCAGAGCTCCAATCCCCGGCGACGCTCCCGGGAGGAGATGGAGGGTCAGACAGGCCAGCACCTCAAAACCTGCTGCACGCCGTACCTGGCAACCGTCATCGATCTCTATCGCCTGGAACAAGAGACTGGGGAGACGCTGCATCATTACATCTGGAGGTTCCGGGGCGTCGTCGACCGCATTCCCCCGGCCGATCTCCGAGAGGTCTCCGCCATCGTTGTCTTCCACGTCAACGTCCGCAACCTAAAAATTCGCAAGAAACTGAGCCTTCATGCTGTGGACACGTTGGAGGACCTGTGGAACATAGCTGACCGTTGTGCCCGAGGAGAGGAAGCTCTCAACCTTCCTCCCCACCAGACTCACTGAAACATGTCACTGCAAGATGTACCCGGAAGTGTCAAGTTATCAATTCAAGGGCTCCTGTGATCAATAAAAGATAAGTGTTCCTTGAACAAGTCCTCTCTGTGTTGAGCTGTCTATTTTGCGGGTATAAAACATGTGTAAAAATCGGGAACGTGGCTCGACCGTCGAGCGAGCACTCATGGGGTAGCGACTCTCCCGGGGGTAAAAAGCGGTGCGAGACCTGATACTCCCCGGGGACGTGCGTGCCAGCAGAGTGAGCGGCCTTCTGGGAATCAGTAAGGCCTGTGAGTGCATTCCTGATCAGTCAGGGCCTCACGGGTAAGCTTACATCCCCGAAGGATCCCTCAGAAAGACGTGGAGACAGTAAAAACATGCTAAGCTCAGTAAAAATACCCGCAAAGTAGAGCAGCAAAGCAAGTTCTAGCATATTACATCCAAGTTTTGGAACCAAAGCATGAAATCTAACTCAGAGTGTTATTACATTTGGGCACGAGGTGCTCGAATGTTTTGCAGGAAACCTAGTGGCGCGGGAACATCTTTGTGGCAATTGCGGTCGCGGACCGTTCACCGCCTGGAGGGAGCCCTTGGAGGGGGATGATGCCACGAAATTCGGCATGACGGCGTTCGGGTTGGCCTCCCGGAACGCCACCATCACAGAAGCTGATGTGAGCTTGCTCGCCTCATGCTTATCACCAATGAGTTGGGCAGTCATCTTGTTCTTGAAGGTTCGAACGTCGGCAGCAACCTTCCTGATGAACTCCGTGACATGGGGCAAGCTCTGGCAGTTCAGCTCCAAGGTTGGAAGTGCAGTCCTCAAGTTCAGCCGCTCCACCTGTTTCGTGGCTTCTTGGCTGGCCTCCGCAATCATGGCAAGACCTTCTAGGCTGGAGCGGCGAAGCTCTGACAGCTCAGTTGACGCTTGGGAGTTGGCCTGGACCAGCTTCTGGTTGTTCTCTTTCAACCCCGCAAGCTCTTCATTCCGCGCCTTCATAGACTCTTCAAGTTCAGAAATCTTCTAGCCGTCTTTCTCGGCCTGTTGCTGCAAAGCGCGGACGGACTCTTGCTCTTGATGGAGGGTCTTCTTGATATCCTCGATGATCTGGTTGTTTTCCTCCTCCTTAAGCTGGCGCCTCTTGATCTCCTTGTCCTTGGCCTGGAGTGCCTCCTGGTGGTGGTCAGCGGCATCCTTCAGACGCCGCTCTGTTTCCTGCTCTAGCTGCAGCTTCTGGCTTTCCAAGGATTTAACCTTTCCAGCCAGCTCGACCTCTCGGGTCGCCAACTGCTGCTCCCTCACCGCCATGGCCTGCTCGCGTCGGTTGTGCTCAGCTTTCCGCTCTGCACCTTTCTGCTCAAGGGACACCCACATGCTGGAAACTTGGACTGCGAGACGGTTGAGCTTGTCCATTCCCCTCTGGATCAGATCTTCGGTTTTCCCAATTGTCTCCACGATGGCCGCCTCACGACTGATGTACTCCTCGTCCAACTGGTGCATCCCACGGAGAATGGCGTCCATAGCACTTTCCCCACTAATAGGGATCTGGGGAGCCGCTTCTGAAGAGCTCCCGGGGCACTGGCAACCTTCAAACGCTTGGCAGTGAGGTCCTCCTCGATCCTCGTTAGCTCGGCGATCTCCTTGCTAGCCCCCGAATCCGTGGAGAAATTGGTGAACGTCCTCAGAGTCTGCCCGGTCATCAGCGAGCTCTCCAGCAAGTCAGGGGAGACCTCGGGACCCAACGCTTCGTCATGGTCTTGGCCTGGAGCGGAAATCATAGTTTGGGTCCCAGCCACACGCGAGCTGGGCGCGCCTTTGGACACCTCCTGGCCATCCGAGGGAGTAAAGGAGGGCGGTTTTTCCTGGCTGGCGACGCCAAGCAAGTCGCCCGGAGAAAGGACATTCGCCACAGAAGCATCTGGAAACAAGAAAATGTCAAGCACACTGGAGACATGAAATCGGAGCAACATAACCCGGGAGCGCGAGTGCACCTGCTTGCTCTGGTGTCCGGGCGTCTGGACCTTCTCTGGGGCGGGCCGGGGAGGCCACAGTCGCGCTCCCCACCCCGCTCCCACGACGACCGTCAACTTCCGCCAGTGGGGGGGGACATCCCTCTGCCACAAGCTCCAAAGCTGGTGGCGGTGTCATCTTCTGCCGCGTCGCGCCGCCTCTTGCTGGTCTCCAGGGAAGGCGAGCCCCTGCACCGACATATGGTCACTTTCCTTGGGGAGGAGAGAAATACAAAAAGCTGGAAGAAGTTTGGGGAAAAGCTTACTCCCGGGTGCGCTTGTTCCCAAGGACACCGGAACCTCCACAGACCCGGCAGAGGAGGCGTGGGGGCTCTGTTGATGCTCGCCCGGAGAGGTGACTGGTCCCACCGCAGGAGGCGAATGGTGGGGGGACATTCTTGGACGTGGGGCCAAGACAAAGTCGGCCGTGTTGGTCTCCACGTCCATGAGGTCACCATCACCGCCAACCACCTCTGCGGGCAGGAAAAGAATGCTTGCCCCCGGGTCGAGGACCACGGTGGTCTCTAGAGAGCGATGCGGGGAAGAAACCTTCTCCCCGCATCCTCACCGTCATCGTCATCGTCATCTTCGTCGTCGTCGCCGTCTTCACCATCATCTTCATTGTCGCTGCTGTCGTCGTTGCCAGCGGCGGCCTCATTGCCATCGCCATCATCTCCGTCATCAGAGCCAGTGGAGTCCTCCTCGGATTCCTCTTCTTCGCTCTCTTCTTCAAACTCAGGGAGTTCTCCTTCTTCGTCAGAGCTAGAGGGAGCCTTGGCCTTCCGGGTCGTCGTCCGGGTGGGTTTGTGCCCGTGATCAGAGCGGCCCACAATTCCAAAGGCATTGCAAGTTGGCATTGACTCTAGAATCTCTGCCTTCTCCGGGTCGTCACACAGGGGCCGAAATCCTGCCGGCAGCTTATATTTGACGTCCCGGGTGAACATCCCGATCATGTTGTCCCGGAGGAGGGTGCGGTCCATATCAGGACTCCTCAGACGAGACGGGTCCAGGGGACCCTGGAAATCCCAAGCTGGGTGCGGCCGCTTCTGCAGAGGCGCCAGGCAGTTGCGAAGGAAGTGGGCAACAATGACAGCTCCAGAAACTCCTTTCTCGCGAAGGAGCTTGAAGCGTGCTACTGCAGCCGAAAGATCATCATCCTGATAGCTGACGCACCTCCAGGTCTCCAATCTCACTGGATGTTCCGTCGGTTCTTCGAGGAGTGGCAGGGCTTCTAGCACCTCGACCAAGAACCAGCGTTGCCTCCACTCATCCCACTTGGAATTGATTGCCATGTGAGGGCACTTTAGCTTAACCTTCTGGCGGAAGCAGAAGGTGACACCGCCCCCCATCCAGCCATCCTTCCCGATGCAGGGGTAGAAGAAGTGGCGGAACAGAGCCACGGATGGCATCACCCCGACGAACGCTTCACAATCATAGGCGAAGACCGTCAAATCCAAGATCGCGCCCGGGTCAGATGCAGAAGCCTCAACCCATATGCACGCAAGATCTCTAAAAAGAAATCTGAGAAGGGGGAACAAGCCCCATCAGCATGAAGCCGTCAAAAATTGGGATCTACCCGGGCGCCCTGGTCTCGAGCAAAAATAGACAGCTCAACACAGTGCAGGAGCATCAGGCGCGTCAAAAAAAGGTGGGAAAACCTTCGTCGGCACTCGAGCAGGAGCATCAGGCGCGTCGTCAGACTCCATCACTCCGAGGTGCCTGGCCTTCCGCATCATCTCGGCGTTGTCAGCATAATCACTCGGAAACAAGGCCTGCCGCTTGCGGAGCTCAGCCCGCTCGGCGCCGCGCTCCGATCTTCGCCACGCCCTTTCGGATCTGGGAGACAGTTCCTGCCTCAAGAGAGAGGACCTGCTAGCCTTATTCTTCCGAGCCGCGACCTTCACTCGCGCCATTGAAGCAGAAGGAGAGCTGCGGCGGCGAACGGCAGAGGCGGCAGCCCGAAGCAAGGAGAGGGAGATGGAAATGGAGGCTGCGATTTGGGGATTTCAAAGATTTGGGGGAGTAACGGCTACCGTGCTGCGAGGCTTGGCTTATAAGGCATCCCACGCATCACGTCACGGTCCCATTACAATGACTGGCGCGGGGATCGAGGGGACGTTCCGTTTCGAGCGCTCCCTCTCGTTGGATTCAAGATAGACGTTGGTCGTCCATGCGAACCGCAACGTTTGCCGCGACCAACTCCAAGAAGGCTCGGGGGCTCGTCTCTACTTCATCCTGGCAAGCCTCCGACAAAGCAGTCAAGGCAAGTCGTCGGGCACCCACTTCGGCCAACTCTTTGGCCATAGCCCCGGCAGCAATTGAAGCAAGAGCCGCCGGGACCATGCCCGGGGGCTACTGTCGCAGCAGTGGAACATGGGGTTCCCCTGATGCTGCCAAAGTGGGTCCACCACTGGGGCCCACCAAGAAGATGGACAAGGATAGGAGTCAAGTTCAGCAGATGGGTTAGCTCATCTGCCCCAAGGAAGCCCGACAAGTTTGACAATAACGCTCTGCGGCTACGGACCAGGCGACCTTCCGGGGTCACCCCTTGCCCGGAGAACAAGGCGGAATACCCGCGGGTCCGTGCGCCCGGCAGGAGGCCATGCGTGCCCCCAGGTCCTCCATCCGTACCGCTGAAGGGATAAGACCGCCAGCTTGCCGGAAGCTGGTGGAAGACTTGGGCGCCAAGACGAAGGCTGCGCCTTGATGACATTGCCACGAGCGTAGTTGGTGGGGCGGACAGGCTTTGTCCATCCCACCTTTTCCAAGGGTGGATGATCGAGCCGTCCTGGGGAGAATGCTTGGAGGAGAGGATGCCACGTCTCCTCCCAAGACCATCGAGGGGTTCTCCCGCCAAAAACCCCTCACGCCCCTCGCGTGCCCATGTCGGATCCCCTTAGCCTATAAAAGGAGGACCATGGCACCGAGGGAAGGGGGACAAGTAAGATAGAGCTCAAGCAAGACTAGACAAGGGTTCGGAGGGTAGAGAGAGAGGTGATCTCCCCAAGGCAGGATCTGCTCTTCGTCTACCTCCGGCCGGAACTCTGCCGGGTTCATCCCAGAACACCCTTGTACACCACATCATGATGAACACTTCAATCCAGACATGCAGGAGTAGGGCTTTTAGCCTCTGGGTGGCCTGAACCTGGGTAACTTTGTGTGTCTCTCTGCGTTGTTTGCCCGCGTGCCACGGCAAAGAACTTGACGATCTTGCTCCCGGGTAAGGCGTCTTCCAGCCTCCTTCACGCCCCGTACCGAACCTAAAAAGGGGGTATCATCTACTCCCGGTGTCCATCACCCGAGACACGACACTAGACAATTCTCTTTTTCTTAATTAATGTAATAGACGAAAAAAATCTTCGACAAGAAAAAATCACCAAGTTACAAGAGGCCCTTCGTTACTTGGCCTATGTTGATATTTGCACTTCAGTGCCAAGTCTATAATTATGGGGTGCCTTCTCTCTGCTCCCAATGTTGTTATCGTTAACCCTTTTCTGTACATTTTTTGAAGTGCCATGAAATCAGTAGTTCTATCTTGTTTGAATTTCATTACGTTTGACAGAATGTTTCTTATATTTTTTCTGAGAGCAATGAGACTAATATGGTGAATCGAGAAGTTGATCGAAACTGGTTCACTGCGATATTACTTTGACATGCGCGGTGACCAAATGTGGAGCTTCCCCAACGATAGGGGGGCATGCACCCCCCCCCCCCCCTTCTCCTCAACACTGCTTGCCCTCTACACAATCTTCGTCAAGCTCCGCCATTACATGTTTGCATGTGATGTTCGTTATATTTGACCTGAGTCACTGTCATCGCTCTAGTCCATTACGTCGAATAAATGATGGACTCTCCTGAACCAAGCACAAATAAAATAAATTCATGGCGCATATTATTCAGCACCTTGAGGTTGATTTGAAGTTAGACCGTGAGGTCTCCCACTAAGTGATGGTGTAATTTGTTCTCATATTAGCTAAGTTATTTCAAAAAAAAGATCCCTAGTCAGGAGTCTTGATGAATTTGGGTATGATCCACCATGCCTACATCATGAATGTGTCTACCATTTGTTCCTTTATATATGGTTGTCTAAATGTAAATACTCTACACCGCGTTGACTTGATCCTACATATGTCACACATTTGTTGTGTCAAAATTGATATGACTCATCTGTGGCATTGCAATAAGCTTGCATAGGGTTTTTAGCACAAATACTTATCTGAGATTGGCGTGGCTTAGTATCTCGTCGAACATTTGGTTCGCATCAACTTGCTCTGACTCCATAGACCGAATGTCAACAACTTCTATGGACATTTGTTGATTGTTGGGTGCCTCCAACGGCACCTCCGTCGTATTGTGTCATGAATCTCCCGGAGTACCTCTGAGATGGACGGCCTTTGCTCATGCGGCCCCACGGATCTGATAGCTAGCTCAGCAATATTTTCACTTATTGTGGATTGTACCCCGTATTTAGCTACCCATCGATGATTTTGTTGATGTCTGCATATGTTATCTAGCCTGCACCATTCAAGTTTATTTGCCAATGGCAAATGCAGAGGCTCACTAATATCAACCAGTGGTAGAGCTTGCCAAGGATCGCTGGGGGATACAAAAGATGATTGTTTAGGGGCAAAAAGCTCTAGCTTTTGATTATAAGCCTTGTAAAAAATTCTTTAGTGGTTCTTCCAAAGGTGGTGGGGGGGCTGGTGCCCCCCTCCCCCTTTACATGTACATAGCTTTGGCTCTATCCACGATTTACACATGTGACAATGTTATCATGACCAGTGATATGCCCGCCCGAGATAAGCTCAATTAGAATGACACCAAACTCGTAGATGTCACTCTTCTCACTTAGCTTTTTTTCCGGGCACTTTTCTCACTTAGTAGCACATACATATAGTACCAACACATGAACCAGGCAGAAAAAGCAAGAAGCAATGTGCATCAGATGCTACCAGGTAAGATACACTCCAACTATTTAGTTTCTTAAACAAGAAATGAAGAATGTATGAACCTTGGTAGACATAGAGAAAGGCCTTACTCTAGATCCACCTAGAGAAACGTTGTGTGCGTCGATTTGATGCAGAGGCGGGGTGGGGGGTTAACCTCCATTTTGAGATGATAAAATGACTTCCAGTTGAGGACACATGAGGAGCTCCATCAACCACGGATTTGATAGGCCAAATATGCAATTTTTTCTCTCATGTTATTTTGTGAGATCTTATGTATTGTATCGGTGTGATGCTAACTTTTGACTTTAATAAAGCGTCCTTTAGCGGGAAAACAAATTGTTGTCTAGAAGGATGTTAATTTTCTTAACATATATGTGAATGATGGTTGGGGTTCATCTTGTATGGATATACTATATACCTAAACTTTAAAACTTCCAAGGAAAAGTAATAATTAAGAATCCCTCGACTACATGCCAGTCGAAAATTTTGATGAAAAATATAGGAAGGTACCTTTTGCAGCATCTTCTGCTATCCGGAGACTCTGGGCCCAACTAGTCAATTTCACATCATTATGTCCTATTGTGAACAGCAGGAAATGTTTTATGTACATTTGCAATGTTATAATGCTCTAACAAGTACATTCATCTAATACTTCATGTTGATCATAAGGTTTAATACTAAAAATATAGGAAGGTACCTTTTGCAGCATCTTCTGCTATCTGGAGACTCTGGGCCCAACTAGTCAATTTCACATCATTATGTCCTATTGTGAACAGTAGGAAATGTTTTATGTACATTTACAATGTTATAATGATCTAACAAGTACATTCATCTAATACTTCATGTTGATCATAAGGTTTAATACTAAAATAAACAGCGATCTAGAGACAATTAAGTGAAATACTATCATCTATGGCAAAGAGATTCAAAAATACATGCTGGGGAGCTGTTCCAACGAGGACTGACATGGTTGCTCTCTTTATGCAGCACTTTTCATCATCATATTCATACGACTGTGGCTGAGCAGGGAAGGGAAGAGCAAGGAGGGAGAAACTGATTTATAGGTGGGCCCTATCTGGTGGCATGGCTTATCAAATTTCAGGAAAAAAATGGTAGTGTGGAGCTTCCATTAGTAATAGAGGATATAAGGAGATAAATAGATGAATAGTGGACCCAAAATGAATGTTTATGCATGTTGTGCAGATTGCTGATTTTGTGGTAAACCAACATTAAATATATGGCTCACTTGCACACATAAGTTCATCCCTCTCATGCTGATTTGGTGCTAGCCATCCTACTATTTGTTCAAAATAATCTTATAAACATTGATAATACTCCCTCGGTTTCAAAATATAAGG
This sequence comes from Poa pratensis, assembly GCA_947311845.1. Lineage (NCBI taxonomy): Eukaryota > Viridiplantae > Streptophyta > Magnoliopsida > Poales > Poaceae > Poa > Poa pratensis. The sequence goes on along the minus strand of CAMZMU010000055.1, from coordinate 52,006,574 downwards.
CTCATAAATTTAGTCAAAGGTCAAAGATTATTATCTTTGACCAAATATATATAAGAAAATATCTAACATCTACAATACTGAATAAATACAATATGATAATAGATTTATAACTTGTCAAAATTAGAAATGATACATTTTGACTAAATTTATACGCCTTGGAATGGAGAGGGTACAATATTAGTTTTTGCACAGCTCTTCCATTTGTTTCGTACAACAACTAATAGCAAGGAAAATTGGAGAGAGTCAAATTCTTGATAATGATACAATGCAACAATTGTCGAAACTGGAAGCTAGGGAAATCAGGTGAATTTAAGATAAATAAACCACTCTTTAGAACTAGTGATTACTAAAATACTTACGGAACTTATACTTTCGATTTATACAGAATTATGGGTAATCAAAAACTGAATTTTACGATAATCTTATATGAAAAATCGCAATGCGGAAGAAATTAATTTTCAATTTGTGTTTATGAACCTAACAAATTCAGTCTAGCAAATTTTGAGCATTTATGCATGTCACAATTTTGAACTCAAAATGCCAAAAAATGTGGATAACACTAACTTTGTTTGCATTCCATAAATGTGTAATACTGAATTAAAAAATCCATAGTAGTACATGTTTCCATAGTTGACTTATAATGTTTTAAGTCTATGGTCCATCAAACGAAGGAGCATAAACGCTTGGAGGGGGTTATCGTAGACGATTTAGTGACTCGGTGTCTAAGAGGGTGTGTAGTTGCAAATTAGTCACGATTGTGACGGCGAGCATGTGAATTCAATCAAACTTCCAACTACCGAGAGATGCAAATGATACGTTTAGAATGTTCCAAAGTTAAATATTATACCAACTAGTTGAATGCCCGTGCGTTGCTACGGGTTATCAAGTTTCTTTCTTTGGACATCTCGTTCATCCGTAGACACCTTCGTAGTTATCCGCAATCAAATAACGCTGTCATTGTCATCCATAGACACCTCGTTCCGAACGGGATTTTCTCGAACTCAAGCAAGTCATCATGGATGAAACATCGTTCAAAATATTCACTATTCGTGTACTTCCTCGGCCATTGTGATCTTCCACTCCTTTCCACCCACCATTTGGTTATACCACTGCTATATTGTCCTTTGCTCCAACATACATAGCCATCTCAAGCCACGAAACTTTGTATTAAAAGCATTACTTTACTTTATATGAACGTATGAAGACAATATTGTTCGAATTGTTCTGAGTTCAGCTAAATATGCTCAAACAACAACAGTAGGACAAATAAATAATTTGCATGTCTAGTATAAATGACGCTTGAAATCTTTTTAAGTTGCAAGGCACTTATTCCTTTGGAGCTTCTTCACATAGACGTGAAGCTCTTTGGCAATGTGGATTGAGATGGGTCAAGATCTTATCGTATGCCCTTTACCATGATTTTTAGATACAAACACGCATGACATACCACTTGAGAATCACTTCATCGTTCAGACATGTCATGGAAATTTCCCAATAAAGCTGACTTAATTGAGTGTTGAACTGTACTCAGAAAACCAGTATAAGCTTCTTATAGGTTTCCCCAGGATTTAATGTAATCAGGATTCCTGCCGCTGCCTTGGGCCCCTCCTTTTTTCATGAAACTTAGGTAGTAAATGAAATATAGTACAATGAACTCAACATCTCTAGAGAAGTTCATATGCTAGGGAACTTCAGTAGGTTCGGGTAAATATAAACAACAATTTCAATACACCGGAAATCCTAGCTTTGTTTCCATCCCTGAACCTTTTAAATTGTGTAATCTGTATAAATTCACTTGTAGAACACAACTTTGCTAAAAAAAATTAAATAATACATTTTATTAAAGAAAATCGAAGAATATTACACGGATTGAGGGTTTTTCAAAAATAATGCGGCCTAATCGGGGGCCAAAACGACAGGCACCTATCGTCGGGGGCCAGGACGATAGGTGCCAATCGCTGTGGCCGCAGACGACTGCATGCTGGCTGGGCCAGCCCACGCGGACGACGAGCCACTCGTGCTCGAGTGGACGGCAATCGACGGCTCCTTTCTTCCTCCTCGCGTCTCTCTCTCTATTTCGGCCGAGCTCGTTTTGCTCCGGCGATTCCCGGCCGATTTACTCGAAACAACCACAAAATCTTCGTCCTAGAACCTCATATAGGTAGTAGGGAGCATAGGAAACTTCGATCTACTCATGGGATAGCTTGGGGTGGCAGTTTGGTGGAGCTTGTGTGAAGCAATGGTGGAGGTTGGGGTAGCTCGTGCAGGAGGTGGTGGTGGTGGTGCGGCTGCTGCTCCGGTGGTGGTGGAGGTGGTGTTGCTCCGGTGAATCAAGGCACGCGTCAAGGGTACGTGTTCTTTGTCTAATTAGGTTTAGATTAATTAGGTTTGCGTTTAGGGTTAAGTTTGTGCGTACGGTAGTATTGAGTGCGGGTACTATTGAGTACGGTTTGCATTCATGATTAATTAGGTTTGTATTTAAGTTTAGATTAATTAGGTTTGTTTATTAGTTTACGAGTCCGGGTATTTTATCGTGCGATATTAAGTAGTTAATATATTTTGGAGAGTCGGTATAATTTTTTGGAGAGTCGGTAATATATTTTGGAGAGTCAGTATATTTTTTCAGAGAGTCGGTATATTTTGGGAGAGTCGATAATATTTTTGGGAGAGTCAGTATAATTTTTCAGAGAGTCGGTATATTTTCGGAGAGTCGGTAATATTTTTCGGAGAGTCGGTATAATTTTTCAGAGAGTCGGTAATTTTTTTCGGAGAGTTGGTATATATATTTAGTGGTGTTCGGGTTATTATTATTAATCGATGGTACTTAATATTTTTCTAGGCGAACAGAGATGTCTGATGTAGTGAAGTGTACGTTCTACTACGGTGATGGTACTGTGTTAACAAATGAATTGGGGGCAGATTTGAGTCAGTTTCAGAACTCGGAGTTGGAACTTAATTCCCCGCAGACATGGTCGATTAGTCAGGTGAAAGACTGATTGGCAGGATGTTTAGGTCTTAATCCTGAAACAGACACCGTTGGCGTGCATGCATTGTGGTCGAAGTCAAGGGCAAGGGCAGACATATTCTTCTATCTGAGGCCGATAGATCGGACCTCTCAGTGGGTGCGCTGGCTGCAAGCCTGTGAAACCAGGGGCACAAACCCAGTCGCCCTTCTGCTTCCTGTCGCGAAGGAAGTGAATTCATATGTCGGGAGGGTGGCAATGAACCTGGGCAGAGCAGTCAAGAGATGCATACTGAAGAATATGATTATAGCCAGTCAGGAGATGTTGGAGGCGGCGGTTACGAGTCCGGCGAGAACAGTCAGGCTAATGCGGAGGATGATTATACTGGTGAGGCAGATGCGGACGATCAATTTGGGCATATGCAGAACCAGATGGAAGAGGAAGATACAGATGGTGATAGTGCTGACGCCGATGATTCCGATGAGTCAGATGACGAGCTGGAGGTGCCAAATCCAGCGTCATGGAATCAGGACTATACTTCTGCGATGACCGTGAATGATGGTCATGATTCTGCATGGCAATATCACGAGAATAAAATTGCCGTTGGTGCTCTCTATCCTGACAAGCAACATTTGCAGGACGCGATCATTAAGTGGGCAATGTCGACGGCGAGGGTTTTCATAACAAAGGTATCTAGTAAGAAATATATGACAATGGAATGCCAGGTACCGAGCTGTCCAGCGAGGGTGCATGGATATCTCCCTATGTTTGGGCTAAACTGGAAGGTCAGTGACTTGGTACAGCACACATGTAAACTTCAAACCATACCTAAAGATCATGCCAATATTTCGTCCACCCTTCTTGCTCGGTTGCTTTACTCGGAGTTAGTGGTGGGCAAAGATGTGGACGTTAAGGCCATTGTGCAAAAAGTGTTGAGCAGGTTTAAGTACACAATTTCTTATGGCAAGGCTTGGAGGGCTAAGCAGCGGGCGCTTGAGATCAGATTTGGTTCTTTTATGGACTCATATGACTCAGTTGTTCGGCTCGTTCATACATTGCAGGCCCGTAATCCAGGCACCCATGTGGGCGTTCAACACTTCTATATGCAAGAGTTCCCAAATGTAAAAGTGTTGCATCGTTTGTTCTTCTCTTTCGGTGTATGCATTGAAGCTTTCAGTCATTGTCGGCCAGTGATTTGTGTTGATGGAACTTTTCTCACTGGCAAGTACAAAGGGCAGATTTTGACCGCCATTGGTCAGGACGGCAACAATCAGATCGTGTCGCTCGCTTTTGCTTTTGTGGAGAGCGAGAATACTGCAAGTTGGACATGGTTCTTCAGGCAGCTAAAAATTGCAGTAGTGAAGGATAAGCCGAATGTGTGCATCCTTCATGACAGGCATGCAGGTATACTCAATGCCATCAAGGCACTCACAAATCCTGGGCCAGAGGAAGAAACGCCATGGGTGGACTTGCAGAGCCGTTGGTGCATGCGCCATCTTGGGGCCAATTTTTTCTCGCAATTCAAAAACAAGGATCTGATGAATTTATTCAAAAAACTCTGCAAGCAGAACCAGACATGGAAGTATAATTACATTCGTGAGATGCTTGATAAGTTCACTAACAGACATGTTAAGCATAGGAAACTTGCACGGAATGCAGCCGTGGCAGCACATGCACAACTTGTAGCGCAACAGGCAGCAGCAGGACCTCCACCAGAGGAGGATGTACCCGTTGGGCTTTGTGACTTGCCAGGATTTGATCCGCCTGGGGTTAGGAGAAAGGCTGGGAGACTGATTAAAAACTTTCAGCAGTGGATAGAGCACGAGCCTCTTGAGAGGTGGTCTTTGCTGCACGACACTCATGGAGCTAGATACGGCGTCATGACTACCAATCTCGCTGAAACATACAACTTTGTGCTACGAGGCAACCGGGCTTTGCCTCTGACAGCCATTGTGGAGGGTATTTTCATACATGTTGACACACTATACCCGTAAACTAAACATGTATGTTGTTTTGTACAAACAGGTTGAAGTGGGCCGGGCTTTTACCGTTGGCGCGGCTAGTTGAGGCCACAACTCAGTCTTTACGCCTAAAGATTGACCACTCCCTGCTCACTTGCTTAGTTGACAGATGGAGGCCTGAGACGCACACGTTTCACTTTCGTTGGGGTGAGATGGCGCCCACACTGGAGGATGTGTCTTTCTTGTTGGGTCTGCCTTTGGCGGGCACGCCCATAGGACCGTTGGAGGCTCCGGCTAATTGGGAGCAAGCTATGGCCGAGCGTTTTCAGGGTATTAATCCCGCCGCTAGGCCATTTGGGTCGGAGGATCACGGACCCAAGCTTGAGTGGTTGCTCGATTTCCAGGTTAGTTCAGATTTTTAAAATGTTTTACCTAACATGATCTTTCTCATTTCTCACGTACTTTCTTCGCTACATACAGGTACAGAAATTTCCGGGGTATCCAGGCGTCCCACTCAATGGGACACAGATCACTCGGAGCCTGGAGGCATACATCATTTGGCTGCTCGGAAAGGTTATGTTCACTGAGAACCATGTCAGCACTATCAGCGCGAGGTACATCCCTATTGCACGTGAGATCGCGGAAGCCACAGAGCGAGGGCAAATCGTGCAGAGGAGTTGGGGGTCTGCTGTGTTAGCTGCTACGTACCGAGGTATGTGCAACGGGTGCCAACTTGTTGCGGCAAATGCAGGTCTGCTTGGATGTCCTATATTGTTGCAGCTCTGGTCGTGGGAGAGGTTCCCTATCGGACGACCAGACGTACGAGCTGAGCAGGCTTACCCGGTGACCCCGTTGTTAGACGCTGAGAGGATAGACTTGCCTACTTTCGGTACACTGTGGACGCGTCGTGAGGTATGTGTACATATCACAATTTAACGTATTGCATGCCTGTTTCATTACACATGTGATGTCACTAATTTTGTTTCCTGCAGAGACGCTATGCTCAAGATAACATGCGGAATTGCTACGAGGCTTTCACCGAGCAGTTTGACTACTTGAGCGAGGGTGCGGTTCTCTGGCAGCCGTACACGGCGGCTGCTATGCACGCTAAATACCCGGGTGGTATCTCCACGCTCTGCACGAGAGATCGTAACTACTGGATGACAAAATCGAAGATCATCTTCGATGTATTCGTGGAGGAGATGGCCCAGCAGCGGGTTATGAGGCAATTTGGTCTCCGACAACTTGCACTTCCTCCGCCAACGGATAATCCCGTCCCACCCATCATTCACGGGTATGTATTTCTATGTGTTCCAAACTTTTCCACATGTTACAGCTAGTTAAATGACGAGCACACATCACAAATGTAGGTTCTCAAGAAAAGGAACAAACAAGACCAGGCAACAGTGGCTTCAGAGGCTTCAGCCGTACACCGCAGAGTGGCACAGTGCCACGGAACAAGTCTGGGTGGAGACTCTCGAGTTTGATCCCGCACTGTTCGATTCCTATTTAGCGGTTTATAGCACCTCGACACGAGTGCGCATCCTGAATCATGAGCACCCAGAGGCGACACCGGCCCCTTCTACGTGGGATATGTATCCAAGCCAGTCTACTGCAGGCACCAGACAGTACGCCGTAAGTTCATTCCCCCTATTGAATGCATGTATGCTTCACCTACGTTTCATTAAAAATTCTTGTCCAAATTACAGGCTCAGTTGACACACGAGCTGCAGACTGATGTGGCTACCTACGCTCGTTCGATTTCGAGCGGACCACTACTTGAGCGCCCGCCGCATTACTCTTGGGTGCGGCGCTTCGAGGAGAGGCTCCGTCGTATCTACGAGGTGATCACTTGCACACGTTCCGATGTTGATCCGCAGACAGCAATGCGGCCACCTCGTCGTTCCCAGCCACAGACGCAGCTGCATCGCACTCCTGAGCAGCCGCAGCACACTCCGGAGCAGCCGCAGCCCCAGCACACTCCTGAGCAGCCGCAGCGACACCGACACCAGCCGCGACCACGTCTACCTACGCAGCCTACGCCCAGACCACCGCCGCCTGACCAGGCTGGAGGTTCGTCGTGGCAGCAGCAGCAGCAGAGCCCAACGTCGGGCGGCTTCATTCTTCGTCCACAACCCCAGCCACAGGGTATGTATTTTGTTATATCTTGTTTTCGATATTAATCATGGTACAATTTCGTCTACTAAGTTTTTATGTTGACTCTGACAGGGTATCAGTCTTCCATGTCCGGCCAACAGTTGTCTGGATCAACGTGGGGGAGTGAGCAGGATGCGTACAACTATCACGACGCATGGATGGGCATGTACAACACTCCTCCACCACAGCCCACACAGGAGACACAGCAGGACCACGACGAGTCCCTGGATCCTGCACGTCACGTTAGGCCACCGCACAGGTACGGATGGACGTCGCCGCCTAACCCACCACCTCCGCGTCGTGGCAGACGTCGTTGAGACTTGTCTATCTACGCACGAGACATATTATTATCTATGTATGAGACATATTTATGTTCGTATGTACGACACATATTATTATGTATGTACGAGACATATTATTATCTATGTACGAAACATTCCACATTGCATAAATTAATTTAACGTACAGTACTACACGTCCACGTTACAACTTCACTAGTTTTAAACACTGCATAGAACAACTACTGGTACAAATATTACATGCAACTCAATGATAACTAATTCGAATCAACGACTTCACTTCCCTCTGCCACGTGCTCGTGTTGGAGACATGAAGTCGTCGTCACTATTTTCATCGACGACAGCCTTGGATGCACCAACACTCTTCAACTTACGTCTAGAGTTGGCTCGTTTAGGAGGCATGAAATCATCATCACTATCATCTTGAACGGCTTTCTTGGATGATCCACCACTCTTCGCCTTTGATATAGCCCTGTTCACTGCTTCAGCGTGAAGGGCATTTCCAGGACCATCACGACATGCGCCAAAAAGCATTTCCATCCAACCAAAATGAGGGATCTCTTTGTTCAGAAACTGTCCTTCGGCAGGCCAGTGCTGGACATTCACAAAATCAGGGGAAAAAAGTTAGTACGATAACACTAGATTCTAACATAATATAAATTCGGTACTCAGTTACCTTCACATGATATGCATAGGCCTCCGGCGAAAAATGGATTATCTTTGACTTAGGTGTCATAGGCATGTCCCTAAGCCCCGCCTCAATAGCTTTTAGCTCATTAATTCTCTGCCACTTCCACCGCCACCCATCAATTTCATCCCTAATTTCTTCAGGGGTCATCTGGATTTTGGTTTTTTTGGCTATAATTTCTCCCACCTCACGAATGTTGCCCCACTCACTAACTAGCTCCCTATAACAGCTCTTCGGCCTACCCTCCCTAATACTTCCTTCAGTCCATATTGCGGCGTGATACAAAACACACCACGACCTATGCTCCGAACTAGGACCCGAACTACCAGACATCGTTCCTATCCGACTGAGGAAATAACCACGCACCACACCCCTCCTCCATCACCAAATCTACTGGGGTATATATATAGGCTCACCCGGGAGAAGAAGAGCGGGAGAAAAATGGCGGGAGAAAAAAGGCGGGAGGAAAATGGCGGGAACAAAATGGCGCGAGAACTATGGCGGGAGAAATATGGCGGGAGGAAAATGGCGGGAACAAAATGGCGCGAGAACTATGGCGGGAGAAATATGGCGGGAGAAGAAGTGCAGAATAAAAGGCGGGAGCGCGAAACAAATTCATTTGTCGTGCAGCACGGCCATGCGAAACAAATTCATTTAACAGAACGGACCAATGCCATGCAGCGCCATGCATTTGTTGTGCACGATTAGCACTTATCGTCTTGGCCCTAGACGATTGGAACTAATCGTCTTGGCCCCAGACGATAAGTCCTATCGTGGACGAGCAGGTTCTTTGTCGCACGCAGCCGACAGACGATAGCTATCGTCTTGGCCCCCGACGATAGGTACCTATCGTCTTGGCCGCAAATTAGGCCGCATTATTTTTGAAAAACCCTCAATCCGTGTAATATTCTTCGATTTTCTGTAATAAAATGTATTATTTAAAAAAAATTAGCCACAACTTTGACATCAGCTATAAATGCTCCAACAAATGTTTGACACCTGTTCACCACAACTTGAGAGGAGATAGAAAGTTAGACACCTGTTCGAGAAAAAATGCACGCGTATATAAATAGTTAATGCCAAAGATATGCACTAACAAATGTTAGACACCTGTTCGAGAAAAAAAATGGTATTTAAGACCTTGATTCTGGATCACGTCCTTGCCTACCTTCAATTGATTTGTTTTTCCACGTCCTAGGGACTCTTAAATAAGATGATGTTTTTGTACTCTGGATGCCTTAGTAGTGACTTTTTCAGGTTTACCATTTTAGATATGGATTGTTGCTTTTCTATGGATTTAAACAAGGAAATCGTAAAGTACAGTACGAAAATAGAAAGAACAAATAAAAATATCTTCGGCCATATGTAAATCTTGTACCCAGACTTCCATAGTTAGAGTTTGCTCGCTTAATGTATACTGGATATCCACTGTAGAATTGCTCAGTAAAGTTAGCACTTACTGTCAAGAAGATATGGTCTTTGTAGACACCATGTTCTCCCCCATTTAGCAGCTTCCTCACCTATTACTATTAGTGTGATAAACTTGACATTTAATTGCTGGTGGAACTAATACATTGGTTCTGACACTATACTCTTATTTATGACTGCAAAATAATAGTGGTTGATCCTTGTAGGGATACAGATCGCATAACTGCCGCTGCTAATTTGAAGTAGAGGACATGGTTTTTATGGATATCTAGATGAAGTTAGTATTACCAACCATAACATCAGATTCGTCCCCCAATCTCTCCAGTTGCACACAATGAACCTATAAGTGTTCTAGCCTCTAGGAACCACACATCAATTTCGAAGATGGCGCTATTCTTGACGGTGACATTGGTTTATGTCATTAATCAGCTCGAAATTCAGAGGTTAACTGAAACTTTGCACAAGAAGGAACATGCAGTGACCTTTTCTCTGTTTCAAATGTATCGAATACCAATCCCTAGTCATGTGTTTCATCCAAACTCTCTGTATGAAAACCTACCTAGACTACAGCGCGATGCACAATCGGTAGTACCAATTAGGTCTTGGCCAATCATATTTCTTTGAGTGGAAAAACGTTCATGTACAAGCGTTCATCAAATTGTTTACATTGCAGGACGACCATAATCTATTTACAATGTGAAAATGGAATATGAACTGCACATATTTAACAAAGTAAATCAAATATTAGGGATTTCACGTAGTGTGGAGATGAAAGGGAAGTGACGAACTTTGTGGAGATGCAGGAGTGGTCGAGAGGCGCGGTAGGATACGAGCAATCTGTCGGTGGACGGGCTTATTGTTGCAACTTGCACATCCAGAAGGCAGCTGAACGCACTCCAGAAGGTAGATGACCAATAATAGTTTGTCAACATCTAGTAGGCATGTTAATTTTTCCGAGAGGGTTGAGCGTCTTCTTTGCTTGCAGCAGCATCACATATCTCAGAAAAATAGATGGGCATGTAGCCATTTGATCCTTCTCCACCCTTGTCTGATAATGTAACCTTTCCCAGTTTGGGCATCATATCAATAAGAATTGTTATATTTATCTCTAAGAAGATGCAAATAATGCTATCTTCACCGGAAGACAAATCATCCAAACAAATGCAATACATAGAAATGTCAGTTCAATCAATATGATTAAGATGAAAATGTGACGTGTATAAAGTCTTAGCTCCTACCAACTAATGATCTTTAGCTTCAAAACCAGCATGGAAATTATATATTCTGTGTCTGGCACCACTGACAGAATATATGATAAAGATGAATAACTAATGTGGCAGTTTAATCGGTATAAATGGTCGAGTTAAATATTGGATTACCCTTCAAATCGTTCTTAAGAGACTTGAGAAATACTAAAGCCCAATTGTTGACTGTTGAATAACCAAAGGAATCAAAAGACCCTACGTCACTTCAAAATATGCAAGTACAAAAAGCAGCTTAATTAAAAGACTATGTATTGTTTCTCATCAGGAGATGGTATGCTTTAAGATAAGCTTACAAATTTCGCATTGTCTATAGATTTCACATCTTTGTCACGAGAAATAATCCATTTGCTCTAATACTATTAAGGTCGATAAAAGGAGCATATGCATTCATACATTTACTTTGTTGTCAATATGCTAGTGCAATAAACTTTGTGTTGCTATTGAAACTGCTATTCTGTTGATAAACTGTAATAATTGATCTATTGATTATAGCTTTGTAAGCTTTGCTACTGAAGTGAGTATGTATATAGTATTTAGAATCATTTAACATACTGAAACCTGTACATGGATTACTCCTTGAGAGTAATATGCACACCACGTTTCATTCTTAAATTCCTTTTTCCGAGCTATAATGTCCGCCGAAATAGTGTAGATGCACATTATTCAATATCCATACAGAAACACTGAGTCGATGCATGGTTGAGTTACATCACCAAACAAAACAGTCTTCCTCATAGAATAACTAAAACCAAGATGCTAAGCATGAGAGGAAGCTCTGTTCCATTGTTTGTACAATTAAATACATGATCCTGAAGGCAATACTTTTGCTTTCTTCAGTCTGAAATTTCCCTAGCACGATGATAACCATGCTATGTAGTGCAAATTTAGCCACTGGGTTGCTGGTCATTTGATAAGTTGTGTAGTAGAAACAAAAGGAGAGAACTGCCTGCATAAATTCCAGGTTCATTTTAGAGATACCATATGCAGCTGGTTCTTTGTTGACGAGCAACTCCCAGAACGTTGTTCACTGTTGGTCTGTTGTGGTACTGGCTATACATGACACTTCTGAAATTATGTGTTTCTTAAAGTTGAGTATTGCATCAATGGACTGGTGCTAGAATTGCGTTCTACTACTCGATACAATATATATATATATCTCTTCTTTGCTACTGAAGTGAGAATATATATACGGAGTAGTATTTAGAATCATTTAACATACTGAAACCTGTACATGGATTTGGATCATCAGAACTCAGACGACAGGTATTTAGGGGCACGAAGACATTAAAATCCATCGTATCCACTTGTCACTAACACACCCTCGCCAGTGAACTCATGGACAGACCATACTAATTTAGCGTCACGTAACTAACTGTATCTCAACAGATTTGAACTCTAATCTAGTACAGAGAGGAGGGGTGATTGTATGTCAGCGTACCATTGGCATGGATGGACTCCTGCATATCCTTGACCTCGGCCTGCGAAATAAATGAGCCCCAACGGGAGGAAGAATAATCAGATCGAGCACAATTGCACAAACCTCCGCGAGACATTAAATCCTGACCTACAGAGTCGTTGAGTTGGATGCCGCCGTTGACGACCTCGCCGCCACTCCGGGACACCACGGAGACCCTTCTTGCTCCCCTTCATTCTGGCCCCGAATGTCACGCCGGTGTTCACCAAGTCCGGCGAAGTCCTTGTGCACAACTGCGTCGGCAGGACGATCTCCCCCATTGCCAGATCGTGTGCTGCTTGTGCCCAGGGGAGGTGGAGCATGGCCCGTAGCTGGACGAGGGGGCGGCAGGAGAGAAGGATCCCGGATCGGTCTGCGCGGTGATCTGCTGGCTGGGGTCTCCGCAGGTAGTCGGGCGATGCGAGGATGCCGGAGAATGAGAAGGGCGGTCCTATTCCTGCTGGAGATTAAGTGTGGACACCTGTTCCCCTCCTCCTCCCCGTTCGACGCGTCTAGCGGAGACGCCAGGCGACCCCGGCGTCAGCTGCCTCGACGGCGACCTTGCGGAGCGAGCCGCCGGAGCAGGAGTTGAGGCGGCCGAGGTCGAGCCCGACGGTGCTTCCTCGAGGGTCTCGCGGTGGGCGCAGATGCAGCGGCCGCGTCGTCCGCGGCGCCGCGCGAGGGGCGGCGGGATATTGATTTGCGGACAGCTTGGAGGAGGAGCCGCGTGGCTAGCGGACGATCCCACGGCGGCGGCGAGAGGGGCTCGTGCGTCAATATGGCAACGGGGATACTAACCACCGTGCCTAACCATAACCATCCCCATCCAATAAAATTTTCTCCATCCCCATCCCCATTAACTGCCACGGGGACAACTATTCTCTCATCCCCCATCGGATTATCGGATAACCAGCGGCTAACCATACCCAAGAATCTTTGGTGTAGCCAACAACATTGTCTATGAAAATTTTGACAGAACCTCCCCAGCAAATCGAGTAAAATAAATGACAGCAATACAAATAGAGCAAAAAGGACACACACCCACAATATATGATGATCTAGGTTCAAATGGGCACACAACCACACATAATATAGCATAATCAGCAAATATAAATAATCAAAAACATCACTACCTATATAATCAGCAAGCTCAAGTGCTCAACTCTATCAAATACACTATACATGCAGCTAGGCGGGGCGGCCGTAGAGAGAGGAAGCAGCTAGGGGCGGCGGCGCGGGGCGGCCAGGCGAGTCCGCGAGAGAAGCAGCTAGGATTTAGGGTTGGGCATGGGCGTGCGGCGGCTGGGGAACTGGGGAGTGGGGAGTGGGAGGGGAAAATGTTAGGGGATTTAGGGTCTTCTGGGGTATGTATACATGTCTCTCACTGTCTCTGGTATTCTGGTCCCACATGTCATATGTTTTAGCGGGTACCGGGTATGTCGGGTATGGATAGTGCTGTTCTAGACCCGGCACCGCAATAACCGCTGGGTATTGTTTTAACATTGATAAGATCCCCACGGGGAGTAATATGCAACCAAAACCATCCCCTAATAGGTGAATTAACCACCGGTTATCGGGTAATGGATATCTGTTGCCAAATTGACTCGTGCGAGTTTGATTTGTGATTCGTAGTTTGACTTTTTGGCTGCACGACGAGGGACAGAGCAGCGAGGCTAATGGGGGCCGGCCCATGTTAGCGATATGGATCGATCGAGGTAGCCAAGGGAGAAGTCGCCTCAAGGCGACCGTCCGCGGTCGCGTCGCCTGCTACGAGAAGCAATTGGGCCGACCCATTTTCACGAGCGAAGACTGTTTGACTGTTTCTTCACGAGGACTTTTTCACGAGCGATTTGAACACGAGACGTGCGCCACGACTTTTTCGTGGCGGAACTTCCTCAGGACTTTGAACAGGAGCTGTTTCAAATTCGAACAAATTTAAAAATTCAAACAATTTTTAAATCCGAACAAAAATTCGAATCCAAACAATTTTAAAATCTAAACAATTTTTAAAGCCAAACAAAGATCAAATCTGAACAATTTTTTCAAATCGGAACAAAATTTTAATTTGAACAAAATTCGAATCGAAACAAAATTTAAATTTGAACAAAATTCGAATCAGAACAAAATTTGAATCGGAACAAATTTTGAATTTGAACAAATTTCGAAATCGGGACAATTTTTGAATCAGCACAAAATTCGAATCGGAACAAATTTTGAATTTGAACAAATTTCAAATTAGAAAAAAATTCAAATTTGAACAAAGGTCGAAATCAGAACAAATTTTCGAATCGCAACAAAATTTGAATTTGAACAAATTTAGATTTGGAACAAATTTCGAGTCGGAACAAAATTTTAAACTAAATTCGAATCTGAACAAATTTTGAATTTGAACAAATTTCGAAATCGGAACAATTTTTAATTAGAACAATTTTCAAATCGGAAAAAATTCGAATCAGAACAAATTTCGAATTTGAACAAATTTTGAAATCGGCACAAATTTCAAATTTGAACAAATTTCGAAATCGGAACTAATTTTCGAATCGGAAAACAAAAATTCGTGATTACTTTTTGAATCAATTTCGCGTGATGGGCCGGTCCATCCGCGCCGACGCGGTGCGTCCCTTCAGGCGACGCACGCGGGAGCTCCTTTAGGTCGCCTCGAGGCAACCATTCGAACCAGTGTCGCCTACAAGTAGTTGATAATGGGCTCGGCCCATTTTCCGGCGCCTGACTGTTTCTTCGTGGCGACGATCGATTCGAACCCGCGTCGCCTAGCTTGCTTCACTGTTTCAATGATCGATCGAACCCGCGTCGCGTACTACACGTCGGCTGTTTCGCGCACTTAGTTTGACTGTTTCGTGATTACTTTTTTTTTTAAACTTGTTTCGTGATTACTTTTATCACCGTGGCTGCTTGGACTATTTTTCGTGATCGCTTAGTTTGATGGTTTAGTGATCACTTTTAAAAATCGTTCAAAATATAACATCAAATAGTTCATCTCGCTTCTGTTTCAAAACAGAAAAGGTTTGAAAACAGAAAAAATTGGGGGTGAACGGAATCCGTTTTTGAACGATTTTAAAAAGTGAACAAAAAAGGCTTGTGAACGAAATCTATTTTTGAACGATTTTAAAAATGAACAGAAGTTAAAAGGGGTGAACGGAAGCTATTTTTGAACGATTTTAAAAGTGAAAACAAAAAAGCAGTGAACAAAATATATTTTGAACGATTTTAAAAGTGAACAGAAAATGGAGGTGAACGAAAACTATTTTTGAATGATTTAAAAGTGAAAAAATATGGTGAACGAAATCTATTTCTCAACGAATTTTAAAAATGAACGGAAAAATAGGGTTGAACGAAAATTATTTTATGAACGATTTAAAAAGTGAACGGAAAAAAGACGGTGGACGAAATCTATTTTTGAATGATTTTAGAAAAATGAATAGAAAAATGAGGTTGAATGGAAAATATTTTTGAACGGATTTAAAAATGAAAAAAACCGGTGAACGAAACGTATTTTTGAACGATTTTAATTTTTTACGATTTTAAAAATGAACAAAAAATGGAGGTGAACGGATTTTTTTGACGATTTTAAAAAGTGAATGAAAAAACGGTGAACGAAATCTATTTTTGAACGATTTTTTAAACTGAACACAGATTGGGTGTGAACGGAAAATGTTTTTGAACGATTTTCAAATTTGAACAAAATTTGAAGTCGGAACAATTTTTGAACGATTTTAAAAAATGAACAGAATATGGGGCTGAACGGAAACTTTTTTGAACGATTTTAAAAGTGAACAGAAAAAGGCCGGTGAACGAAACTATTTTTCAACGATTTTAAAAAACGAACAGAATAATGGGGTGAACGGAAACTATTATTGAACGATTTTAAAATTGAAAAAAGCGGGTGAACGAAAACTATTTTTCAACGATTTTAAAAAATCAACAGAAAATGGGTGTGAACGGAAACTCTTTTTGAATGATTGTAAAAGTGACCAAAAAAGCCGGTGAACGAAACCTATTTTTGAATGATTTTAAAAAATAAACAGAAAAATGCGGGGTGAACGGAATCTTTTTTGAACGATTTTAAAAGTGAACAGAAATTTGAGCGATTTTAAAAAATGAACAGAAAATGGGGGTGAACGGAAACTATTTTTGAACAATTTTAAAAGTGAATATATACGGATTTCAAAAATGGTTCCGATTTGGAAAATGGTTCTGATTTCGAAAATGGTCCAAATTTTGAAAATGGTTCCGATTTTGAACATGGTTCCGATTTTAAAAATGGTTTCGATTTTGAAAATAGTTCCGATTTTTTTAAATCGAAATCATTTTGGAAAGGAACCATTTTTATAAATCGAAACCATTTTTTAAATCAGAACTTATTTTTTTAATAGAACCATTTTCAAAAAAGCGGAACCATTTTCAAAAATCGGAACCATTTTCAAAAAAGCGGAAAAAATTAAAATCGGAACCATTTTCAAAAAAGGTGAACCATTTTAAAATGGTTCGAATTTTTCAAGAAGAAAACTGAACTAAATAATCGAAAGAAACAAAAAAGAAAGAATACAACGGAAAAAACAGAAACAGAAAATGTAACGAAAACCGAAAATGAAAAACAGTAAACAATAGAAGGAACAATAATGATACATGATCGTAAACTCGGGCGTGGCCCGTTGGCTATTCGCCCATTTCTCGTACGTGAGAAGTTGTGTTCGAATCCCAGGTTCTACCTATTTTCTTCTTTTCTTTTCTGTGTTGAAGAGTATTGATGGGCCGGCCCAGTAGCGTGGCGATCCCGCATCCCTTCAGGCGACCACGCCGGTTCGCGTCGCTGTAAGGCGATGTAAAGGATTTGCCTATAGCCATGGTGGACGAGGATGGCAGAAATTTCTGGGAGCTCCTTTGTGGCGCTCGTCAGCGTCAGAGTCGCGACGCCTGCGTGGTTTCGTTCATGGGTCGGCCCACTGCACGCGCGAGCAATCTTTCCGCCGGGCAGGCATGTCACGCGCGCAAAAAATTGTCTGCATGACCTGGGAATCGAACTAGCTACCTCCTGCACACAGACTACACTACATGCGATGCTTCTGTCAATATAGTTCACTAATGTATTAAATACATTGACCTTTTTGACAGATAATTAATATTTCTTTCCTGTTCTATTTTTAATAAACCGGCAATTGGGAACCATTTTAAATTTAGACCCATTTTCAGAAGGGAACATTTTCAAAAATGAACAATTTTCAAATTAGGAACCATTTTTAATTTGGAACCATTTTAAATTTGGAACCATTTTTAATTTGGAACCATTTTAAATTCGAACCATTTTAAATTTGGAAACATTTTAAATTTGGAACCATTTTCAAATTTGAAACCATTTTCAAATTGGAACTATTTTAAATTCAGAACAATTTTATATTTGGAACCATATTTAAATTCATAACCGTTTTCAAAATGGAACTTTTTTAAAGTTGGAACCATTTTCAAAAATGGAACTGTTTAAAAAATGAACAATTCAAATTCGGAGCCATTTTTAAATTTCGAACCATTTTAAAAATGGAACAATTTTATAATTTGGAACCATTTTAAATTTGGAACCATTTTTTAATTTGGAGCCTTTTTCAAAATGGAAAGATTTTCAAAATGGAAACATTTTTAAATTTGTAACCATTTTTAATTTGGAACCATTTTAAATTCGGAACCATTTTTAAATTTGGAACCATATTTCAATTCAGAACCATTTTTAAATTTGGAACCGTTTTCAAAATGGAACCATTTTTTAAAGTTGGAACCATTTTCAAAAATGAAACCGTTTTACAAAAAATGAACAATTTTCAAATTAGGAACCATTTTAAACTTGGAAACATTTTCAAAATGGAACCTTTTTTATTTGGAACCATTTTTAAATTTGAAACCATTTTCAAAATGGAACCATTATTAAATTCAGAACCATTTTTAAATTTGGAACCATTTTAAAATTTGGAACCATTTTCAAAATGGAACCTTTATCAATTTGAAACCATTTTAAATTTGGAACCATTTTTAAATTTAGAACTATTTTTAAATTTGAAACATTTTCAAAATTAAACCATTTTAAATTTGGAACCATTTTCAAAAATGGAAACCGTTTTCTAAAAATGAACAATTTTAAATTTGAAACCATTTTAAATTTAGAACATTTTAAAAAATAGAACCATTTTCAAATTTTAAAATAGTTCAAATTTTAAAAGAAATGAAAACAAAACAGAAAAGAAAAAAGTAAACAAAAATAGAAAAAAAAGAAACGAAAACGAAAAAAATGAAAACGAAAATCGAAAAAGAAAAGCGGGAAAAAAAACGAAAGAAAGAAGGTGCGTGAACATTTCAGCATACAACGCGTATGTGCGTGAGTGAAACCTATATGGGCTAGCCCAGAAACGAAAGTCTTCAGGCGGCGCTATCCTTATGCGGCGCCAATGGGCGCCGCATAGGGTTTGCGAAATTTCTGCCGGTTAGTATGTACTGTACGAACTAAAGACTAGTATTTTAGATACGATTTTTTCGCCGTAACTACCGATCGGTCCAGGGCTCCAGGCATTCAACATCAGTTCATACGAAACCAATCTTGAAACTTTAGGGCAACCCCGATCCCCTCCTTCCTCCTCCAGATCATACCACCATCGTCGCCACCTCCAAAATCCAAATCCCTTCCTACGTACGCGCGAGATCGTGCTGGCCCGCTGGGCATAGGGCTCTGGGTTTTCGCGTCCGCTCCTGATCCTCCTCGCGGCCCAGGGTACGGGGCTGTTCTTGCGTTTCCTCCAGCGATGGCCGCCGACGCGCTGGCCATCATCCCGGGCGCCGTGCTGCGCAACCTCGCAGACAAGCTCTACGATAAGCGGATGAACGCCGCGCTCGAGATTGAGGGGATCGTGAAGCAGCTGTCCACAGCGGGGAGGTAGCGGCCGTGATCGGTCTGCTCACAAGCGATTTCATCTTGTCACCGACACACGCCAACCACCGGAAGCAGGGCGGACTGATCGGTCTCGCGGCAGTGACCGTAGGACTCACCGGTGATGAGGCTGCACAGAAGCACCTCGAGCTGATCGTGCCTCCTGTGCTCAACTCGCTCCTGACCAAGACAGCAGAGTGCGCTACTATGCCTGTGAAGCGCTGTATAACATAGCAAAGGTCGTGAGAGGGGATTTTATCGTCTACTTCAACGAGGTTTTCGATGCGCTTTGCAGGCTGTCGGCGGATTCTGACACGAGTGTGCAGAGTGCGGCTCATCTTCTTGACAGGCTTGTCAAGGATATCGTGACCGAGAGTGATCAGTTCAGCATGGAAGAATTTATACCGGTCTTGAGGGAGCGCATGAATGTGCTGAACCCTTATGTGCGACAGTTCTTGGTGGGGTGGATCACGGTTTTAGACAGCGTGCCTGATATTGACATCCTTGGTTTCCTTCCTGATTTTCTTGATGGTTTGTTCAATATGCTGAGTGATTCCAGTCACGAGATACGGCAGCAAGCAGATGCAGCGCTTTCAGAGTTTCTGCAGGAAATAAAAAACTCACCAAATGTAGATTATGGTCGTATGGCTGAAATTCTTGTCCGGAGGGCAGGCTCTGTTGATGACTTCACTCGTTTGACGTCTATAACATGGATCAACCAGTTTGTGAGGCTTGGTGGACAGCAACTACTCCCTTACTGTGCAGATATCTTGGGAGCTATCTTGCCGTGCATCTCTGACCAAGAGGAGAAAATCCGTGTTGTTGCACGTGAAACTAGCGAGGAACTTCGAGCTATAAAAGCTGATCAAACCGGGGAGTTTGACATTGGAGCGATTCTCGTGATTGCAGGGAGAGAATTGAATAGTGAACATGAAGGCACTCGGATTGAGTCATTGCACTGGTTTTCCACTTTACTAGTTCGATATCGTACTGAGTTCTTGGGAAACCTGGATGGCATTTCTGAACCACTTCTAAATGCACTCTCCGATCCATCAGATGCGGCTGTTCTTTTAGTGCTGGAAGTTCATGCACACATAGCTCAAGAGTATCATCACTTCCATCATCTCGTGTCTTACTTAATCCGCACTTTCCACATCAATCATGTTCTGCTCGAGAAGCGTGGTGCTTTGATAGTTCGTCGACTGTGTGTTCTTTTGGGTGCTGAAAAAGTTTATCGAGAGTTTTCTACTATTCTCGAGAAGGAAGTTGACCTTGATTTTGCAGCCACCATGGTTCAGGCATTGAATATTATTTTGCTCACATCGACTGAACTTGCCGAGCTGCGTTCTCTTCTTAACAAGTCATTGGTTGATTCTCGTGGGAAAGACTTATTTGTATCTTTATACCCTTATTGGTGCCACTCTCCAATGGCTACAATTAGCTTGTGCCTACTTGCTCAGGCATACAATCATGCGAGCTCTGTTATTCAGTCTC
Organism: Poa pratensis; assembly: GCA_947311845.1. Lineage (NCBI taxonomy): Eukaryota > Viridiplantae > Streptophyta > Magnoliopsida > Poales > Poaceae > Poa > Poa pratensis. Next base: position 51,985,938 of record CAMZMU010000055.1, on the reverse strand, counting down.
TAGGAGAAGAAGATATAAATGTGAAGTTTTTGGTGCAGTTAGATAAACTGATCCGTGTGTTAGAGACTCCAGTATTTGCTTACCTGCGGTTACAGCTTCTTGAGCCTGGAAAACACACATGGCTTCTGAAAACACTTTACGGCCTCTTGATGCTCTTACCTCAGCAAAGTGCGGCCTTCAAGATCTTGAGAACTCGACTGCACACATCTTCTGCAAATCCATATTCTCAGAATCTACAAGTGACAGAAGATTGCAATCGAAATCAAGATACAGCAAACTATAGTGCAATTAATTTTCCATCTCGTCTCCAGCAATTCGAGAGCATGCAGCAGCAGCACCGAGACCATTTGAAGAATCAACTACAATCTCGAAAATCCGCTTCAGCAGCAGTATTCTCGTAAGAGATTCAAAGATACGAAGCATCACATTCCTCCTCAGTACCAGAGATAAGAAGGCCCCCTACTAGAGCATCCAGAGTCATTCCGTGATGAATATGGATGCTTGTGGTGTATGATACATTTGCAGGACGGATGGTAACAAATTTTCGGGGCTTGATTAGTCTGCTTTAGTTTTTTTTCAAAGGCTGATGCATAGAGGGGATACATAGTGTCATCTTTTTGTTTGGTTCCTAGATTTTTTCATGGGACAGCAATTATTTGTTGGAGAAGCTCGTTTCCACTCTCTTAAAAAAAACTAGTATTTTAGATGGTTGATTTGTGCATATTGGTGTGAAATTTGATTTAATGGTGTTCTCGACGATGATCGTAGTAGAAATTTGGTACATTTAGTGTCAGGTTACTTCTACAAAAGTTAAGACTGTAATGTTGCTTTCTAGTGGTGAGAGACAACACGTTTGTACTTTTTGGGTATCGTGATCCTTTAGATAGTACTCACTCTGTTCCGAAGTATAAGACACATAGATTTTGTCTATAAACTTTGGTATCGTGAATGTTGTAGTTCTTTTTATAAATTAGGTATTATATTGTTGATAAAAAATTCTAAACTTGCCAAACTTTGCACAATTTAACATAGGGAAAAATTATGACTTTTATTATAAAACTGATGCATTGGTAGAGTAGGAAATTGACCTTCGTGATGAGGTCATAGGGCTAGGCGAATGAGGTAGATGCAATATGAGAGTGGGGAGTCAGACAATGTCGATAAGAGATACATGTTGAGAAGGTTAGGGATTGTGACCTAGAGCCATAGCTAACATGGGAGCAGCAACCAGGGCGAAGCCGAGGATGTTGCATTTGCTCGAAGCCCCGAAGGTTAGGGCAACTCCAACACGCCGACCCATTTGATCCGTTTGTGTCCGTTTCTGTCCGATTTGGGAAATAGAGCGGCCCAACGCGTCGACGCATTTGGTCTGCCGTCCGTTTTTCGTCCGCGCGGACCCATTTTCGGCCAAATTTGAGCCAGCTTTGCGTCGGCGCGGACACCCACGGTCGACCGCACGTCGCTCCCCTTGTCCTCCCCCTGGCCCGTCCACCAGCCACACCAAAGCCATTCTCCTCCCCGCTCGCCCTAGTTTCTCCCTCGCGCACCCTCCTAGCCCTCATCATCGTTGTTCCGCCCCTGTCCCCTTTGCCCTACTTCTCGCCGGAATCCCACTGCAATCCGGCCAGATTTGTTCGCAACACCGCCCACCCCCGACTAGGCCGTGTATTGGGTTGCGTGCATGGAAAACAAAAAAATTCGCCACAACTTACGCAACAACCACCAAGATCTACTATGAAGATACAAGTGACAAGACATGCATATTTGATCAAACTGTAAATTCGTTACCGACACCGTGAAGCGGAAGAGATGTCGATGACGACGTTGATGAAGCTTGTGGAAGAACTCCCTCGGCTAAGCCTAGCCGAGAGAATGTCGTAGACTCCTCAAGTCTCGCCTTGATCCAACAGAGTGAGATAGAGTCAACCGTTTTTCAACGGATCATCCCTCCGAGTTTCGCACACATACATCGGATCTAGTCCAGCAGGGCTTCGCCGTCCACACTTGAAGCACTCACCTCTGGTGTATATGAAGGTGGAGATCTCAACACATGAGAAGGAGGGAGAGAGAGATTAGATCTAGATCAAATCTAATCGGAGAGAGAGATCCTCTAATCCAACTAGAAGAGATCTAAACTTGTGGGTTTCTTGTGTCTCTCCAAATAGGAGGAGGTGGGGTTTATATAGATGGCCCAAGGGGAGGAGGGACTTGGGGAAGGGGAAAGCTTTCTCCTTGTCCAAGTCAACTTGGGCAAGGGGAAAGTCCCCAAGCCCAATTCGGTTTGGGAGGAGGAGTTGGAGTTGGACTCCAACTCCCTCCCCACCGCCGCCGGGTGGGGCCCATCTAGGCCGCACCAACCTAGTGGGTGGGGCCCACCTAGGCCGGCCGCCTTGGCCACAACCGCCGTTGCCTCCCCCATGGGCCGCAAGGCCCATTAGGGTTTCGGCCAAGGGGGAACTTTCCCCCTTGTGGCGCCTTGGCCCACCTGCCCCATGTGGGGTGCGGCTGCCTTGTGGCCCCATGGGCCCACTTGGCAGCCCCTCTTGGTGGCTCCAAGTTATTTAATATTTTCCAATAATTATTAATTAATTAAATAAATTAATATTTAGTTAATATTTAATTAAATAATATTTTGTCTAATTAATTCTTATTTGAATATTTCCTTTTACAGAATATTCCCCGAATTAATTACTTATCATATAAAACACTTTTACATGATTCGGGACACCCAGTGTCCGCAGACAAAATACTCCGGATAAATATTTCCCTCTTATATAAACCTTCGAATAAATCCGACTAGTGATAGCAACTTCTATCACTCCGAGACACCTAGTGTCTGCATAATCCAATCTCTCTAATAAAGATATTATCTACCACACGGAAACCATTCCGGTGATACTCTCTCGGTATCCAGACCAACCATATACACAACAAACTAGAACTGACTTAAGCGTGTTACCCTACAGGTTCGATAACGTGTAGCTATAATTAGATGTTTCCATCTAATCACCAGCCAGGGTCAGATACATGGGCTACCTGAATAACTGCTACCGTTATGCGAATGACACTCTGTTGAACCTGTTGATTATTAATTCGTCATTCTCATTACTCACGATACTGAAATTACCCGAGATAAAGTATTCCAGACATTTCCATGAATCAATCCCTGATTCACTATATCTCTGTCTATCTCGTTACCGGTAAATTTCCTTTTCTCGTTCCCGTAATCCGATATCCCACATGATGTAACTTCACCATGCATTGTCTGTAGAACATACTAGACATCATACATACCGAGTGGGCCCTGGAAGTATCTCTCTTTTGACAGAGGAGTAATTTCCCATCTTGGAACATTAGGATATATGCACACCTTCAGAACCACCCAGTGACTGCCGTTTTCCCACCCAGTTACGGCAATGGTTATGACAGTACCAAAGTAATTCTTCCAATGTACACAACCCTAATAACCTCATGGTCTAAGGACATGTCATATAACAATCATCTGCGATATTGCACTAAGGACAAAAAGACACTTTGGAATCTTACTTAGCATATCAACGATTTGGGTCTACCCAGCCATATTGTTTCCACCAACAATATTCCACTCATTGATGCTGACATAAACAATGTCCCAGACCGGGAAAACGTGGTCTCAAGCAATCAATGAATTAGTCTAAAAGGCAAGACTAGGGTATACTTTATTCTGTTCATATCTCTACACGTGCGAGTGAGTTTTCCTCTGAATCACATATTCAGGAGTTACCGTAGTTATAGCATAGAATCCTGAAGCATAATTATGAATCAGATGTTAAACTTTATTGCCTTTTGGGCATACATCCAACACGTGTTTGGACGGCCGGAAACTGTCGAAGGCTAGCAAGCTTGGCCTCGCCCGCAAGGTTTTCAACCGCCGGCCAGAGGTACGAATTCTTCACAAGCTCCATGGCAAATAGCTCGGACGAGTACTTTTACTACAACTACATAGTGTACTCCTCCTCCGATGAATCCTCCGACGATGATAGCGACATATTGGTTGCTACGCTCGTTGTCAACGAGCACATTTCTAGGCTGCAACCCATGTTCGGGGGCTCGGTTCCCGGCCGTGCAGTGGTGTTGGACTGTAACGGAGAAGGCGGCCATGTCCATCTGTTCAAGGATTACTTCCGCTCGAATCCAACGTACAAGGCCCCAATGTTCCGGCGCCGTTTTTGTATGGCCCGACATGTGTTCAACCGCATTCGGCTAGGCGTGCTTAGCCATGATAACTTCTTCAAGTGCAAGCGAGATGCCCTCGGCAAGCTTGGGTTCTCCTTCCACCAGAAATGCACTGCTGTCATCCGGATGCTTGCGTATGGAGTGGCCGGTGATCTTGTTGATGAGTACATGCGCATGAGTGAGTCCACTTGCTTAATGTCAATGTACAGATTTTGCAAAGCTGTGGTAGCAGTGTTTGGCCGGGAGTATTTGAGAGAGCCAAATATGGAGGACACGGCGCGGCTCCTGTTCATCAATGAGGCAAGGGGATTTCCCGGCATGCTTGGAAGCATAGATTGCATGCATGGGGAGTGGAAGAATTGCTCGTTTGCTTGGCTGGGGCAGTACCAGGGCCATGTTGGCGAGTGCACGGTCATACTTGAGGTAGTGGCTTCACAAGATCTTTGGATTTGGCACTCTTTCTTAGGCATGCCCGGATCCCACAATGATATCAACGTCCTGCAACGCTCCGTGGTTTTCTCCAGGCTTTCAGAGGGCCATGCCCCGGTGGTGAGCTATGATGTCAATGCCACCACATACAACAAGGGATACTACGTAGCTGATGGTATCTATCCAACATGGACCACTTTTATGAAGACCATTCCCAAGCCTAATGGAGAGAAGCAAGCACGGTTCTCCAAAGAACAAGAGAGTGCTAGAAAGGATGTGGAGCGTGCTTTTGGAGTCCTCCAATCTCGATGGGCTATTGTTCGCCACCCTACTAGAAAATGGAGCGTGAACACTATGTGGGAGGTGATGACTGCTTGTGTGATCATGCACAACGTGATCATGGAGGATGAACGTGATGAAAACATCTATGATCAGGATTGGCAATTCGAGATGAGTTGGTTGAGCCTGTAGGTGGAGCGGCCACATTTGCCAACTTTATCCACTTTCATGAAGAGATGTGTGATCGTGATGCTCACAAGCAGCTTCAGAAAGACATGGTTGAGCATATGTGGGATCACTACAGAAACCAACCGCCGACAAACCAAGCAGGGGCCTGATTTGTTGCTCATTTTTATTTGATTTGGTTGTAAAACTATGTGATTCTATTTACATTCGTCTGGTACAATTTTATTTCAATTTGGTTGTAATAAATATTTCATGGTTTCGTTCAATTTGGTTGTAATAAACTATGCTACTTTTATTATTATTCATCATCCCATTTTATTTTCAATTTAATTGCATGACAAAAATGGTCCACAGCCAAACCAAATGGGTCGTCCCGTTAGGTTCACTAACCAAAAAATGATGGACATAGGCCGGACGCTGTCCGTTCGACGACCCAAGCGGCCAAAAACGGACAGAAAATATGTCCGAAATGGGTCACGCGAGTTGCCCTTAAACATTGAGTGTGATTGATCACCTTCGCTAGAAAAACGGACACACCTTTTTCTGATGTACGGCACCCTGACGTGGGATTGCGAGATGTGAGACCAAGTCGACATCACCACATGTCATCAACCCTACTGTTCACAGAGGGTCCCCTTCCTAGAAAAAAGACATAAATTCGTGTCATGCGTTACGAAATTACTGAACGGCCCGATAAAAGTAAGTTGCTGACGTTAAGCAGCCCCAGATCAACTCCTCTCCCATTTAATCCCCATAAATCCCTGCCCTGTAACTCCCGCTAAGCGCAATACTCCCTCCTTCTCAGTTTATAAGGCTTACGCGTATACCTAGGTCACCCGCATAAGCTATATTATATGAATTAAATAATACAAAAATTATACCATTAGAAAATACAACATTTGAAGTTTCTAATGATATATTTTGTATCATATATACTCCATGCAAAGTTCATCAACTTGCCAACCTAGGGATACGCGTAAGCCTTATAAACTGAGAAGGAAGGAGTAGAACAAATGGAGAACACCACAATTTACTCCTCTTGTTTCCACGTTCCATGTTCTTCATTTCCTTGGAAATCCAGACTGGCTATTCATATTAGAAACTAGTAGAAAAGAGATGGAAGATAACAGGAAGAGAACCAAGCTGCGCAAATCCCTGCAGCTCTGCATTTCCAGGAAGCTCAAGAAGATCCCTCCGATTCACATCCCCAGCTCAGGCATTCCAGCAAACATCGCCAGCAGGCGGCTCCTCTCCACGTGCAGGTTCCCGCGGACCCCGTCGCTGGACATCGACCAGGCCGCCGCCAACGACCAGAACAGCAGAGGCAACGGCCACGCCGCGACGCTCTCCGACGTCGACCGCTTCCTCTTCGACAACTTCCGGTTTCTCTACATACATGACCGCGACGAGAACGTGTGCCTCTCGTCATCACCGGGGACATCCACGTCCCTCGCTCAGCCAACTGCTGAAACTGAAACATCATCGTTGTTGGATTCAGTCACGGAAGAAGCCGGAGACACCGGAGCAGGAGATGACAGCGGCAGCAACACGGCCGTAGTGCTATTCTCCATGGACCCTTACATGGACTTCCGGAGATCAATGCAAGACATGATACAGATGCACCATGGCCAGGAATCGCAGTCGTTGGATTGGGACTTCTTGGAGGAGCTACTCTTCTACTACCTCCAGCTCAACGATCGTGGTGTGCACAAGTACATTCTCAAGGCTTTCGCTGACCTCACTGCTGGATGAACCCACAAGGATAATCCAGCATCTGGAAAACCGCACTGGGCTGACAAGAGCGATAGGAGTAGGAAAGGTTGGGAATTAGGACACCTAGATTGAAAAATTATGTTGCTACTGTACCAGGCCATGTAGTGTAACCTCAATTCTTACCTAAGAGAAACATGTACACCTCAATATTTTTAAGATTTAGATACGTTATTGTAGTTATATAGAGTTTGTCCAAAATAAAATGGAGTTAACTTCTCGATTACTATTTTCTGGTTACCAAATTACAAAATAATAAGTTCAGCAAGCAAACTAACACTTTTAAAAATCAGCATATCGTCTTAAGCTGGAAACCAAATTACCGAGAAAGCGTCATGCATAATTTTATTTCCAACAAACACAATACACGATAATTACAGTGTTTAATTTACAGTTGATGATCCATACACATACTTCACACTATGTGCAATGCACTTGACTGGTAGGCATGAAGAGACCTATAGATTCAGGTATGGGTCGGCTTTCTTATACCAAGCAATTATAGATCAGTTAGCAAAACCATCAGGACAGCTAAGCTCTGTTTGTTTCGGCTTTCAGAGCTGCTTTCTATCGGCTTCGACAACTCTTTTTGTTCTGAGAAAGAGCAAAAGCTTCGCTTCAGCAGCTGCAGATACCTTTAGAAGCTTACACTTCGTCAGTAATCCCATCAGATAATTGCATGATTTTAGTGGAGATCTTGGCCTTGCTGCTAAAGGGTATTCTAAAATAGGAAACACACGCTGCATTTCACATGTTCAAGTTTTCCACAATTTTATCTGCAGGTGCAAAACAAGGTCAGAAACTCGAATAATCTTATCAACTAATGAAGGTAATCAATGAAAGGGACCATTTAGGTCATAGATTCTTGAGGAATTTGTAGGAGTGCAAAAGCATATAGCAAATGCAAATATTCTAAACATAGACCTGATTCTCATGCTATTCCTATTTTAACATCTTCCAAATAATTAAAGCATGGATAGAGAATGGAAATACTGCATTAGCTATACTCTTAATTTTATCCATGGACAAATGCCTAATAACAGAGACTCCTGAGGCTAGTGACAGTTATAGTGAAACAGAGGGGGTAAAGATCTGCTGTCTGTATTCAATAAACAAAAACAACACAGGCAGAAGATCTTATGTACCCTATCAACCGGGACCGGCAGTGCTCACTTTAGTCTGACCATGAATAAACAAGTAGAAAACATGTGACAGATTACTTAAAAATAATTTTTAAATGGATTTTAATGGAAGGAACTTGATAGCCTCTATTCTTTCATAAAAATACTGTAAGGGGAGAATTTAAACTTAACTCATGTTGGCACAAGTTCATAGTGACATTATGACATCGAGAACTTACAGAGTAACAAAAAAATATGGAAGGGTTGCAATTATTGCCAGACACAAAGATGATCAAAGATCATTTGTATTGAAAGGTGAGCAGATCTTTACAAGAATGATTTTTTTGTTATTCTGCCACAGATTTAACAAACTTAGCGTTGAGTTCTACAATATCATTTTTTTTCAGAAATGAGAAGCAACATTCTACTCCCTCCGTTTTTTAATATAAGATGTTTTAGCATTTGTCCACATTCACATATATCTAGATGTATGTAGACATATTTTAGTGTGTATGTGCACTCATATTAATATGCATGTATACAACATGTTGGATAGCTAAAACGTCTTATATTTATGCACGGAGGGAGTACCTCTGTTCTTTTTTACTTGACAATTTGGACACTGACAGTCTCAGAAACACACATGTGACCATTACTTTGTATAATTATATATCATAAAATTTAGGGGGAAACAACAATATCAAAGTACTTTTGGTGAGAAATCTATAATGCAATTTCATGTGACTAACTTTAAATAGTTTTCCGCACACTAGTGGTCAGAGTTTTAAAAGTTGACTGTCCAAAACAAGATATATTGAGAACGAAGATAGTATCACATTGTAAGACAAATGACATGCATCTAAAGCACAACAAATATTCTTTTGGCAAATAGTTAGGCATACATGGTAATCCACACTGCAATATCGTATAATAAACAACATCAGAATAATAGAGTGAAACATGCCTTTAAATATGCAGCAGATGATATCATTATTTATTAGCCACACTATATCTTCGAACAAGCTGCTCATATAACGGGAGATGATTCTTGGATACAAAGACCTGAACCTGTAAGCAGATGAAACAACATTTCAGACATATCAAAGGTGCAATAGTTTTGGTATCTGCTAATCGAGAATACAATGGAATAATAAAATTTCAAAAATCCCCAGTGACTACAAATGTAATTTTACCCTTCAAGAAGTGTGAGTCGACCAGGAGAAGAAAACAGTTTCGCTATTGCTTCGAGTGAGTCTTTGATGTGCATGGTTTTCGACTTTAAGGCCTTCATAAATTCAACAAACTCTCCGTACTCTAAAGTACTGAGCTTTTCTCGGGCCTAATAAGAATATCCAAATTGAATCACATACAGAGTGCAAATAAAGCATATTAACAAGACAGCACTTACTCTCGAAAGCACAAAAACAAAATAAATTAGAGAGAGCAAGCACAAGCAGCATACCAGTTTTAAGAATGCCGGTCCAGTAATAGATCCATGCCCTCCAGATCCTTCCTGAATAGCCTCATTCTTTTCTTCCTGAATAGCCTCATTCTTTTCACATGATTGTTTAATAGTACTTCTCTCTGGTGGAGGTGTAGATTGTCCACCTTGGTATCCAGACAAAGCTCTTGACTCAACATTATGTTGCGGTTGTGAAGAGACATTGTCTGCTATTTTAGCCTTCTTAAGACCATGTATGGCTGCATTATCAGTCAAATCAACAACCTGAGAACCCTGAGACAGTTGGCCTCTTGAGGATACCAGTTGTGAAGTAGGTGAACAGCCATGTTTTATAGAAAGGGTAGCACGATTGGCAGGGGTATCTGGACAAACTTCATATAGTTATTTCTTCTGGTGGTTGCTTCTAATGACACAGTAGTTCCCCGGTTCTCATTTACTGCCGGAGCGGGCTAGCAAGAGATAGAATAATATCTATAAACCAGAAGTATTGAACTGAATATTGACCATCAATGTGAATGCAAAGGATATAGACATACCGAGTCAGGTAGAAACTCCTGCGGCAGGCATTTGTCTGCAAGTGGTGATATGGTATCTGCATGAAACAGCATTTATGCAATCATTAAGTGGTAAATGAAATTGTCATTAGAATAGCAGATTAGCACAAATCAATGTTGCAGATCAGCACAAACACAGTGTAGGAATTAAGGGCCTCTTTGACTCGAAGGATTCTCACACGAATTTTGGAGTATTTAAATCCTTTTACAAGTACTTTCTTTCTTCCAAATTTTTGCTAGTCATATTCAACACATTTGAGCTCGGTTTAATTTATAGCCCAAGCTAACATAGTGGTCCCACCTGCAGCGCCACTCTGTATTGCTGGCCTAACCACCTTGGCACTCTGACAAAAATGAACTATGGCAAACTGCTCGTCTACCAGCACTGCAAGTGGGACTGGCATGTTAAGCTTAGGTGAGAACTAGTAACTGAGGGTCGGATTTTCTGAATTGAAATGACCATTAAACCTTCTGAAATTTACTCAAATATCTACCTGGGTTCTTATATCTATGACACACAATTGATTGCACTGATACTAACGTATCTGGGCTGCCAGCTATAGTTTGGCAGGGTAATTAACTAATACAGAACTCTTACTGATGTACTCCGGATGAGGTTTTTTCACCAAGTAATATAAAAAATAGCTAGAACTCCAATAAGGTGAGAAAACATGAAATATATATAAATGTGCCAATCACCATTTAAGACCCATGTTTAGCATGCTTCAAAGTTTAAACCAGAACAAGTGTTGCCATAACAATCAATTTAAATACTTAAGCGGATGTCAACTCGCATTAAAAGGATGACAAAAGCAAACAAAGAGTTTCATCTCAAGATTCAAAACAGGATCCTTACCATTACAATCCATCTCCTTTGGCTCCAAAGGGTCTAAAGAAACTTTATTCTTGAAAAATCTTGTTAACGTTTGAACTACTTCCCCGTACTTTGAGTAGCACTGCAGGGAAAAAATTAGTAGAGATATCTCAAAGAAGTGGGATAGAATCAACAAGCATACCTTTATATAAGGTTTGAGCCAATAGGACATCTGGGATTGGTAATTTGACCACACAAACCTGTTAGTCATGTGCGAGAAGCTCACTTAATTCAGAAGGATAGATCTTAAAAACATTGATTGAAATAGATTCTGATCACATGAGGATAAAGTAAAAAATCCATTTGGTGTAACCATGTGATCCTTGAAATTTTATATGTTAGCTTTGACCTTATATAACAGAAGAGCAGAAAAAATCTTGATATTTCTAGGTGTTGATCCTTTTTAAGCATTATTCGAAGAATTATTAAGAGTGCCTTGTAATGCTAGGTGGATTGTCTCCTTGACAAGGGGCATTGGCTCATTTCTCATTGTCAAATCTCAGCTTACACAACCTCGCCGAGGCTGGTTAAGCTTTCTTTAATATACGTTGTAACTGTTAGATATAAATAAGAAAATTAATGTAGGCTTCCCCTACTGTTTCCCGGCAAAAAAATATATACTTGCAAAGGGCTAGGGCCTGGTCCTTTGTAAATATGCTGTCACTTCTATATAAAAATAGAAAAATTGCCGTAGGGGCTTTTTCTATTGTTTCCTGGCCAAATAAAAAGAATATACTTACTGGAATGCTAAAACAGCATATATGTAGAGCAGAGAAGATGCAGAGTAAAAGAAAAACGATGAAAACAAAACATTCTATTGTGGCGTTATCCCACTGGGACATCTAGGAGAAATTTATGCACATACTCCTTGCAAGAACGTTATGATTAGATTTAGACCTTTCGTCACAATAAATAATTGCTCCGTAGTCATGGCGATGTCTGATGACGCGTCCAACGGCCTGATTGACAGCCCTTGCTGCTTGTTGTACATACCACTCCTCTCCTGTCAAAACCTACAAAATGGCCAAGAGTCGTTAAAAAGGGTATGGAAGCAGAGGGATGGAATTACGTTGTATGCATAAAAATAACTTTATTTCAAGTTCCCATTTTTTCCAAGGAAAGGAAAAGATTAGTGTCTTGATGTATTAAAAAGGCAGATAGGAAGGTTCAAGCCCAAGAGGGCTGAGTACAATGCAACACAAAAGACGGTGTAGCTGGGACTTTGACTGTTAATCATGGATAAGATCAGAGAAGTTGATAACCTCTAGTCCTCTACCCCCGATTTATTCGAAAGGTCCCATATCAGACCCAAAAGCAAAAAACGGGAAGCACGTTCGACCAGACATAGATACTGAAGATGAACTTCTGCAAGCCCTTGAATATTGATGTAGAATGACTAAAACCGGAAAGCGAGCAGTTTCAGGTGGCTTCTTGAGGCAGCCATAGTGGTATTGTCAGGGGCTTGAGGTCCCTTGCTCATGCCCTCCCTTGTTATGGAGCTTGTATAGACCCACAATCGAGGATGGACTTCACCGCCAATGTTAGAGTGATGCATGTGGCTTGAAAATGGATTTCGCCAGTGAGACAATTGAAGAAACTGTGACCTTAATAATTGCCTGGGAACTTGTGTTGGCTGGCATTGGAGAGAAAGGGAGATTCAAATCCAGAGCGTATGCTTCGACGGTGCTGCCCCACAAGGTGGAGAAACTGAATAAAGGCATCTCCCCCAAGACGAATCAAAATCAAATGGGATACTAGGAGACACATGCCAGCCCTTGCTGGTTACCGGTGAGCACATCCCGGATCCAAAGAAAAAACAAAAGGATTGGAAGCATAAAGTACATACCACAACCAAAAAAGGTGGAGAAGACATGAAACTTACTGTGGTTATAACAGATTCATTCATAAAATAAGATCAAGAGAATCGACCATAAGTAGTTAAAAGTAGCACAGAAATATTAACCTTTGGTTTTTTATTAGATGGTGTTGCCGACTTCTCCTTATTCCGATTATCCAAATATTCACGCTTGAGTCGAACCTGGAATAACCACAAGTTGAAAATTGTAAGGTTTACTAGAGCAATAAAGGATAATAAAATTGCTCTTTATGAGTAATACAAAACACACTTGAGGTGTGTATTTCGGAAACTTGATTGGGTTTTTCTGTCTTTGCACAGAAAAATGAACGTTTTCCGCATCATGTTAATGTGTTCGTAGGGCAGGAGACGAGTAGCTGATGAACAAATATTTCTGTACGAGGTGTAAAAAGCTTGTATAGGTTGAAAAGTTGGGGAACATAACATATTTTGCCTGGCAAGAAATGGGGATAGAACCACCAATTTAAGTTTTCCAAAAACGACTGGCAGCTAGAGAATTGTCAGTGGGAAACGAAAAGACAAGGTTGTGAGATGGCAACAGGACGCACAGTAAATAATGCGGCAATAGCATGTCATGTTTTTTTAATAAAACAGAGTTCCACTTGTAATCCCCTCTTACTAAACTAGGATAAGGATGGGAATCCCTGCAAAAAAAATGATATGTATGGGAAAAACAAAACAAAGAAAACCTTAGGATCAGTTGGGGTGGAGAAGGGCATTCCAGTAACTATTACAGCTCTCCCAGCACGGTCAGCAAAATCAAGGCCCTCACTAACCTGCGAAAGTACAAAATTCATAAATAATGGATGTGCAATCTTTAAGGTTTAGCAAAACAACTACACTTTGAAATGTGCACCCTAATGTAACAATACATCCACCTTTCCGGTAACTGTTTGATGCTTAACTATAGCGCTACAGTTGAACGGCTTTCTCAGCTTAGGCATACTCGTAGGTACACGAATAGGCATTACCTATTCACAGTCCTGTTTTAGTACAGGATTACATCATTCATAAAACTATGGCCCTACAATCATACAGCTTCTATTAGCACTACAGCATTCTTTATTTGTCACTGAACCCTTACAAAAATTGTCTTCTGACACACAGAAAATGACTAAGCATAAGAATTATCAATTTATAATATATCAATAACACAGTCAGACTACCACAAAAAAAATAGCACAGTCAGACTCAGGAAAAAATCATTTAACAAAAAGAAACATGAAGCTTTTGGCAAAAGAAGAAAACTGAAATCAAGATTTCACTGGAAGCTAAAATAGAAAACAAGAGGAGCTGTTAGAATGAAGAACAAACTTTGCCGCGGCAAACTGCAAAAAAAATTGCCCCAGAAGTAGAACAATCACGTAGTTTGGCTGCATAGTCCTGCAAATCAAATGGTGTAGAGTTGTATGAGCCAACAAAGAGTTTGGAGTTCAAATGGAAACTAATAAATGATCGCATAACCTCAATTGCATTTGGAAAGTTTGATGACTGTCTAGGCTCTATAACTGGCTGCTTGTACTTGCACATTCTCTGCCAAATTGTGTTCTCATCCACTGAATGTTCATGGTTCTGCAATGGATTCAAAATGCTCAAGGACGAATACCATAAATGATTGGGAATATCTCATGGCATTGACACAAACCCTGTTTTTCCAGTAGTCGATACACTTGTCCATCATAGAATATGAAGGAAAGAAAACAAGAAGTCCATCTGGCACAATACGGGCGAAATTAACTGCAAAACAACACATACATCAAATGCGTACAGCAGATAATTCAAAATACAGACAGCTGCATAGTGTTAGAACTGCCTACCTATAACAGTACCCAATTCTTGTTTGTATTTTTCAGTCTCGCGTGTCCGATAAGAAGAATTAAGTGGATGCCCTGAAGGCCCCACAGGCACAACTCCAACCCAGATTTGATCTGAAGAAATGACATGAGGATTCTCTAGCCTGACTGGAAACTCACTGGGTTCATAGAAACATATTCTTCGGCATCAAATAGAGAATAAACATAAAAGCAAAGCTTCGAGCCGATACTAAGTAAAGTAGAATTAAACTGGAGTTTTACTTACAGGTTTAATTCCATGGCAAGTGACTCTAAGGGAGATAAAGTTCCTGATGTTAATATAATGGAGCGTACACCCAGCTTCAGAAATTCCTCCATAGCAAGCCCTGGGTTAAAACACCACCAACTAAGAGTCCTTGAAGCCTTACCTGCAAATACATAAAATTTAGATAGCTGGAAAGATAACCAGTTAATTATTGAGGAGACTAACTGAAGTCAAGATATTTATGACTTAAATGTACTTTTCTGTATTTCTATGATTACAAAATATACGGAACTGTTTCTGCAGTCAACCAAGGTATGCACGCAGCTTAGAACTAAGCGAGTGACAGACAAGCTTTGGTAGAACTTCATGGCAGATTCTGCTACTTCCACCACCATTAATTAATTAGATAAAGGTATTATAATTATGCTTCCGTTGCAGATATGTCATAAAAAAGGAACAGATAAGTGACAGCAATAAAAAAATCAGATGAACGTATTGAATACCAGATATGATTATGAGTCACTGTCTCATGGAGCCATGCCAAAATGAAACCAGATATAAAATAATGTACATACATGGTATAGAATTATAGGTACACTCTGTACTTACCGAAAACTTGCAACGAGTCACCAGATGTTTGTCGAGATTCGTTCACGTGAAACTGGAAATAAATAATTTTAATCTGGTGGTAAGGGTACACAATTTCCAATAAAGTACTCAAGCTTAGACTGCAAAGCATGAAAATAGGTTGGATGACAAGACTAAGAGAGGAATTCATACTAGAAGACATCCATATATCATTATCATACATATATTGGATGTGTATGACTCATCGACCAATAATAAAGACGAGAGAAGTAGCACTTATGTAAGGTAGAGAAACTTACACGATAATATTTTGCATGGTTTTGACTACCGCCCCTAAAAATTATGTCAAGCATGTCTCTAATTGTTTCCAATCTAGACACTGTGGACTTTGACTTAACACCAGCTTTAGTTTCACCGGAATTTCCTGAATATGTAGGAACAAAATATCAGAGCTCAGCTACTTTACATAACACAGCAAGACTCTAGAAAGATTGAAAGATTTGATGTTAACTAATCCATCAAGAAGATTAAGTGCATTAAGAAGGAAAAAAAGGACAGAAAAGACAATTACCTTCCTCGAGTAGTAAAGAAGCGCTATCAATAGTCTCAATTAGTTTTTTGGATGTTTCAGACGTAATATTCAGTTCAGAGAGGAACTCGTACATGTAAATCCCAGGTTGTGTGTAACCTAGCTCCTTGGATTCAATTACCAACTCACTGATTTTTTTTTCAAGTGCCATTAAAAGAGCTGGAAAAGGAGATCCACTATAACATGAGAAAACTCACTTCCACAATCATCAAATTGAAAGGTAAATGATGTGAGAACTTTAGGTAACCTTTGAGGATAGCATAGTTTTCTGGGTCAAATTGTTTATCCGCAGAATTTTCAATTGACCTCTTGAATGAACACAGTTGGATGCACTCTTGAGCTTCCGCAATGCAAGAAGTGAGGTTACTGGGAAGCAAGTCAAAAGAGGCAGCATCCGCACATATACTCTCCTGCATAAAAAAGTTAATGCAAATTCAAAACAAAACAGGTATATACTACAAGAAATATATGTTGTTGTAGGTTGGTTCTTCAAACTTCGCTAAAGTGCATTGAGGGAGAGTTCAATTACTAAGTCAAAAAGATATTCTGCGCCTATTTCCCTACCAGGTTGTGTGCTTCATCAAATATAAGTACTGCATTGTCCCATGGTATGCCAGTTAAGGAACGCCGATTTCCTGGATCAATAAGATAGTTATAAGGAGCAAATAAAATATCAACAGACTTGGAAAGTTCCCTGGAGATGTAATATGGGCACCTACATTGGAAAAAAATAGCAGATGTCAATCTGGAAAAACATGTACACATGTCAGGTGCAACAGTGAAATATAAAACTTACGGGCCCTTAGTTCTCCCAATATTAACCAAGTCTTCAATATCAAAAGGCTCAGTTCCAAGCTCACTGTTGTTTCTCATGTATTCTGTAAGAAATGGTGCTCATGTGTATTAACACGTAATATCCGACCAACATAACATAACATCTGCCTTGAAGGGCAATTACATGCATCAAGCTATAGATTGGTAGTTACATGCATCAAGATCAAGTAATAGACTGTGGCAATTACAGAAACACACCTTGAACAAATTAAAAAGCTCGGAATCAGGGTTGCGAGGTTTCATCGCTGCTGTTTATTTTTGTGGGTAGAGCCAATTTTAAGGACGTATATAGCAAGAGGATGCAGTTGAGCTTACCAGTGACAATGTTGTTATGACGACACCTGCGCTTCTTGCAGAGGTAGTGGCAACCATTGTTCTGTGCTTTTCCCCGGAGTTTGCTCACTTCCTCATGGATGCACATCTGCTCACGGGAGCCCAGCACTGCCATTTTCGGCCTGTGAAATGTTACACACGAAAATTTAACTACTGGCATTGAAGGGGCAATGAGATTCAGTCCAAACCGTAACTGCATACTTCTCGACCCAATTAGCACTTCAGTAAGAAAAAAGGGTTGGCGGATAAATGTAATTGATCAGACGTTATGGTATTGACCTGTAGCTGGTGGCCTTGAGCTCCTTGATGACCTGCCGGAGCTGGCTATGAGTCCGGGAGGCATAGATAATCACGGGATACGGCGACATAGGGGTCGCAGAGGCCCCCGACTGTTGGCTTCCTGATGGTTGGCTGGCTCCCCCGCCCCCTCCGCCGCCCCGCAGAAACTCCCCTTTGGTCCGCCGCCACGCGAGCGTAGAGCAGAGCAGGCAGAGCGTCTTCCCCGTCCCCGTCGGGCTCTCGAGCAGCGCGTTCTTACCCTGTACATCGATCAGGCGATGCAGTCGAAATGAGCCAAAAAGAACAGATGGAAGAGTCGGCGGCGCAGGGTAGGGTTTGACGCTGGGTGGCGAGGGGATTGGGCAGTTACCTCCTGCAGGGACTGGAGGACACGATCCATGTAGGTTATCTGGCAGTCGTAGGCGTCGAAGGGGAAGTCGACCTCGACGCCGCGGATGCGGTAGACCGGCATTGCGGTGGCCGGAGTGGGAGATGGAGGAGCGGGGGAGGATGGCGGCGCCGCGAAAGCAGAAATGGGGTTTGGGGCGTATAGACGTATAGTCAGACCCAATAGCTGTTTGAAGAAATGCAATATTCAGTTAAGTTCAGTTATCTCGTGAAAAAACAAATAGCGAAAAAATTAATGAAAAAGGACGCGTCTAGGCGGCGCGCGGGCGCTCGATGGGCAGCCCGAACGCTCACACTCATGACACCCCCACACTCACGTCGGGCATAAAACCCGAACCCCGAACCCGTATAACCCGAGCCCAAACCTGTAGTACCCGAACCCGATCAACCCGAACGTTGCAACGGGTAGCAGATGTGAAAATCCGAATTTAGTTCGGGAAATACGGGTAACAAGTCATGGAACCCGAATTGCCCGAATAACCCGAAGTATATTCGAAAGCCCAACAATTTTTTACGAGTGCGTGAGGCCCAGCCTAACTACACCTGGAACCTAGGTTTTCTACGTCCTCACTCCTCAGTTCCTCACCCACCCCACCGCCCCCGCCCCCAGTGTCCAGTTCCACCCAGCCGCCACCACTGCACAAGTGTCCTCACTCCTCACCCACCGCCGCGCCGCCGATTCGCCGCCGTCCGGCTTCCGCTCTTCTGCCTGTCCCGACCAAGGAGTTCTCCTCCATGTTCGCCGAGGGCCGACGCGACCGGTGTTCTCCCGAAGAACTGTAGTACTCAGTGACTCGTCGTCACCTGCCCGGATTACCCGACCCGAAATGTCGGGTAAACCCGAACGCCCGGCCTGACCCCACACACCCCCCCCCCCACCCCACCCCACCCCCACCCACCCACAAAAATGACCGACATGTCCGTCATCAGGGCCGGCTCTGACCCTAGGCGACCTAGTGCGGCGCACTAGGGCCCACGCCTGGGAGGGGCCCATGATCTATGATTTTCCTTTGTGTAGTTGTGTTAGGCTGGAAAAAAAACAAAGCCCATGACGCTAGGCTGGGAGGAAACGATGTGCTGGCCTGAACGCACGCATAAGCACTTGGACCGTTGGACGCCTCGTCTTCGCTCGCCTCGATCGATCTCGCCTCCGCTCATTCTCTATCAACTCGCATGTTGTCTCGGTCACTGGCTGGAGAAGGAAATCATCTGAATTCTAACCCCTCCTCGATGCTCGTCTGGTCGTCCCTGCGGCCCTGCCTGCCCGGCCTCGATAGGTACAGATACAGATCTGCTGCTGCTGTGTCTCTATGAATCCAATTCTCCAACTATTCATGATTTGAATTAGGGTTGTTAAATGTTAGATCATGGATTTAGGGTTCTAGCTTCATGTATACTATATATATTGTTTATATAAGTTTAGGTGTTACAAGACAAAATGAATGGTTTGGGTACGCGTTAAATTGAGGTGGATATCTTGGACAACATTGATCTTGATATTGTTCTCAATGATTTTGCATCTAGAAATAATTGAAGAAGGCGTTTTGGTGAAGAAATGAAACATTAGTGTCGATGGACTCGTTGAGATTTGGTTCTAATTTGAGGTAGTCAAACTAGTATGGACTACTTGTTATATTTTGCTACTCTTTTAGTCTTTCTGTTGTAATTAGACATTGCGTAATCGCTTATCAATTATATATAGACATCACATAATAAGAATGTGTGGTCGATGTAAACTTTTAATATTTTGCGCTATATATTTAGATTTTTTTTAGCTAATATATATTTAGATATGGGTACAATTCAGCAACAAGCAACCGAGATCTGGTGGGAATGTGTAAGTAAGTTAATCCTAACCACGTATTTCCAATAGAGTGAAATACACTATTTGTCCTTGGCACCCTAAACACGTTTGAGTGACGTACTCCCTCCTTCCCTATATACATGGCGTGCTCGTTTTCGTGATTTCACTTTGATCATTAGGTAGACTAATAAACGTGAGTTATATGAGTTACATGTCATCAAAATTATACGGTATTTTTTATTCAAATACAAATTTAATGGTATAATATTTGTGACATACTACAATACACATTTTGTCGGTCAAATTTTATTCTTGAAAAGCGCGCGCATCATCTAAACTGATTCTTGATTCTTGGAGGGGATAATGCTGGCATTTTTTCCTGTGTAAACGCAAAAAGCCTTACGTTTCGATGCATTGATAGATAACATAGTTATTTAGAAACCTTCAGAGAGGTCACCCCACACCATACAACTCAAACTAGCGACCTAAACTAGGGGAAAAGATGTGCGAGACCATGGACCCCGCGCTCACCCAAGAACAAGACTCACTCTTGATGGTTTCCACCAAATCGAGGGATGTGCATTATCGAATACGATCGCGTTTCGTTGGATAATGCTGCCATGGCACCTCATTGTTTTATGTAGCAAGTTGAGGTTGCACACAATTATTGTGTTCCAAAACCCGGTACGGCTAGCATTGCCTTGCATGTTTTCTTCTTGAAACATGCGTGGCATCCAAGCGGTGTCTAAGAACAAAATCTTGTCGGTGAATTGTTCTCACGTCTCGGTTTTTTCGGCCTAGCATAAAAACCAGGTAAATTCTGGGTTCGGAGTTCCGGATGTACGCGTAGCATTTACATTACAAAACCGCGGCAGATTCTCCGGAGCATGATCCACCATTCGTGGCACAACCCGGGTGCCGCATAGCCATGACCCCTCCCCAACTGATCACCGCTCGATCTCGTCCGTCGGCGTCGACACGTGCAGGCCGATCCTTCGAACCCCGCCTTTCTGTGTCAATCTCTCTCCCTCTCTTCCCGCCCCCTCTCCTCCCTTCCCAAGGCTTCCTCTAGAAGCATCCGGCTGAACCCCCAGTCCAAACCCCATCCCATCCATCTCATCTGGTTCTACTGTACTAGGGAATTCTACATGGCGAGGGGCGAGCGCCGCGTCGCCGTCGGCGGCGGTGGCGGCCGACGGGGGTGTGGGGGCCGATTCGCTCCGGGGAGCACCGAGGAATTCACGCCGGGCTGGCGCTACGTCGCCGCCCGAAAGGAGAAGCAGTGAAGCGATGTGTCTTACTCGCAGGGTGCGAGTGGCGAGTGGCGACTCGCGCGGCGACTGGTCAGGGACGCCAGATCTCCGCCGTGAGGAGTGCAAGCAGCGCCGGCGTAAGGGGCGCCGGGCCCAGGCGGTGCTCGCCGTGGCCGAGGGCGGCGCGCTGCGGGCGGATGATGATGCATAGGTGGTCTCCGATGTCGAGGTTGAGCAGGATGTGCGTCAAGCTCCGCGGGGGGCGGTTACGTTGGCGGCGTTCCTCCCGCAAGAGCTTCGGGTGCTCTCGGGCGGGGAGATCTAGGGGGATCTCGCCGTGCCAGACCCCTCTGTGTCTCCTGCGCCGTCGCCGGGAGCGGGGCGGCGTGGTCGTCGTTCTCCTCCGCCGAGTTCCCTCCGCTGGGTTTGTCAGGGGACAAACCGCAGACGGCCGTGCTGGGGGTGTGGAGCCCTGGTGGTGGGCGTGTGCTGGTGGGCTCGCTGTTGGTGCCTCTCCCGGCGGGTCGGGAGGCTGCGCCGCCGCCGCCGGCAGGCGCCTCGCAGGAGGAAGACGCAAGGCTAGGGTTTGCCCCTCTTGGGCCTTCTGTGTTGTTGGGCCGGGCTTGTGGCTTGGGGTCTGGGGAGGCCGGCCCATCTGGGCCCTCCATCTCTCGTTCCCAAGTGGTGGGCCGTGAAGTGTTGGGCCGTGGGCTTCTGCTGGTCTGGGTGAACCGGTGAGGGATTTGTGCCACGTGGTTCGTGGACAAGATCAGACGGTGGAAGATGGGGGGAGCGTGCGCCGCCAGCTATATAACTGGGTGTGGCTCCCCTCCGGAACCCTAGATCTCTCTTTAGAATTTCCAGCCAACAAGCAAGACGTGAGGAGGCACAAATCCAGGGCCAAGGTTCTCGTCGCGCCGTCTCTCCTCTCGGGTGCTTCCGCCCCTTTCCTAGCTGTGATGGAGCGCAACTGGAACAAGGGGGGCTCGAGCAACTGGCGCGGCGGTTCGTCGCAAGGCGAGGGCAGCAACATGGCCATGGAGGCCCGGTCGGTAGCGGCGGCGGGGGCCGGCGCTACGACGCGGAGGACCTCAGAAGAAAGCTGGATCGTGAGCAAGAGGAGAACAGGAGGCTCCAGCGCGAGCGCGACAACGACAACTCCAGGCCTCACGAGCGCGACTCCGGCAGCCTTCGTCTCCGTGAAGAAGGACGCCTGGGTGACAACCGCTTCGGTCGTGGTGGGGATGCCCGGCTGGGCAGGGGCCCGGACAACCGGTATCGCTCACCACCAAGGTTCAATCAGAGGGGCGTAGATCCGCAGCGGGAAGTGGGGTACAAGCGACCAAGATCTCCTCCGAAGCTTCAGCCCCAGTTCAGAGCGCGCCGGCGGGGGGGGGCCTCGTCGGCGACGGATCTCTCTCAAGTCACGTGCTACAATGTGGGAACCAAGGTCACATCCAAACCCAATGCACGGAGAAGCCGTTTTGCTCCAACTGCAAGCAGGTCGGCCACCCGGCGAAGATGTGTACCGCTCCGACAAGATCCTCGGCCCCGGGTTGGGCGGGATTTGGTATTCAAGGCCGCGGCTTCGTGTTTGTGGAGGATGACAAGCCAGAACCGGAGCGGAACCCTCAGAATGCTGCAATTGTGAAGCTTGACTTAGATGACTTATCTGAGGTGATAGTGGCAGAAGAATTCAAGGACCTTGTGCAAGAAAATTGGGACTGGCAGGTGAAACAAGTCTCGGCTAACACCTTCTCCCTGGTGTTTCCTTCTAAGGAACTGCTGCGGATGGCAACCCGTGGGGGCGGGCTCTGTCTCCCGACGACGCTGGCTAAGGCGGAGGTTACGGAATCCTGCAGTGAACCTCTTTTTTCTGAGACTCTCACTGTGACCTGGATCAAGCTGCATGGGGTGCCGGCGCCTTGGCGGGAGGAGTCCCGTCTGCTGGCTGGCACTCTTGAGTTGGGCAGACCCCTGGAGGTGGACTCCGCTTCGCTTCAGGCCAAGGATGGCCCTGTTCGTATGCGCTTTGGTTGTAGAACGCCAGTTCAGCTCCAACCGTTCATCACGCTGTTCGTTAATCTGAGAGGGTTCCAAGTCCGGGTGGAACGGGAGCTCCCAGGAAGGGAGAAGGGTGGCTCCTCCTTCTCCACCACCCAAGAAGCATGACAAGGACCATGATAAAAGGGATGACAAGGACCATGATAAAAGGGATGACAAGGACCGTGAGCGTGACAGATTCTTGAGCTCGGATGATGAGGTTTGGAAGACCGGAATCCTAAGAAAGCTAGGTCGAGCAGGAGCAGGTCGCCGATGCACAAAGCTGGGATGGAGTCGGGCCAACGCAAGGCTGCTACAGAGGTGCCCACGCAACCATCGTTGGTGATCAGTCAGTACGGCTCCTTCCTCCGGCAGCCCGGGGCTCCTGCTGAGGTGGAGCTCAAGCAGCAAGTCGTGGCTTCTTCCATCTCTTTCGCAAGTGGGCAGCCGGCCGCCTCGGAGGGAGGCGCCACTGTGGAGCAGCTCCTCGTGACGCCTGCCAAGGCGTCAACACCAGAGGTGGACTCTCAGCGCTCTTCGGAACTTCGTAGTAAAGCCAACCATGACAGGCTGGCCAGGAGGTTGGCGTTGGAGGAGGGCTCGGGAGATTCGAGGAGGGAGGGCCCGACTCTGGACGCTTCTGCTCGGGCCTTCTCTGCGCCAGTGGCTCGGGCTCCTCGCAGCAAACCCGTGTCAGTGGAAGTGCCCAGAAGAGCGTCAGGGGCAAAGGAGAGACGGAGGGGTTGGTTCTCGACCGTGCTCGTCAGCGCCTTCAGAAGACCTCATCCATCTCCAATTTCGCTATTCTGCAAGATAGACCTGTTTTAGATTTTCTCCAAGTTGCTAGAGATAGCTGTGTTGTTCTAGACCCAGTGGGTGGGGCGGCCGAACAGGTGATTTCAATGCTGCAAGCTAGGGAACTGCTGCAGGCGGAGCTTGCACTGAAAACTTCTCTTCTCGAGAAAGAAAAGAAAGCAAAGGAGAAGAAAGAGACAGAAGAGCTAATGAGCAAGCGGAAAAGGAGAGCGCGGAGAAGAAGAGCCAGGCTCAGGGGAGCCGGGTTCGAGTGGTCTGTCCGTAGCAGATAAAGCTGGTGGCACACCAGGAGGGCCTGGTGTGTCCTTAACCTTCACGGCCTCAGGGGACGCTGTGATTCCTGCACCCAAGAAGTCTAGGAAGCGCGTGACCAAATCCATAGCACCGGTGGGCCGGCGCATGGTAACCCGCCAAGCACGGGCTAAGGGCACGGTGTCCTAATGCGGATCCTTTTCTGGAACATCAGAGGGTTCGGGGTGCGGGGCCGCCGAACTCTTCTCAAGGACTACCTCCGCAAACATCACATAGACGTGGTTATTCTGCTAGAGACTATCAAGCAAGACTTCACTGATAATGAACTTCAGAGTCTTGAGGTGGGCGATAAATTCTTCTGGAGCTGGCTGCCGGCTAACGGACATTCTGGGGGCATCTTGATTGGGTTAAGGGATAGCCTTCTTGAGATTGGGGCCTTTGAGCTAGGTCAGACCTTTGTTAGTGCGTCAGTTCGACATAGAATCTCGGGAACTTTTTTGGACATCATTGGGGTGTATGGTCCTGCTGACCATTCCAGATCCAGTGCTTTCTTAGAGGAACTCTCCGCCAAGATCAACAGATGCGCCCACCCAGTGGTTTTGGGGGGCGACTTCAACCTTATTCGGTCGGCTGATGACAAGAACAATGACAGGGTCAACTGGCCGCGTATTGACTTGTTCAATGCCCACATTGGGATGTGGGCACTGAAAGAGCTGCCACGCACGGGGGCGCGTTATACCTGGTCTAATAAACAGCTCAACCCGGTGCGGTGTGTCCTTGATCGTGTGTTCATCTCTCCGGAAATTGACGTCCGTTTTCCTACTTGCTCTCTGGTAGCCGAAACCAGTTTGGGCTCTGACCATACGCCGCTGATCTTTGACTCGGGAGAGGGCTCCCTGGTCCGTAGTAATAGGTTCTTCTTCGAAACCGGGTGGTTCGAATTAGACTACTTCAAGCCCATGCTGACTCGCAGATGGAACCACCTGGCCGGGGTGGTTGGTGGTAGGGATATCATTGACTGGTGGAATTTCATGAGTTCTAATCTTCGCCAGTTCCTCCGGGGGTGGAGCCGCAACCTTGGCAAGGATGCTAATGAAAAAAAACCTAATTCTCAACCAAATCAAAAGCCTGGATTTGCGGGCGGATGTTGACGGGTTGGAGGAGGAGGATTGGGCCTTCCGCCTCCACCTTGAAGAACAACTTCTCAACCTCTTAAAATTGGAAGAAGAATATTGGAGACAGAGAGGCAGAATTCGGTGGGCCCTGCGTGGGGACGCAAACACGGGCTACTTCCATGCGATAGCTAATGGTAGACGGCGCAAGTGTCTGATCTCGTCTCTCTCAACTCCCCTGGGCCTATTTCGGATAAAAAGGATCTGCAAGAGCACATTTATGAGTTCTACCGGGCTTTGATGGGTTCAGAGTCCGCCCGGACCTGTGGGTTGGCCAGTAATACTTGGGGGGTGGACAGTCGAGTGTCGGATGAGGAAAACCTGAGCCTCGCCCTCACTTACTCAGAGGAAGAGCTGGAATCGCTGGTGATGGCAATGAAATCGGACACGGCTCCTGGACCGGATGGGTTCCGGTCCTGTTCTTTAAACAGTGTTGGGGATTGGTTAAGAACGGGGTTCTTCATATCCTCAATGACTTTATCTTGGGCAGGGTTGACATTGCTAGATTAAATTTTGGGGTGCTCTCGCTTATCCCTAAAGTGCAGGGTGCAGACCTTATCTCTCAGTTTCGTCCAATTGCTCTCATCAATGTTATCTTCAAGATTGTGTCCAAAGCCTTTGCGGTTCGTCTCGACCCCATAGCCAATAGAGTGATCAGCCCTAATCAAACCGCTTTCATCAAAGGCCGGTTCATCCTGGATGGTGCCTTGGCGCTCCAGGAAATTGTGCACGAACTTAAAAGCAAGAAGCTTGGGGGGTCTTGTTCAAAATCGACTTCGAGAAGGCTTACGACAGGGTAAATTGGGACTTCCTTGCGGAGGTTCTGCGTCGGAAGGGGTTCGACGCAGGAGTAATTCACAGACTTATGCAATTAGTCCAAGGGGGCCAGACCGCGATCTCAATCAATGGCGAAATGGGCCAGTTCTTCCACAACAAGAGGGGTGTGCGGCAGGGCGATCCGCTGTCACCGTTGCTCTTTAACTTCATTGCGGAGGCTCTCTCGGCCATGCTCTCTGCTGCCGCCGCGCGGGGCACATCCAGGGGGTTGTGCCTCACTTGATCCCAGGTGGGGTCACTCACCTCCAATACGCGGACGATACTCTTATTCTGATTCAAGATGAGGATAGAGGAATTGCTAATTTGAAATTTCTATGATGTGCTTTGAGGAAATGTCAGGATTGAAAATCAACTACCACAAAAGTGAGGTCATAGTTATGGGTAAACCCCGTGCTCAGCGGCAGAGGGTGGCAGATATGCTTAACTGCAAACTGGGGGCTTTCCCTTTCATTTACTTAGGTCTTCCGGTTGCGGACAGGAAGCTCACTATTGAGCAATGGAATTTCTTGGTGTTAAAACTTGCTGCTAGGGTGGAACCTTGGGTTGGAAGATTCCTTCCTCCGGGGGGAGACTGATTCTTTCCAATTCTTGCTAGCCAGTCTTCCAATGTTTGCCATGGGGCTGTTTCTCCTTCAAGATGGAGTGCATGCGAAGTTTGACTCACATAGAGCGAAGTTCTATTGGGAGGGCTCGGGTCTGAAGCGAAAGTACCACTTGCTGAATTGGCCTGCGGTTTGTC